>JAJHZJ010000196.1:3948817-3983169 GCA_023548195.1 Bettongia penicillata ogilbyi | reverse complement strand
ACCACTGTAATCTCAAAGTTAGTAGGAATTGGGACTGGGACCCATACTCCTGACCCTAAAACCTTCAGTCTTTCCTCTATGTCATGGCATTGGAATCAAGAGAACTTGATCTTAGTCTCATTTCTGTCCCTATAGCAAGGGGAACGCATTAAGGCAAATCAACTGACCTTGGAGGGTTAGTTTCCCTCCCTGTAAAGTGGGGGTGCTGATATCTGCTGTCAACCTCACAAGGTTGTTATAAAGATGAAGCAGTACTATGTATGTAGAGTCATGGTTCTAAAATATAAAACAAGATACACATATGAGCAATTGTTACCATTGACACCAAATTATTTATTTATTTTGGGTACATTAGGCATTCATTAGAGCCTTTTCAGTCTTTCTAAAACAGTGAATATGTTAGGTTTGGGTGTCCTAATTATTTTTAAACTGACGAATTCTGTTTGCATTCTAAAACCTAATGATGGCACTTAAAAAAATCTCTTTTTTTCTCTCTGTGATGGTTAAACTATACTTCCGACTTTCTGAAGTCATTAAAAACAAACACACCTGCTGTTGGCTTTAATGATTTCAAATTTATTTGGACTACTTAATGTAATTCATTGATAAGATCCATGGTTTCATTAAGTGGTGTATTTGTTGAAGGCTAACTTTTAATATTCTTTTAAACTATTCTAAGTGAGAGAAGTGGAGTTTTTCTGATTTGGAGCACCTATGTGGCATAGCATATGGAATGCTGAACTTGGAGTCAGGAAAACCAGGATTTATATCCAGCCTTACATACTTACTAGTTGTGTGACCATGGGTTAAGTCACCTAACCTTTCTTATACCTCCATTTCCTTATGTAAGAATTACAATTACTCAGTGATGAAAAGTGGACTCCTAGAAAACAAAAGGGCAGTGGATTTCTCAAAATCACTAGATCTCCATGTTAGGACCTCAAAGACTCAGAGGTTCTGAACAGAAAGCCCTTCTATAACATCCTCAATAATTACTCAGACAACTTTTGCTTGAAGATTGCCAGTACTGAAATAACTACCTTATGAGGCAGCCCATTTTCCTGCGGGGTAGCTCAAACTGTTAGGAAAGTTTTCCTTCATTCGGCCTAAATCTGCCTTTCTGCCTCCTCCACCCCGAGTCCTCATGGTGCCCCAGGGGGCCAAGCATCCTGCTCCTAGGTTTTACAGATGAAGAAAGTTGAAGGCCGGAGGGGAAAATTTAACGTGCACATGATTGGCACAGAAGAAGGCAGTCTAGAATTTTAACCTAAGCCTTCCAGCTCCACATCCCAATGTTTTTCCAGCCCCCTTCACTACTTTAGGATAAATACAAAACTGACTTTACACAGTTTTATTAGATTTTTATGCTCTGAGTTCAGAGCTATAATGAAGGTGAATGGGGCTTTGTTGCAGGGCAACGGAATTTGGAAGGAACTGTTAGCACATGCAATACTTCAACACCATCTAAAAGACTTAGCTTAGTGCATGGATGTTCTGGAGACAGCTGGTCAGGTGTGAGAGACCCAGTTGTTAAATTTTCAGTGTGAATATATACATGGAGGAAATCGGCCATTGTAACAAACTAGGGCTTGCTTTATATGGTTTGCTGATTGTCTAGACTTTAAAAAATAAAGGGGAAATGTTAATGATGCAGATTATATTGAAAGATATTCTGGCCATACATTTTTTTTCCCCTAGAGAGCCTTTAAATATTTACCAGCACATCCTCTAACCGACATAGTGTCTAGTTAGCAAGAATAATTAGTTAAAATAGGAAGCAGCCAAACTTGTGCTGCCCTCTGGCCCTGCACATACTTACGTACACATACCACACACACACACATGCACCCATGCACATGCATGCACCCGTGCATGCATGCATACACACACACATGCACAATGAATTTGTTTTTGAAAGTTGATCTGAAGCTGTTTCATGTCCTTTTCCTTGGGTATAAGAATGGCTAGTGATAGCTTGGTGAAGAGACAAGGCTGAAAATGAAGATTCAGAAGAGAAATGAAAGACAAAGTTCCTGCCTTTGAGGGTCTTATTCATTTGCATGTCTTCAGTCCCATGGCATGCTCCAAATGAGTAGATGGGGCCATGGATTTGTATCAGACATTCATCTTCACTAAAGGAGCTTAAAAATTTAATTTTCATGATATCCCATGCCAATAAAAAATCAGATGCATCTTTCCCTAAGCAACAGAATGGCAAAAGACTGTTTTCGGACCTGTACTGCAGCTCGAGGCATAATAAAAGATGAGCTCTTAAATTTGCCCAACAAAACACTTGGAAGAAGATAATTTACAAGATGGATAATTTCATAACGAAGACATCAGTTTAAGGGGCCTCGTCTTGTGGATTAATGTTGTGGGGAGCAGGTATCAAAATGGAGTATACCATACATAAGTAATCGACGTAGAACACCAGGCATCTCCAGCTTTAGAGTGAGTAGTTTCCTCTTAAATTACTACTGGAAAAATCAATAATATAAACTATTCACCTCCAGAAATATATTTACTGAAGCTGCCATTTAGTATAATTAAAGTGATTTATTGGCATGCTAGCATACTTGGCGGAGGCATTTTTTGAAATTGAGGACAAACTAGAATCATAAGTTACCAATGTATACAAGATATTTCCTATGCATGGATTTTTAAAGTGTACCTACTTTTGAAATAGCAGTTGAAAAAGTACTCTGTTTACCCTAGATATTGAAAATGTATGTTCTTGTTTGAAATGACATGTGTTAGCAGGATCTCTTTTTTCAGGACGTGTATTTTAAAGTCGAGGCTAATTTTAAACAGTCTCAATATAGATGTAGGCCTCAGATCTCTGCAATCACCACCACAAGCAATAGGAGAGCTATAAATGCCACATCAAATCACTGGCTATTTCCATGTTAGTCAGCTAGAATGTGATATAATTGTTAATAGTAATGATAGCCCCACATTTATAGTGTACTTCACAGTTCCAGGGTGTTGGGTTTCCTTTATCTAATTTTATCCTTAGAGCAGCCCTGTGAGGTGAGTAGTTCATGTATTGCTTCCATTTTATGGTTGAGAACTGCACAGCCCAGAGAGGCAAAGTCCAGATTCACACAGCTGGCAAGTGTCAAAGAAGGGACAAAAACCCCAGGTTTTTGACTCCAAATTCAGTGCTCTTTCAATAGTCAATCGTCAATAAATATTTATTAAGTGCTTCCTGTAGCAGGTAGGTGGTGCAGTGGGATAGAGGACTGATCCTAGGGTCGAGGAGACCTGACTTCAGATGCAGTCTCAGATGCTTATTTAGCTGTGTGACCCTGGGAAAGTCACTTAAGCATGTTTCTGTCAGTTTCCTCATTTATAAAAATGAGCTGGAGAAGGAAATGGCACATTACTCCAGTATTTCTGCCAAGAAAATCCCCAATGGGGTCATGAAGAGTTGGGTGTGACTGAAAAACAACTAGTGAACAACAGCTCCTCCTCCTCCTACTACAGCTAAACATTGTGAATCAACCTGAGTTCAAATCTGACCCAAGATACTTATTAGTTGTTCACCTTGGACAAGTTACTTAACCTTTATTTGCCTCCCGCTGCCCAAAGTCATTTAATAAGGGCAGCAGAGTTAAAAAAAATAGATGTAGTATATTTCACCCCCATCACCAAAAACCAAATAGTCTAGAGTATAATCTCCCTCTACATAAAACATCAGTGGAAAGAGTGGACACACCTAGGGAAAGTGAAGGTGAGGTTTAGCAATTAATACAGATTTAAACAAAGACAGTCCCTGCCCTCAAGGAGCTAATCCTAGGAAGAGGTACGATGGACAGCTCCAGAAAAGTCCCAAAGCGGTATAGCTGGTGGGAAATGTGGAGAAAAACTATGCTTATCCTCCCCCCTTTTTAAATGGAGACCCTGGAGCCAATGCCCTTGCTCAACTCTCCTAAATCACAGTGCCTTTCTTGTCAAACTGAAGAGAACAAGGCCTCACATTTATGTAGCAATTTAAAGTTAGACTTAACTCTTTCGAGTTCCAAACGGCTCTATAATTGTAAGTGATCGTGTTATTCTCATTTTGTAGACAAGAAAGCAGAGGCTCCGTAAGATCAAATGACATGCCAGAGGGTCATGCAGCTAGTAAGAGTCTGAGGCAGGATTTGAACCCAGGTCTTCTCAACAAGTGATTAGAGAGTAGAGAAAGATGTAGTTGCGCTGGTTCACCAGGTGTTCCAGATTTTGAAAAGAGTCAGTAGTCAGTGCAGGATTGAAAGCCTGGGTCATATTGACTGGAGAAAGGATTGGAGGCCCAGAAGAGTATGCTGATTGTTGGAGGCCATGGGAAAGTTTCTGTTCCCCTAGCATAGAGGATCCCCTTTCTCTCCTCTCATATCTTGTCCTTTTTATGTCATACCTCTCTTTCTTTGAGCTCCTGTTCTGTTCTTGCCAAGCTGTGTCTCCCCAGGTACCCAAGCATGTCGTTTCCATCAATTAGAGTGAATGCTGAAATGTGTGACCTCCATCTTGTAAATGCTGATCTTTTAAACAGCACAACCCCAACTCCCAAGCAGAATTTATTGTGAAATCCTTATCTTCCCTTCTCCCACATCTAGAGGCTTGTTTCATTATGTTGACAGATCATTCTCTTTCTGCTTCCTAGATCCAGCTCCCACTCTAGAATGTAGGGCCTCCATTCTCCTCCTCAACCTCCCATTGGCTGATTTGTTCCACCACCTCAGAGGGAAAAGGAGAAATTGAAAGTTCTCATAAACCTCTCTACCTGAGTCTTGACCAGTAATTAACTGGGTTCCCCTGTCCCATTCTCTCTCCTTCCCATCTGAGAGATGTTCATCTATATTATCTTACAACCTGTAATATTGATTTATTAATGAGGGGATAAAGTTGTTTTTCTATAAAATATTAATTCAATCCCTTCACCTAATCTCCTCTTGATTTTTCCATTATCTTCAGGTTCTTTAACTCACTGATGTCTGCTTCATCTTCTCAACTTTCAGGAAATGTATGAGTTATTGTTTTTAAAGAAAATCCAACAAAACCCTGACATATTTTCCCACCCACATTTATGTCCTTATCTGGCCTTAGCCACATGAAAAGAAGCATTTCATTTCTTGGTCTATCATTAGTATATTTTGTTTGTCCCCTTTTCCTGGTATGTATTGCCCTTAATACCTCTGCTTCTTGGAATCCCTCAATTCCTTTAAGACTCAATTAATTCAAGCACCACCTTCTCTAGAAAGAATTTTGTACAAATACCCAAAGCCCAAAGGTTATGTGGAATCTCTTGTTGTATATACATATAAACCTATAATGTATATAAATAACTATGTGTGTACATATGTGTATCTATTTATCTATATTTATCATCTATCTGTCTATGTATGTCTTTCTGTCTCTCTCTCCCTCCTCTCTCTCTCTCTGTCTCTCTCTCCATGTATAATTTCTTAGCGTTGATATTTGTATTTTCTCATTCATTATTTGATCTCTTTGCATCCTACCTTCATATGTGTTATTTTTATTTTATAGAACTCTTAAGTATTATTTTGATCTTTACAAAGCAAATTGTTTTATCATTTTTCCCTCTGTCTCTACATGGTTGCAAGCCAATTCTTTTGTTTTCTTTTTCAGAGCTTCTATATTTATAGCTAATTGTTTTTTTTTTATTTAAATTTGTGAACAAGAATCAGAACCAATTTCTTCCTTTAAAGTTTTATTTTCTAGGTAGAAAGACAGATTGGTGGATGAATAAAATAGTGCTAGGAATGCAAATACAATAAAATAAAATGTCCTTAATCTAAAAGAGGTTATATTTAATAAAAGAAAGCCAAACATCAAAAGGAGCTTTGTAGGAGGACACTTGCATGGGAAAACAAGGGAGCAGGTGGAGAGATAGAACAGTCTGGAGATGGAGTTCGGCAGAGATTGAAGTGAGCTCCCCAAGCTATAGTCATCTTGGACAAGGACTCACCAGTCCTGAGCCTGGGCTTCAGAGCAGTCATTCTTTCTAAGTCATTGCTTTCTGTTTATTTCTTTGACAATTTCTCCTAATTCTTTAGTTGCTCTTATGAACAATTCTGTAGGTTTCTGGGTTGACTCTACTGTTATTTAAGAAGAAGTTCTAGAATTTCTTGTGATTCCTTCTCTTTGAGAGGCAGTGTATCATAGTTACTAGAACAGTGGTCTCAAAGCCAGGAAGACCTGAGTTCAAGTTCTACTTCTAACAAATACTTGTTTTAGGACCCTGGCAAACACTAGACACTAGTTTAAGGCTCTGTGTTCTCTTCTAGAGAAGGTTGCTCTCTGGGATGGTTCTCTATGCCAGTGAAATGATAGGGCCTGTCCTTTCTTTGTTTCAAGGTATTTGCCCACTGAACTAGATATCCTTAACTATGCAGTTAAGGGTATCTAGTTGGGAGACTCTGAGAGGTCACTGATAATTTCACCATCTTTAATTATCTCACTCTTCTTGGCTCTACTGTCTTCTCTGTCCCTAGGCTAGTCCATGGGAGTTAAGCATGAAGTATTAATGAGAATGTCCCCTAGCATTCTACTTAGAGATACTCCAAGGATCCTTGGAATTTGGGTCTCTTCTCTACTTTTATCCCCTTTCTACTGGATGCCTGTTTCCTTCTGTGCTATATTAATTAATTTTAATCAGTACTGTAGTCCTCATCTCCTCTATCTTCCATTTCCTTACCCTTCTTTCCCCTCTCATTTCATAGAACTGGCAGTTTCTCCATTTCCTCGTCTTTGTACCTCATTGATGGTCTCATTCCCAGCTCTTGACTCTCCCTATTGGTGGACATGTCTTTGGGGTTGTGAAATGCCTAAAATAAAAGTAACTTGGAAGAATTCAAGACTGCCCTAGGCCTGGGACATGTCATATAGGAGCTAGAAGGGGATCAGAAGCGGATGGGAATATCTGAAATGAAGGCCTCAGGAGTTGGTCTGGAAGTTTGTGTTTGATTTTTGCCCCACGAGAATAATTTTATGGCAACTAACAAAAGCAACAACTTACCTTGTCATTGCTGAAATTTATGCCTTCAAAGATTTTTATTAGTATTATTTGGAATGATAAGTGGGAACATGCCCCAAAGAAAGTGAAATTCATAATCACACAAGTGTTTGCGCAACCAGTTCACAGAGGAAGACCCAAGTGAATAGTGTTCAGTCATCAGTGCTTATGTCATGAACAGGCTCCATATGGGGTCAATGTTGTAGGTTTGAAACTGAGCAGGAAGAGGAGAGCAGGCTGAATTCTGCAGTCCTTTTAGTGACTGACCTCAGATTCCTGTGGGAAACATGGGCATGTAACTTTTAACACTAGCCATTAGCTGGTATTGCCTTATGAAGGTCAGTTATGGGATACCAATGTATTCAGAAGCAGAGGAGGGCAGGATGAGCAAAGATATTCCTTCATGATGTAGAGATTGGACTCTGGCTGCATTAGAAGTCGTCCTTGGCCATAACTTGTTGAGATTTCAACCTCTTCTCTCTGAAAGCCATAAAATTCTTATAGGAAAAATCATTTAGTATAATGGGGGGATGCTGTGGTAGAGTGGAAAGGATTGCTATCTTGGCATAAGGAAGCTCAGGTTCATGTCCTGGTTCATCTCTTTACATTGGGCAAGTCCCTTATCTTCTCCAAATTCCATTTTCAGAGAATCCCAGAATCCCAGTTTTAGAAGACCTTTGTAAGGCCATCTATTTCATCTTGTACATAAATAAAAATCCTTGTAACATGCCTATCATGTGATCATCCAACCTTTGCTGAAAGACCTGTGGTATGAGTGAACCCATGCCTCTCCAAGCAGCAGTCCATTTCTCTTCAGAGCAGCTCCCCTTGTTAGGAAGTCTATCCTGACATACAATAAAATCTACCTATTTATGCCTTTCTGCTCATTGCCCCTCGTTGTGTGTTCTAGAAATAAACAGAGCAAATCATCCTTTTTTTCATGTGGCAGCCTTTCAAATGTGTAAAGACATCTGTCATGTTTGCCCTAGGCCTTCCCTTCCCCAGGCTAACTATTCCCCATTCCTTCACTTAATGCTCATATGACCTTATCTTGAACCTCACTGCCTTCTTGCACTCCTTTTTCTGGATACTCCTCAGCTCATTGATACCTTTCCTAAAACATGGCTCTGAAACCTGACAACAGCACTTTAGCTGGTATCTGACCAGGGCTGAGTTCAGCTGGTCTATTACCTTCCAGGTTCAGATATTCTGCCTCTCATAATGGAGCCTGAGATCAGGTTTACTTTTGGAGCTGCCACAGCACACTGGGGAATCACATTGATCTTTCCTCATCCGTGAATTGAGAATAATCCTACTTGTACAACTTGCCTCAGGGTTGTCAGGGGAAAAGTATTCTGTAAACCTAATACAAACTTAACATTGTACACATGTGATCTAGTATTTTTAAAGATGTAAAGCACTAGTTACACACTTGTTCCTTAGTCATAGAGCATTGGAGATTAGGGACAACATATGAAACTTTAGATGTAGCTTCAACCATTGATATTTCCTTCCTCACTGAGTTACAAAGTTTATCCTTTTTAAAAAGAAGAAATCTTATGATCTGAGTCCCTCTTGCATGTCTGTTCATACATTTCTTTGACTTTTTGCCAGGCTTTCAAGTCTGTAAGAAGTCAAGTCCCACCAAATTTATCCTTCAGTTTATAATTTGCATGTCCATCATGGTCTCTCTGGGGAAACAAAAAATATATGGTGTCAGCTCTTCTGAGTGGCTAGTGTGGGTGTGAGCTGTATAGCTCTCTCATCACCTCCTGCCCAACAGAGCAGCTTTGTATCGTGGATATTCTGTAATGCTTACCTGGATGGGTGATCTCAGCGGTATGACTAGTCTCTCCAGTTATGCAAATTGCAACCCATCCATGCTTACCCATCCCATGTCCCTTTCCGGTCCTTCACTTGACTCCCCTCTTTGTACCCTGTGGTTATCAAGTAGTCATTCTTCACCCATGATTCTCCACTCCCTGATTCTATGCCTTGTCATTGCCTATTCGCTAGACCTGGGATGCTTTCCCTTCTCACCTCCACCTTCTGACTTCCTTCAAAACTCCACTCACGTCCCACATTCTACAAGAGAATATGAGTGTTTTCCGTCTGAGATTACTTTTGATATACGTATGTATGTGTTGTATGAACTTATGGTTATTTCATGTTGTCTACTCTATTAGAGCTCATGGAGGACAGGGACGATATTTTCATCATGATTTGTGTCCTTAGCACTTAGCACAGGGCTTGGTCAATAGTCATTACTTAATAAATGTTTCTTGACTGACTGACTGTGACTCTCCTCTAAGTCTGTATTGTAAGTTCACTGCAGGAGAACCAACCAATGTGCTTTTAGGCATTAGTTTTCTTTTCACATCACAAAGGTAGTATTAGAACACATGGATTTTCCACTGATTTGCCCCTGCTCTCACCATATGACAAATTCACTTATAAATGTATTTGATGCATTTCAAAGAATCCTGTGAGCCTATGTTAAGGAAATTAGTTTCAGACAATCAGCAGTTGGTACATGACTACGAACTACTTTGGTCTGGTGCCATCCCTAGTTAAAATCAGATAAGCTCAGTGTTCCTTCTTTGACAGAAATCAAGCCAAACAGTACATAGAGAGGTTTTTGGTATTGTTTTCCTACCTTGAGACTCAAGTAATTTGCTCCCCACTGCAATTGGAAAAACACTTCAAGATTCATGGATGTGGCACTGGAATCTGAGACAGCAGCTTCCTTGTAACGATGCCTTGTGCAAACAGGTGAGATTCATCGCATCAACTGACTGCTTGCTGGCCCATCTGGCAGGTTTTATTTGCATGCATTTAGAGTCTGCTCTGAAAGTATGGTTTACCGGCTTTGCTTCTGTGATGTTATTTTTGAAAAGCATATGGCCCTAAAATTATTTAAAAGAAATAAAACAAAACTACTTTCTCTGCCGTCCTGAACAGACTCTTAAAGGGAGCCCCTTATGTTGGAGAGACAACAGATTGGAACCACACTTGGGAAATTTGGAAATGAAATTGTTTATATACACTTTCAAAAGTTAGGCAGGGAGCCTTTGAAAATGTGGGCATTTATAGCTATCACAGCTAGTTCTTTGCCATGGTGAACTCACTGTCACTTTATTGTTTAGGTTGGCAAGCCTGGCATTCATGAGGTTGATTATTTCCTCTTGAGTGCTTTGTCTGCAGTTAGATGACATTACTGCCAGGTGACTGCTAGCGCCTTACCTCCGGCCTTGTTGTGGAATGAAGGGGAAGGGGTGAGCAGTCTAGGTTTCAGAAAGCTAAGTGATTTAAGGTCACACAAGTCATATATGTTCAATAGAATGTTTTCTCTGTCAATCATTCTTCATCCCACTTATCATTTTCCTCCTCCTTCTAGAAGTTAGAACCAGTGGGTAGAGATATACTTTACCTTAATATAAGGAAAAACTTTCCAACACTTAGAGCTTTTCTGATATGGAATGGTTTCCCTTGTAAGGAAATAAGTTCATAAAGAAATTAGATGTTTTTGTCGTTTAGTCATGTCTGACTCTTCATGATCCCATCTGGGTTTTCTTGGCAAAGCTACTGGTATGGTTTGCCATTTTTTCTTCAGCTCATTTTACAGATGACAAAACTGAGGCAAACAGGTTAAATAACTTGTCCAGGGTCACCTAGCTAGTAAGTATTTGAGATTTGAACTTAGGAAGATGATTCTTCCTGACTCAGGCCCAGTGCTCTATCTATCCACTGCATCACTCATCTAGGTCTAGAAAATGCATTAGAGGTCATTGAAACTAATCTTCTCATTTAAAAAATGAGGAGACTTGAGTTCCAGAAAGGTGAATCACCCGATTTCACATAGATATTAAGTGGCAGAGCTGAGCTTCAAGCTCAGTTCCTATGTCCCTAAGTTGAGCCCTTTTCCCACTAAACCACAGCCAGTGTCACTGGGATTGTTGAAGAGGAGGTTGAATAGCCCTTTCAGGTTACTGTACCAATAGGGAAGTTAAATGAAAATGATCTCTGAGAAGATCTAAGTGTTGCACAGTACACATATTTTCAGATTTTGTCAGTCTTTTGATTAGTTACACTGATTTTTTTTCTTTTTTTTCTTTAAAAATTACTATTTACCATCTAGGGTGACTGGGTGGGAGGGGTATGGAGAGAGGGACTGGAGGAGACTATAGTGATAAGAAAAATCCCAAAGATATCAATACAATTTTATTTTCAAAGCAGACAAACAAACGAAAGATCTCTGGGAACTGTCCTGACACTGGGCTTCATTGTTTGAATTTATTCTGTTAAAATCACAGTTGTCTAGGAAAAAGATCCCATCTTCCATTATAGTGCCTCAGTGGATACTTTCTGAGAATTTCAAACTTTGTCAGGAATTTGACTTCAAGGTCAGGAGCAGCCAATTCTCTGGTCTTGAGAGGAGCCATCCAGTATAACAGTCTACAAATCTGCTTTGAATAACTCAATTGTCTAATATGAAAAGGAATGGGCCCCAACACAAAGATGCCCCCAGGATTCCCCAGAAGTGTATTTGCTTTCCCATTTCCTCTGGTCCATAGAGGCATCAAGCATCCCCTTTGGGGATATAGTGGAATGATCACTGACATATTCTTTGAAGCTGGTTTAGGAGATAATGTAGGAATGTAATGGACATATTCAAGGACACATACAGTGAAGGCATGGAAACCAACTGGCCCAACAGAAAACTCATAAACTGAACCCAAACAGTACAGGATTATGAGAGGATGGGTGACTTTAAGGGCAAATTCTCATTGAAATTCATGCAATACTTATTCACATTACCCACTAGGAACAGAGTGTTTCACTAGGCAGTACATAGACAAGACAGAGTTTCTGCCCTCATGGAACTTCTGTGTAGTAGTGCTATTGGGCAGAGGGTGTCAGAGGATGCATTGTGTTACCATCCTTTAGTAAACTCAATCAACAAGCACTTACTGTGTGGCCAGGCACTGGAGATACTGGAAATACATATACAAACAAAAAGGAAGAAGGTCCCTGCCCTCCCAGAGTTGATGTCAAAGGAGAGAGGATGGCACCTGACAAGGGACCCAAGGAATGAGGGATGACTTGTCTGGGCCCTTCTTCCAAATGGAGGTTCCAGGGAGAGCACAGGAGTGGGGAAAGTGACTGCTAGATTGGAGTAAAGAAAAGAAGTAGCAGCAAGCAGTTATTAATCACTGACTGCCACACACGGTGTAGGCACTTATAGATAGAAAATGTAAAAGGTAAAACATGGGCTTAACCTCAAAGCTTTATGTTCTGATGGAAAAGGTGCTGGCAAACACAAGATATATGTGGTTTCTATGGGAGTTTCTGCCCTCAGAGGGAAAGGTGGGGTTATCAGGTAGGGAAAAAGGTATTTTTTAGAAGGTAGAATTTGAGCTGCATCTTGAAGAAAGCAAGGGAAACCAGGGAACAGAAGTGAGGAGCAAGAGCATTCCAGACACCAGAAGCAGGCACTGAAAAGGTACCAAGGTACAGAGTGGAGACACAGGGAATTTAAGGAAGAAAGCAGGGGTACTGGAACCTAGAGCATGCTATGGGTGGTTGAGGAGGACAAGTCATTATTTGCTATCCAAATCAAGGAAGGCTTTGTGAAAGAGGTGACATTTATATTGTATTTTAAAGGATGAGCAGGAATTTGGCAACAAAGAGGAGAGAGGGCATTTCAGCAAAATCACATAGGTAAGACAGCCCAGGATGTGTTTGGAGAAAAAATAGCAGTAAGAACTGCTCTTTATAATAGTGTTTAAAAATTGGTCAAGTGCTTTGTATTTATTATGTCTTGTTTGAGTGTCACAGCAGCGCTAATTACTAAAGGTATTACTAAATGGTATTCCCATTTTGCAGATGAGAAAGCTGAGGTTCAGAGACTTGTGCAGCATCACACAGCTGGTAGGTTTCTAGAGGAGGGCTTGAACTTAAATTTGAGAATTTTAGCATCATTTTTCAGGAACTGAAAGGAACCTCAGAGGCCATTTACTTGAACCCAGTCATTTTCTGGGTAAGGAAACTGAGGCTCAGAGAGGTCACACAGGGCTAAACTTCCATGCAACACTCCCTGGAAATTCTTCTCTGATTCTTCATCTTGGGTATGAACAACTGTCAGGGACCTTCAAAGCAAGCATTGTGTGGAAACCTGGGAGAGAATTCTAGGAGTCAGGGCTGGGGGGGCAGTATTGGAGAGAAGCCTGCATGCCAGAAGGCTCTAAATAGAAAAGTTTATGCATACGTGGGGGGGGGGGGGGGAGGAAATGCATTTTGGCTGTTTAATTACATTAAATATATCCTGGTTATTACAAGTCTGATCTCTTTTATTTGTGTTACTGCTAATGACATACCAGATAACATTCATTTTGTCTCTATAAATTAGATCAGGAAATAAAATCCTTTTTATTTTAAAACTGCCCTAAGGGAGTATAAGGGGAGGGGTGAAACCATTAAATGCTGGAAGGCCAGGAGATGTTATTAGTAAGATTTTTTTTTCCCTTTCTTTATGAACAAAGCAAAGTGGAAAATAGTTCAGACCCATTCTAGGGTCAGACTCCATTCCACTTTCATTCTTAGCTCTGACTTTCCCAGGTAATTATAAATGCCTCAGCTCTGCTGACCTGGATTCTGTGTGTTTGGCTCTAAAGGGCTTCTATTGGCAGGAGGAAAGATGGAAGCTGTTGTTAAGGTCTAGAATACTGGTCTCCAGAGTAGAAGGTTGTGATCTGATGCCAAGGACTATGTAATCAACCAATCAGAGGGTGAAAAGATGGGTTGTGTGCCACCCTCTTAGACTAGCCAGTCTCCAATATAATCATACCTACTCTTATCCCCCAATACTCTCCTTTTCCCTGTTGGGCAGCCTGACAACACTCTTCTTTCTGAATCTGGTATAGACTTCAGGAACATGTAATTAAATACTGGCATGGGTATTCATAATAGTAGGTACTCAGGTGCTATTGTGAAAATACCACCCCTTTCCTATCTCCATCCTTAGCATACCCATCTTTTTCCTTCAGTTCACATCATGACAATGACAGGTACCCCTGGAAGGGGAGAGGATGAGCTATATGTTCAGAGAATTAACTAGTGAGGAATAACCCTGCCTTCCTCTTGCTATTTTAGGTAACTGACTGACTGAATGAAAGATTTATTAAGTGCTTATTAAGTGTTAAAAACTATACTAAGGGATTCCAGTATAAGCAGCCAAGTAAGCCAGCCCCTACCTTCAAAGACTTTATGCTCTAATGGGGGAAGACAACACATCAAGAGAAAAGTTGGAAAAAGGGAGAGGAAGAATACTTACATAATGGCATGCATTGGATAGGATCAAGAAATGGGGAATAGGTCTGGTTTGGGGTCACCCATCAGGGCTTAGGGTCCTAAGAGCAGATTTCAGTGGAAGAAAGAGGAGAATGAGGAAACTGACCATAGTGAGTGGCCTAGGGTGAGCAGGCATGAGTAGATTGTGAGAGATCCTTGGTAAAGTCACTTCCTCTCTTGATACCTCAGTTTCTCCACCTATAAAATGAGGGAATTGGTTCCTTTTAGCTCTAGCAGTCTAGTTAGCTGTTTAACCATTTTGGATTGTTTTTTCTTGCAGTAACTGGGAGATGCTAATTTTAAGGAGGAAGAAGTAATATTTTTTGTTTAATATAAAGATACAATTAAGTAAATGTGATGTCTAAGAGTAGAACAGAATGTGAGGGTCTGTAGATCAGGTTCTGGTAATAGATTTAGAGACAGATTAGGAGCTCTATGGGATTATGGTTACTTCTCAGAAGCCACAGGAACCATTAAGTATAGTCTGAATGGTACTCAACCACTATTATTAATGGGGATTTAGCTATAATGTTTGACATTCCTTTCTAGGAGAAGGGTTAAGATGCAATAAAATATCCTGACTATAAAATTATCTGGGGAGTAAATCAGCTCTAATATAATCAACATGTGTACAAACTTAACATAGGTTTATGATACCAGTACACAGAGGAAAAAAAACGCAAAACAAAGCACCTTTAGGAGTGCTAATGGAGACTCAACCAAGCTGTCTGCTTAGAACAGACCCTGGGAAAAAAAAAACACTGAGATACCAATGTGCTGATGGTGTTTGGAACTTTGTTTGGGCATAGATGGATCAGGTACCTGAAGGTTAGTGCTCAGAATATGGGAAAGGTCCCTTGCCCAGCCCTCTCTTCATTAATATGGTTGATACCACTTCTGGGTGGGTAATTCAGAATGCTAGGAAGAAAACGGATTCACGATATTGATAGTATGGAGCATGTATAGAGCCCAGGAATCATGTGCTGAGAGCTGATAAAGTAGATCTACATGCAAATGAAAGCATGTGTGGAAAAAAAAAAGGAACAGTTCATTAGTAGCTTTGAGAACTTCCTGGGAACATGGTGGTAACATGTGAGACAGAGGAGATGAGGGGGAAAATATGACAGCCATGACCCTGTGGCCTGATACTTGGAGATCTTGCCCCTATGGTCTGTGGTTACTATAAAGGTTATACCCAGTAGGAGCGTGAGTGACAAGGAGATCTGTGAAAACAAATCTACTCTAGGTCTTGCCATTTAAGTTGACTTTCATTCCCTGGCCCAGGAGTAGGCTGTCAAAACACCAGTAGTAGTTGGGCGCCATTGCCAGTCGTCCTGTCCTATGTTTTGCCACTGCACTCAGATAACTCTGGAGGAGAGTGAGGCTGATGACTTTGCATATCTCTAACTCTTTTAAATCCAATTCACTTAGACAAGACACTGGAGAAAAGGCAGCAATTTGTCTGACCTCTCCCCCAAACCCCTTCAAATACCTTTAGATAATGCCATAAAATAATTCCTGGATCTGCAGAAGCCTCAAAAGGATGGAGTGAAATAATTTTCTAGGTCAAAGATAACTTAGAAGATCTTCAGGAAAGGTCTGTTTCACCAGGGTGAGAGTGAAATATAGTCCAGCACAGGCCGTGCCAGCACAGACCAGACCCCAGATAACCAGAAGCAGTCCTTGGAAACCACTGAATCAGCAGTGACAGCAACTACTTCCAGAGTTCTCAGCCCACAGATGATAATGATGTCAAATAACTGGTCAGAAGGGGATTGCAGGGGTTTCTTCACTAGCACTGAGGTAGGACTCTGTTGCTTTATCCATTCTTGAATCCTGGTCACATTGCTGGGTGGCAGTACCAGGGTGAGAAGGAGCACCAGTACATCAGAGCTTGTACCCACAGTAGAGTAGAGACCCTCATCACAGTTCCAAGGAAGAAAAGAATGCTTGTGTTTGCTCACAGACCACAACACAGGCCAGGAAAGCAGTGAACAAACCTTTCTGTAGATCATACCACTTTGGAAGAACTAGAAACTTACAGAACCCTAGAAGTATCTCTGAAAACCCCTGAAGTTTGGAACAGTGTACCTTCTACCCTGAATACAGAGTCCTACTTTAACAAAGAGATAAAAATCAAGAAATAGACTGGCAAAATGAGTAAATAACAGAAAAATTCTGATGATAGAAAGTTACTGTGGTGACAAGGAAGATTAAAACAGGCACTCAGAAAAAGATAACAAAGTCACCATTCCTACATGAAAATGTCCAAGAAAAATATGAGTTGATTTCAGGCCATGGAAGAGCCCAAAAAGGATTTTGAAAATCAAGTAAGGAAGTGGAAAAATGGGAAGAGAAATGAGAGCTATGTAAGAAAATCATGGAAAATGGGTAAACATCTTGGTAAAGGAGACACAAAAAATACTGAGGAAAATAACACCTTAAAAAACAGACTAGGTAAAAGAGGTACAAAAATCCAACGAGGAGAAGAATGACTAAAAAAACAGAATTGGCCAAATGGAAAAGAAGGTACAAAAGTTCACTGAAGAAAGGAAGTCCTTAAAAATTAGAATTGAACCAATGGAAGCTAATGATTTTATGAGAAATAAAAAAAAAACCACAATAAAACAAAGCCAAAAGAATGAAAAATAGAAAAGAGTGTGAAATATCTCATCAGAAAAAACAATAGACCTGGGAAATAGATCCAGGAGAGATAATTTTAAAATTATTGGACTACCTGAAAGCTGTGATCATAAAAATAGCCTAGACATAATCTTTCAAGAAATCATCAGGGAAAACTGCTATGATATTTTCAGAGGGTAAAATAGAAATTGAAAAAATCCACCAATCACCTCCTGAAAGAGATCTCAAAATGAAAACTGCCAGAAATGTTATAGCCACATTCCAGAGCTCCCAGGTCAAGCAAAAAATATTGCAAGCAGCCAGAAAGAAAAAAAAATTCAAATATGGTGGAGCCACAGTCAGAATAACACAAGATTTAGCAGTTTCTACATTAAAAGATCAGAGGGCTTGGAATATGATGCTCTGCAGGACAAAGGAGCAAGGATTACAACCAAGAATCACTTACTCAGAAAATTGAATATATCCTTCAGGAAGATATTCAATGAAATAGAGGACTTTCACACATTCTTGATGAAAAGGACCAATGCTGAATAGAAAAATTAAATTTCAAATACAAAATTCAAGTGAAACATAAAGAGGTAAACAGGGAAGGGAGGTCATAAGGGATTAATAAAGTTAAACTGTTGACATTCCTACATGGTAAGATGATACTTGTAACTTATAAGAACTTTCTCATTATTAGAACAGTTAGAAGGAGTATATGCCGATAGAGGGCACAGGTATAAGTTGAATAGGAAGGGATAATATCTAAAACAAAGTTAAGGGGTAAGAGAAGAATGTACTGGGAGAAAGGGGAAGATAGAGGTTGAATGTGGTAAATTATTTCACATAAAAGAGGGAAGAAAAATCTTTTGTAGTGGAGAGGAAGAATGGAAGATAAAGGAGAGTGAGTGAACTTTACTCTCATCAGGCTCAAAGAGGGAATAGTATATACCCTCAATTGAGTATAGAAATGTGTCTTACCCTACTGAGAAGTAGGAGGGAAAGGGGATAAGAGAAGAGAAGAGAAGGAAGAGAAGATTAGGGGAGGTGGTAGTCAGAAGCAAAAGAGTTTTGAGGAGGGACATGGTAAGAGGAGAGAGAATAAATTTTGGGGGGGGAGAACAGGATGAGGGAAATACAGTGAGTCATAGTAACTGTGAAAAAAAATTTTGAAGCAAGTTTCTCTGATAAAGACCTCAATTCTCAGACATATAGAGAACTGAGTCAAATATATAAAAAACAATAAGAGCCATTCCTTAATTGATAAATGATGAAAAGGTATGAACACCTTTCAGATGAAGTAATTAAGGTTATCTATAACCATACTCTAACTCACCGCTGATTGAAGAAATGCATATTTAAACAATTCAGAGATACTACCCTATCCCTAGTAGATTGGCTAATAGGACAGAAAAGGAAAGTGACAAATGTTGGAGGGGATGTGGGAAAAATGAGACATTAATGCACTGTTGGTGGAGATGTGAACTGATTCAACCATTCTGTAGAGTAATTTGAAAGTACTCTCAAAAATCTATAAAAACCATGCATACCCTTTGACCTAGCAATACCACTACTGGGTCTGTATCCCAAAAGAGAAATGGCCTATATGCACAAAAATATTCATAGCACCTCTTTTCTGGTGGCAAAGAATTGGAAATTGAGGGGATGCCCATCAATTGGAGAATGACTGAACAAACTGTGGTATGTGATTATGATGGAATATTACTATGCTATAAGAATTGAAAAGCAGAATGCTCTGAAAAAAACCTGGAATGACTTACATGAGTTGATATAAAGTAAAATGTATTTTGTCCAAAATAACAGCAATATTTTAAGATGATCAGCTATTATTGACTTAGCTGTTCTCAGCAATATAGTAATCCAAGTCAGCTCTGAAAGACTTATGATGAAAAATGCTATCTATCCCCAGAGAAAGAACTGATGGTATTTAAATATAGATTGTAGTATACTTTTTGACTTCCTTTATTTTTCTTCAGGCTTATTTTTGGTCTATGTTTTCTTTCACAACGTGACTAATATGGAAATGCTTTCCATGACTACACATGTGTAACCTATATCAAATTGCTTGTCCTCTCAGTGGGGGAGGTGGGGAGGGATGAAATGAGAGATTCAAAGTTTTAAAAACAAATGAAAAAATTGTTTTTACATTTATCTGGGGAAAAATAAAATAGTAAATATTTTTTAGATCCAGATCACTTGCAATTCACCCTCCTAATATCATTGATCTCTTTTAAGAACAAAGGACAAACAATAATGTGGGTAGTAGTAGCACTAGCTTCCTGATATATATATTAATGGCACTTCCTGAGATGGGATGACTTTTGTGCAGCAGATCATGCTGTTGGTGAGCTAGGGGGATGTCTATTCCAAGTGTGTAAATGCTTTCTATGGTGAAGTAGGTGGATGAGAACAATTTGTTCCAATGTCCACGAAAGTGGCCAAACAGGTGTTATGGAGTGCTGAGAGCTTGGTCAGACATCGAAGTTGCCAAGGTCATCCACTGCACCCTGGGCTATCACCAGTTGCCTTCATTTTGTCTTACCACTGGACTTCACTGACTCTGAAAGAGAGACTGAGGCTGATGACTTTGTGCAACTCTCTCTCACTTAAATTCAATTAGTGAGCAAATCAAGACATCACCCCATGATGCCACTGGTTCCCTTTTGTAAACAAAGGGTAAACAACAACCACCACAGCTGGGTGACTGTGGGCAAGTCACTTAACCCTGTCTTCCTCAGTTTCCTCATCTGAAAAATGAGCTGTAGAAGGAAATGGCAAACCACTCCAGTGTCTTTGCCAAGAAATCTCCAAAATGGGATCCTGGAGAGTCAGACATGGCTGAAATGACTGAACAACAGTGAAACTCCTTTGTATATGCTGAAGTCTATAAGGCTTCTTTAAGTTAGAAGAAAATTGTGAGAAGAACTGAAATAATTCTTCATTCCTATCAAGTGTGATTCTAAATAGAAAGCTTCTTGAGGTCAGGGATGATGTAGCCAGTTACTGTCTTGGAGTGTTTAAAGAACACATATGTTTAATGATGCAAACCTCAGTGAATCTCACTGTCCACTAAGTGTAAATGAAGCATCTCAATTGTTCTCTTAGGGAGAATTCTATTTCTGTCAGTCAACTCTAAAACTGCCTTGCAATTCCCAGCGTTAATATTGCTTCACTGATAACTCTAATAGTAAGCCTCAGAATGCCTCCACCTTTACAAAACTTCTGAGCTGCAAATGCATGCATATCAATAGCTCCTTGGTAAATTACAGTTTTAGAGAGCTGCCTGAGGTGATATTGTCCTTGTTGTTGGGTTCCTCCTTCATTTTCTTTTTTTTTAATGTTTATTTATTTAGTTTTAGTCTTCAACATTGATTTCCACAAAATTTAGAGTTCCAAATTTTCTCCCCATCTCTCCCCTCCCCTCACCTCAAGACACCATGAATTCTGATTACCCCTTCCCCCAAACTGCCTCCCTTCTATCATACCCCTCCCTTCCCTTATCCCCTTCTTCTCTCTTTTCTTGTAGGGCAAGATAGATTTCTATAACCTATTACCTGTCTTTCTTATTTCCCAGCTGCATGCAAAAACAATTCTCACCATTTGCTCCTAAAACTTTGAGTTCCAACTTCAATCCCTTTCTCCCTCCCCATTCATCCCCACTGAGAAGGCAAGCAATTTAATATAGGCTATATATGTATAGCTCTGTAAAAGACTTCCATAATAATCATGTTATGTAAGATATACTATATTTCCCTCCATCCTATCCTGCCCCCCCATTTATTCTATTCTCTCCTTTGACTTTGTCCCTCCCCAAAAGTGTTTACTTCTAATTACTCCCTCCTCCCATTTGCCCTCCCTTCTATCATCCCCCCATACCCCACTTATTCCCTTCTCCCCTTCTTCCCTGTGGTGTAAGACAGATTTTTATACCAAATTGAGTGAGTATGTTATTCCCTCAAGCCAAATGGGATGAGAGTGAGCTTCACTTTTTCCCTCTTACCTCCCCCCTTTTCCCCTCCATTGAAAAAGCTTTTTCTTGCCTCTTTTATGAGAAATAACTTGCCCCATTTCATTTATTTTATTTTTTTAGATATCATCCCTTCCTATTCAACTCACCCTGTGTCCTCTGTCTATATGTGTGTGTGTGTGTATGTGTGTGTGTGTAATCCCTTCAACTATCCAAATACTGAAAAAAGCTTCAAGAGTTACAAATATTATCTTTCCATGTAGGAATGTAAACAGTTCAGCTGTAGTAAGTCCCTTAGCATTTTTCTTTCCTGTTTACCTTTTCATGATTCTCTAGACTCTTCTGTTTGAAAGTCAAATTTTCTTTTCAGCTCTGGTCTTTTATCAAGAATGCTTGAAAGTCCTCTATTTCATTGGATGACCATTTTTTCCCCTGAAGCATTATACTCCATTTTGTTGGGTAGGTGATTCTGGTTTTAATCCTAATTCCTTTGACTTCTGGAATATCATATTCCAAGCCCTTCAATCCCTTAATGTAGAAGCTGCTAGATCTTGTGTTATCCTGATTGTACTTCCATAATACTCAAATTGTTTCTTTCGAGATGTTTGCAATATTTTCTCCTTGATCTGGGAACTCTGGAATTTGGCTAAAATATTCCTAGGAGTTTCTCTTTTCAGATATCTTTCAGGAGGCAATCAGTGGATTCTTTCAATATTTATTTTACCCTCTGGTTCTAGAATATTAGGGCAGTTTTCCTTGATAATTTCATGAAAGATGATGTCTAATCTCTTTTCTTATCATGGCTTTCAGGTAGTCCCATAATTTTTAAATTGTCTCTCCTGGATCTATTTTCCTGGTCAGTTGTTTTTCCAATGCGATATTTCACATTATCTTCTGTTTTTTTTTATTCTTTTGGTTTTGTTTTGTAATTTCTTGGTTTCTCATAAAGTTATTACCTTCCATCTGTTCCAGTCTAATTTTTAAAGAACTATTTTCTTCAGTGAACTTTTGAATCTCCTTTTCCATTTGGCTAATTCTGCTTTTAAAGCATTCTTCTCCTTACTGGCTTTTTGGACCTCTTTTGCCTTTTGAGTTAGTCCCTTTTTAAGGGTGTTATTTTCTTCAGTATTTTTGGGTCTCCTTTAGCAAACTGTTGACTCACTTTTCACAATTTTCTTGCATTGCTCTCATTTCTCTTCCCAATTTGTCCTCCACCTCTCCTACTTGTTTTTCAAAATCCTTTTTGAGCTCTTCCATGGCATGAGACCATTGCATATTTATTTTGGAGATTTTGTATGCAGAAGCATTGACTTTTATGTCTTCCTCTTATGGTATGCATTGTTCTTCCTCATCCAAAAGGATGGATGAAAATACTTGTTCACCAAGAAAGTAATCTTCTGTAATCTTATTTTCCCCCCTTTTGGACATTTTCCCAGCCAGTTACATGACTTTGTCAGAAGGAGGCTATACTCTGGGGACCTGTAAGTTCTCAGTTCCTCCAAGGTGGTACAGTCAAGTGAGATGAGTTAACTCCTCTCCTGACCTGCACACTGGTCTGGAAACAACCAAAAATTTTTCTGCCCAGGATCTTCGAGCAGGGTTCCCTCCATACAACTACCTCCAGCTCCACCATGCCAGCCGGCACTCCTCCTCACTCCATGGCCACCACTCAGGGCTGAGAATCAAATCATCTACTCAGTTCCCTAAGGGTCTTTAAGGCAGAGGTTTCCAAAAATAGAGGATTCTGCTGCAGTAGCTGCTGCTAGTGGGGCCAGACCACGTTCCCTTCTCATTGAGGTTAAAGAGCTTTCTCACTGACCTTTGAAGCTGTCTTTGGTTTTTGTGGGTTGAGCAATCTGGGAACTGCAGCTGTGGCCGAGGATTCTGTGTGCTGAGGCCTGCTCTTGTCCTGTCCCTACTGCAACGTGGTCAAGACTAGGCTGGGCTCCTATATGTGCCCCGTGCAATAAACCTTTCCTGTAGGCCTTCTAAGCTGTCTTGGGCTGGAAATCTCTTTCACTCCATTGTTTTGTGACTTCTGCTGCTCTAGAATTTGTTTAGAGTCATTTTTATAGGTATTTTGTGGACTATGGGGGAGAGCTTTTACAGGTCTGTCCTTCTACTCTGCTATCTTGGCTCTGCCCCTTATCCTTCATTTTTGAAGAAAACCATGACATCAGAGAAATGATGACATGACTTGCAGTTGACTTTGTTTTGAGGGAAGAAGGGCTGTGCAAAGTCACCAGCCTCATTTTCTCCTCTTTGAGCCATCTGGGTCCAGTGGCCTGATATTCATCAGGATGACTGGACCTGGCCCAGGATGCAATGGGAGACCTTAGCCTTTTTAACCTAAGGTCTATTCAGGTGCTCACTTAGAGTGAGGAGATGCCCATTCAATGAATAGGCCTCTTTAAGAAATAATGAGGAAATGGCCCATTTAATGAGCAAAAGAGAAAAATAGGAGTTAAGTGAATTGCCCAGAGTTTCACACAGCCAGGATTTGTCAGAGGCCCAGGGCTTTCTAACTCTCAGGTGCACCTCCTGATTCCTACATTATAAGGTTTCTCTTAAAAAAGTGAATTCACTTCATTATGCTCTGACCCTGAAACATCAAAGAATTCTTACTTATGTCCAACCAGATTTTTGTTTTGCTTTCATTGAGACACCTTTCCTTTCAGCAGCTCTTTAATGGGAAGTCATCAAATTACTCTCATGTACCTTGGACCAAATGGGTACCAGGCATGAACCTTTTCTCAGCATCTCTTTTTTCTCCCATCCCTTTCACCCTTTATCATTCTTTTCTCCCTACTTTTGCCTTTTTCACCCACACTTCCCTTGGCTCCCCTGAAATAAATATAGCCTTGCCTTTCAATTGGAAGAAAATAATTTTAGATTTCAGAACCCAAAACCAGACCTTTTCATTGACTGCTTTCTAAAGCCATGCTCTAATCTCCACAGGACACTGGTGAATTGTATTGGGAGTACCAAATCTTTCAGCAGTGCATAGATTCCCTCACTCTTCTTTTTTCCATGAACAGAGGATTCTGTCCTTCAAAAAAAGTGAATTAATAATATCTGATGAACAAGTCCAATTTTATGGCTTTGACAAGAGAACCAATTTGTTTTAGTCATGTATATTATAGGAAAAACGTAAAAGAAATTGTTACCTAGAGTTGCTTTCTAGGAATTTAATAAAAATGTTGATTTTTTTTTTCTTATAAAATAGAATGCAGTACATTATGTAAACTCTGGAGTTATTGGCTTTCAATTTTGAACACAATATTCACTCTTAAGTTGCTGACTTTTATTATTTACTTTTTCTCTAAGTAAGAAAAGTAAAGTTTTAGTATCAGGTTTTGAGAAAGCAAATGGAAAGCTGAAAGTGAATTTTTGTTCTGAGAGGTCTTAGCACTAAATTTTTAATGACTTTCAATGTATTGGCTTATTTCTTCCAGGGTTGTAGCACTGATGGTCAAGCCATTTTTCAGTTTAATTTCACCCAACAAACATTTATGCTAGGAAGCACCTTCTAGATGCCAGGTCCAAAAAACATATAATATGATGTAACTGACCACAGAATCAGAAGTGCAGGGTTTTAAGTCCCACGTTTGACATACAGGATCATAAGATCAAAGATTTAGGGCTGAAAAGGCCTTTCAAGGTCAACAAGCCGAACTCCTTCATTTAACAGTTGAAGAAACTGAGGCATTACATAATGGTTGTGTAACCTTAGGTAAGGCGCATTTGTCAGCCTGCATTGGTAATTATAATTTCCTTGCTGAAAGTTCCCTATCTTAATGAAGAGAGCAAGTTGGCTTACCTTTGGGAAATAATATATATATATATATATATATATATATATATATATATATATATATATATATATATATATATATATATATATATATATATATATATATCTTTTAATGACCCAAGTTTTTCTCAGAAACAAAGACCTATTTTTTTCAGTGCCAATATTCTAAGATGTAGAACAATAATGTGACTATGAAACATGAAATAATATATCAGTCTCCAAACAACAGAAAATAACTATCAAGCAATGCGACATGGAAAGGGGCTTGGTAGGAGTGAATAGGTTGAAACATTTAAACAATGAAGAACTTTGAAGGACAGAAATAAATATATATTATATATGTTTGATAAGGGAGATAGGCTGTATCATGTAGTGAATGATGACAGGTGAGTAGCTCAAGTGTTCCTTGGCATTATCACATAATCAGAAGAAAGAGATGACACTCATGGAATACTGGGTGGATTCCTTGCATGGAGAATTGTGGGAAGGCTGAGAAAGGAATCTATCTGAATAGGCAGACAAGAATGGGTGGCCAATTGTCATCACTGTGTCTCTATTCTAGAATTTTTCAAGGAATTAAAGTCAAAATCATTATTTTATAGTTTTATATTACCTCTTCCCTCTTCTTTCTTTTGAAAAACCGGATTGTCACTCACCCGGACTATCTTTCCCTGTAGAATTTTTGCTCTTGATATGTGACCTATTCTTTCTCTGAAAGCTTTGAAACCTGCTCTCTCAGAGCATCCTGAATATGTCATCATTCCCTCTCAGTAAGCAGGTCCTTCCTGTTGGTAAAAATGAGAACCATGATAGAAATTCCACTCCTTTTTTGTGATGTTCTAACTGGATAGAAGCAAAAGAGGCTAATATATGGCACTTCTAAAGATGGTGGTATCTCTTCCATTATCGACAGTCCTTCAGAGATTTTGACTTAGCATCATATCCATCAGTTTTTTCATTGTTTTGGGACACTCTTCTAGGTCTGCTTATTTGAATTCATCTAAGACAATAATATGCTCTCTTGTTATCTGCATGCTTCTCTTGGCTTTCAACCCTTCCTATTAGCCATATTTATTCTATCCTTTCTAGTCCCAAGATCCTATTCCTTGGCAGAGAAAGTAGAAGGAAAAAGTTGAATTCCCTCCATCTCATTTATCATCATTCTACCCACCTTGAGCAGCGGTCCCATCTCTTCTTTGATCATCCTTTTTCTCCGCTATAGTCAAAATCTATTCATTCATAGTCCTCCTTACCAAAACCCCATCTCATTGTAAACATTAACATGCCTCACACTTTTTCAAAGGCCTTTTCCTCTCCTTAACTCTCCCAATTTTGCAACAATCACCTCTCACCTTGCTGGTACCTCCCTTTATGTATTGTCTTCCTTTGTTGAAATATAAGCTCTTTGAGGACAGGAACCATTTTTCTTTTTGCTTGTTTTTGTATTCCCCCTGCTTAGTACAGTGTGTGGCACATAGTAAGTATTTAATAAATACTTGTTGATTTTACCTGATCTGCCATCACTTTCCTTTGATACTGGCACATGACTTTCAGAGTTTGATTTTGATTTTTGATTTTCCTACGCATCTGTTCACATATGTTCATACCAGAGGTGTCAAACATGCTACCTGCAACACTACCCAGTGCAACACAAACCAGATTAAAATGTCATTGAAAAATTTTAAGCAAAATAAGTAAAAATACAGTAAAGGGTGATGCTAAGTTTTAAAACTAAGCCATATTCAACCCCCAGGGATCCTATGTATGGATTAGTGTCCTTTGCTTTGATTTGAATTTGACATCCTTGCTTTATGTGACTCCCCCTTTCCTTCTCATCCAAATTGGTTTCCTTTCGTTTCTTCAGAATTTCATTCTCAAGAACTCTTTTCCTCACCCGGACTATCTTTCCCTGTAGAATTTTTGCTCTTGATATGTGACCTATTCTTTCTCTGAAAGCTTTGAAACCTGCTCTCTCAGAGCATCCTGAATATGTCATCATTCCCTCTCAGTAAGCAGGTCCTTCCTGTTGGTAAAAATAAGAACCATGATAGAAATTCCACTCCTTTTTTGTGATATTCTAACTGGGTATTAAATAGTAAATGCTGCTAGCTTAATATGAAGCTGGTGATTGGATTTATCATAACTAAAAATGACCAGCTTAATGTAAAGTCAAAAATCTTTATTGGTGATTTTGGTCATATGATAAAATTCTGTCCAACCTCATCTGGTTGACCACCTTCTTTGCACACTATCTTTCTCATCTTAGTGTGTATATATCCTATTGAGTAGCTTGCTTTGAAGGTGAAATAACTTATTTGAATGGAGAATTTATGAAATATATGTTAAATAGATGAGTCATAGGAAGTTATGCCACATACAGGAACAGTGATTACATTAAAAAAAAAAAAACTTAAGGAAGGGTTTCCCCAATGCCTGGTGGTCTTCAGTGTTTTTAATCCATCCTCTTCTTCTCCCATCTAAGCTTGGAGGTATTTTGATATGCACTCTTGTAAATCTGCCAGCATTTTCTGAATTTCATGTACAAAGTGCATCGTTGCACAGTTGGGGGAAACCACTTTGGCTACAAATCTCTTTACTTTGCATTCTATCATTATCTCATGTGGAGTGCACCTGTGACTTTTTGGCAGTGCATCTGATTGTAGCCAGGAAAAAACTTCTGGAGACTGCTGTTGCCACGTATGTTTCCCCATTCTCATTATCTGCTGGCAACCTTTGTTTCCCTTTTTATCCCCTCTTTGGAGAGACCTATCACAGGCTGCCTGGAATGGGGTGGATATTTTGTCCACAGCTACTTACAGAGAGCTTCTACTAATTTAGTTACCAAGAAACTAAGATCTGCATCAACTGAGGCACCACTCACATAGATAAGTCCTTAGAGACTGAGGAGTTATCCTCTCTCAGTGACTTTCTTCATTTAATTTTCCATAGCAAGAGAGATGTTTTTTTTTTCTTTTGTTTGGGGTGGGGGGAACATTGTACAACTTCAGAAACTCTTATCTAGGCCAATTTAATTGTATTCAATTCCAGCCCCACCTCATTGTGTACTTTTGTAGCAAGATATACTTGTTGAGCCCAGCACAGTGTCTTTTCTATCATAGGCACTTAATAAATGTTTCTTGAATTTTTTGTATCCATGAATTAACTTCATGGACTTCCCTTTACATTATATAGCACTGTCTGGGAGTATGTGTTTTTCACCTAGTTCATTGTTTCCAGTGTGGATTTTTCACCTAATTTCTTTCATATTCTTCTAGTTTCTGCTGTGGAGACTGATTAATGTTCTCAGATTCAGTTCAACTAGTTCAGTGTTGCCTTCATACTTACTGGTTCAAAGGATGCCCATGGTCTGTCCCAGTGGAACACGATTGTGCTTGGTTTGATGATGTGGATTTTGTTGCAGTATTTCTGCAGAGAGAGAAATAGTCTCTAAGAAGGCAGAGCTATTTTGAATAGTTCTAGTGGTGTCTGGGATATCCTGCCCCCCCAAAAAGAAGCAATCACTCTTGGCAGTTTGTTTTTTCCAAATCAGAGCTCAGGAACCCATCCCCCGATGAAGAGGTTGTGGTGTAAATATGGTCTTCAGGAAAATAATCCCTTGTAGAAGAAGCTTGACTCAGAGTCTGACCAGTCAGAGTACTATTTATGCTACAGAGTGTTTTCTCCTTGCTGGGTTCAAGTACTGAGCATATTCCCTGGATGAAGGAAGATGTATTGGTTTCCAAGCTGAACCTATTTCGATAACAGATGTCATCTGGGAAGAGGAAGATTTGGAGAAATCTGTCAGGTATAGGAATTCCTTTTCTTCTTCAGTCCTTATACAAGACATTTTCTGTGAAAAAGGAAAACATCTTTGCCAGTATTTTTCCCTGTTTAATACCTTGATTGATGTCAATGCTCTGTGGATCATTGAACAAAGTTATCTTTGTAGGCCTATCTGTCTTGGTTCTGTATATTATTTGACATCTTCAATGTTGTACCCACAAAACTATCTTTGGAGATGTATATGACTTGTTAGGAAGGGAGACAAAGTTTCTCAGGTTCTTAATTCCTATTCTAAGAGTTGAGAGTTAGTGTATTATTTCTGAACTATGTGAAAGATTCTTTGACAAGAACCTTTAAACCTCAGTTTTTTTTTCTCTTGAGTCAACTTCTGGAAATCAGTAAACACAGTGGGATATTATGTTAAATACATTTCTCAGTTTGATATGGAAATGGAAAGAGGTAGTCCACTCTAGAAATCACCTGTAAAAGGTTCTTCTTATCATAAAAATTATGCTTTTATAGGTGTATTTAAAATTTCTTGTAAAGATATTATGAAAATGAGAAAGCAAGGATGGGTATTGGCCAGTAGGTGCTGTTTCTCTTACTTCTCATTTATTTTTGGGTTAAAGGAATACCATATGTGATTTCCCTTCCTAGAGGAAGTTCCCTTATTATTTCCCCCTCTTTGAGAGAGCTTGAAAATCAGACCTAATTAAAAACACGGCAACTATACATATTCAGGATTTTCTAGTGCAATCGAAAGTTTAAGAAAGGAGGATATATTTTTAATGTGACCTTGTTGGGGCTGCATCCCAGTCTTCGGTTTAGAAAATTGCATTATTGTGCTATCAAGTGGTACTAAACCATGATGAAGGTTATCACCATGGATGTTGGAGGTCCAAGATTGATGGCAGGAGATAAGGTGGGAAAGACTGTTATTCATGTGCTAGGGTCATTAGAAAAGACAGGAGAATGTCTTGGAGGTCAAGAGACAAAAGAAAGGCAGGCAGATCAAGGGTGATATTGGTGGGTGAGGTAGATTTCAAAAGTGTATCTGATATTGTATGAGTATGGCTGAAAGATTGCATGGACCCACTAGTAAGGGCTAAGGAATATGCCACCATACTCCCATTTTGCATCCTTGAGAGAATGGGGATGGGAGAAGGAACAGACTCTACTAAGGAAGGTTGAGAGGGAAAAAGTGTCATCACAGAGAAGTCTAGCTTCAGTTAAGGAGAGAAAGTAGGAGGAGAAGAGAGAGGATGTAGGTAAGTTGTTGCATAGTAGAATGAGTGTTCCATAGAGTTCTGTGAAAGGGGATCATGGAGAAGTGAGCAGGGATTCATTGAGCTCAGGAAGATTTAAGGTTAGCTGAAAAAGGAAGAAAGTAAGAGAGGAGATAAATGATAAAGACAAAGGGCTTGTGGTCATTATAGATCACTAGATGAAGGAGACAGAAGTTTGGTAGGGATGAGATTTAGTGGGAGGATAGAGAAGAGGGGAGAATTCTGAGAAGTCCAAGTTTATTTTGTAAGGAATTGTAGGACTTGTCTTTGGCCAGAGGCAGTGCCATTGACCCATACTTTATTAATAGGCTCAGTACCCTATTAATAAGCTGTTATCTTGCTTGGAGAATTACTTCAGTTTACCTTTTTGTTAAATTTCGCCCATGACACCAGCCTCCAAACTTCTTTAGTGATGAGGTGAATGGTCCCTGGGGAATCACTGTCCCAGGTGCTGAGTTTTCATTTCTGTTTTCTTTTTTTTGCCAGATACGTTGTTTATTTTGTTCATCAGCATTAAAAAAATCACGTGTTTTTTTTTTGAGGGTTACAAAGTACTTTATTTTGTTGTTGTTGTTGTTGTTTTTAAGTGGTTTTTAAAACTAATTTGTTTTCAGTTTTCTATAATCACTTCCATAAATCTCTCCCCTCCCTCTCCTCTCCCTACGATTACATGCAATATTATATGGGTTCTACACATACATTCTTACTAAATGAATTTTTACCTTAGTCATGTTGCATAGAAAAATTAAAATGAATGGGAGAATCCATGAAAAAAACCAAACCAAAACATAACAGAAGAGAAAATAGTCTGCTTTATTCTGTCATCCAATTCCATAGTTCTTTCTCTGGATGTGGAAGGCATTTTGTCTCAAGGGTCCATTGGGAATTTTTTAGGTCCCTGCATTGCTATGAAGGGCTTTAAAATTTCTCTCACACTGTGGCTATTACTGTGTACAAAGTTCTCCTGGTTCTGCTCCTTTCACTCAGCATCAGTTAATATAGGTCCTTCCAGGCCTACTGAAGTCCTCCTGTTCATCATTTCTTAAAAAAAAAAAATAATATTCCATTACATTTATATACCACAGCTTGTTCAGCCATTCCCCAATGGATGGCCATCCCCTCAATGTCCAGTTCTTGGCCACCACAAAGTGAGTTGCTATAAATATTTTTGTGCAGGTGGGATCCTTTCCATTTTTATGATGTCTTTAGGATACATCCCTAGAAATGATATTGCTGGGTCAAAGAGTGTGCGCATTTTGGTAACCCTTTGGGCACAATTGCTTTCCTCGATGGCTGGATCAGCTCACAGCTCCACCAACAGTGAATTAGTGTTCCAACTCTCCACATCCTCTCCAACATTTATCATCTTCCTGTTCTGTGTTGTGTTAGCCAATCTGATAGGTGTGATGTGGGAACTCAGAGTTGTTTTGATTTGCATCTCTCTAATCAATAGTGATTTAGAGCATTTTTTCATATGACTATAGATTGCTTTAATTTCTTCCTCTGAAACCTTCCTGTCTATCAGTTGGGGAATGACTTGCTCAGTTTTCATTTCTGACAGAGACTTTAGTTTCTGGCCAGTGTGGATGGAAGGGTGGTAAAAAGGTCATGTAGGAATAGACCTCCTTTTTAGGTTGGTAGAAAAAATGTAAACCATAAATAGTGGTCTACTCATTTTCAACACAATGGCAGGATAAAGGCTTGCTTGAGCTGGTTCTTTTGGGATGAGTAAAGCTTTGTGGTTTCTAGGAGTGGAAGGAATCTGAAGCTTATTCTTAGATCTCTGAGCCATCTCCTCCATCATAAAATTGGTACTGGATGATTGAAAACAGGGCCTTGATAAAGTACAAGTAGCTTAAAGCAAATAAAGAAAAAAAAAACCCTAAATCAAATACTTGTCTTCAGATGCACTGGCCTTGACACAGCTGCAGTGTGCAGATGGTACAAATCCCTATTTGCAGTGGTTCATGGAAGCATCTGGAAAAACCTCCGTTCTCACTCAAATTGAAATAAGTCATTATTTCTGCTGCTAATTTGGAGGGAGAGTTTCATCCTTCGTATCCCTTGACAGAAAGCAAATCATGGAGGCTACAGTACATTTAGAATTGCTTGGGCCAAGGGTCTCAAAGGTAAGAAGAGATGATAATTAGTCTTGATCAAACTCAAAGCAAGGACTCCATGGCCAAAATAAGTGATTTCCTGATTGTTTCCTTGATTTTGGAGGAAGTAGACCTGAATTCTAGTTTTGATTCTACCCCTAACTCACTTTGAAATCCTTTGGCTAAGCTCTTTTCCACTCTGGATCTTTACTTCATTTTCCCCATCTGAAAAACAGGGGTTTGGATTAGATGGCATCTTGTCTGGGTGTCTCTTCTAGTTTCAAATGTTTTAGGATTTCAAAGAGAGAAAATATAGCCCTTGATTACATCACCATCAATATCATTGAGCATTGAGGATCTTGTACAAATTTATTTCCAGAACTCAGAGTTTACCTTCCCTGATGCCCCAGCAAGGAGATTCTCCTTCCATCCTTGACAAATTCATTGGATTTTCTGTGATTTGTGTATATCTTGTCTCCCGTACTACTATAGGCATAAGGTTGATGTAGTAAATAGAGTGCTGGCCATGGAATCAGGAAAATCTGACTTCAAGTATGGCTTCAGACATTCGCTAGGTATGACCTGGACACATCATTTAACTTCTATCTGCCTCAGCTTCTTTACCTATAAAACAAACATAACAGTAGCACCTACCTGCCAGGGTTCTTTTCAGGATCAAATGAGATATTTGTAAAGTGTTTTGCAAACATTAAAGTGCTATAAAATTGCTAATTGCTATTATTATTATTATTATTATTATTATAAACTCCTTGAGATTGGGGTTTATTTTTTTTCTAATCTTTATACTCTCATACCTAGCACAGAACACACACGTAGCAGGGACTCTCCAGACGTTGGATGGAGTGCATTGAAAACTGACTTGAAATAATACTATGATTTTCTTTTTGAATCAGGGGTGCTGAGGGTTAACAGAGAACTTAGAGTTTAACTAGTTCAACCCTCTAATGTTGTTGAAAACAGAGGCATTTATTGAAATGACTTACTATAAAAAGTAGTGAGGCAACATTTCCTTTGGACACCTCCTGCATACTCTTCCACAATCGTGCATCGTTGGATAACAATGGGTATTCCTAGGGAATATATGTATATATATATATATATATATATATATACGTATATATATATGTGTATATATATATATACATATATATGTATATATACACACACATATATATATGTATATATATATATATATATATATGGCACACTTACAATGAACATATGTGACCAAGGCATATTCATAGAACAACATGTATATGTAGAACATATGTGGTTAGGGCACATGTGCAGAAGAGGACACACATATGGAGGGACAATTTATGCCTCCTCCTGTACTATAGGGCTGTTAATTTTTTGTGATGGTATCATCACACTGTTCTATGTGATTGTCTCACAGGACATTTAGTTTCTGTGAGATGATATCCCACTGGTATTCTCATTTCTTACAGTGCTAAGATGGCCTTATGGTTATTGCCAAGCATGGTTCCTCTGTAAAATGGTAGTGCTGCCTCTCATTCCTGGTTATAGGTAGAGGTCTTCCAAAAGAAGAAGTGTGTGTGCTCTCATCCTTCTTTTAACTTCAAGCCCACAGGCTTAAGTTTTAGAGAGTCAGGTCCTTCATGAACTCAGTATCAAACTAGGAAACTTTCTCAGGTGACTCTCTTGGTCTCTTGTCAGAGTCTTGGATGTGGTGCTCTTTTTCATTATAAAGAGAATCTTTTTCCTATAGGAATCAAACACTTTGGAAGACAGAAGAAAGATCAAGTTAAGCAGTGCCAATAGAAATCATATCTGTCCATTTGCTTTTTATGTCTGGGCCTAAATAGCAGTCTGATGTAATAGACAATTTACTGATTTAGTGTAGAAAATTCCTTATGGCTATTGATTTATTTCTGACTGACATATTTTACCACATAAGAATTATTCCAGAGATTTCTCCAAGAGTTTTCTGGACATGAAGTATCGTGTTTTTTTTAAACTGGATTTTCTTTTTGGTGTTACATAGTTCTAAAAATTCTAGTGATTAAAAATAAAACAAGAGAAATAAATTACATAACTATCAGCAAAGAGTAGACACAATTATTCCTATATGATGACAGCATAGTAATTTACTTAGATAACTTCAGAGAAGTAACAAAACAATGAATTGAGGTAATTGATAACTTTGGTAATGTTGTAAGATAAAAACAAAACCACAAAACACCAGCATTTTTATAAAGCAATAGAAAAATCCAGAATGGAATGAATGAAGAGCAAAAACAATTCAAAATAACTACAATCTCCAAAACAAAAAATCTGGGATTAATCCTTTCTGGTTCCACACTCAGAAGGCATGCAAATACAATTAAAAACAACCTTGAAAGAAATA
>JAJHZJ010000196.1:2993817-3268817 GCA_023548195.1 Bettongia penicillata ogilbyi | reverse complement strand
CTTCATTGTATCTGTAATGGGTGTGTATGTGAGTCTTGTCAACCACCCTGAGCTTCCTTGACAGCCCATCTTATAAACCATGAGAGTTCCAATATTAAAAAGCTTTGGTCCAAGTATCACCAACACTTCCCTACCCCCATACTCATGAAATTTCCATTTTTCTCCCTTTAGACAATCAGCTAAGGGAATATCTCTTATCTATCCTTCTGTCTAAGACCACAGGAGTTCTTAACCTTTACCTGAATCACTCTGGTAGTCTTGGGAAGCTGATGTACCTTCTCATAATATTTTTTTTAAATTTACAATGGAAAGAAATCTTAAATTTCAATTAAAAGATAATGAAAATAAAGATAGAATTTTCCTGATCTGGGTTCCTGGACCCCTAGAAATCCATGCATGATCTATGAATGTTAGTTCAAGAAGCCTTGATCTAACATAAGCCCCTCATTTTGTAGATGAAGCCTAGATACATTCAGTGAAATCCTCATTAAAGGCTGTACAACTAAAAGTGGAACCCAAGTCTTCAGACTCTCTGTCCATGCTATCAGAGATGGGTCGGGGTGGGGGAAAGCAGGGGGGAGATAAGACAGACAGGAACATGAGAATGAGAGGAAGATATTCACCCTGTGCATTACTGTCTGAGTTTCATTCCAGGACAGCTGAATTCTTTTGGCTTTTAAATTTGTTCTCTTGCTGACCTTTCCTTCTCTATTTCCTCATATGTGCTCACCTGTCAAGAGGCAGGAGATTATTTGTCCGCCTCTGAATTAGAACATGAGGCAATTAACATTCACGAGCTACTGCACAATCTCTAAACAAGAGGCAAAGACATATTGTTATGCTACAAGCCCTGAACTCAGCATCTACTTCCTGAAATGATCTAACCCAGGGTTCTCTTGCTTTACAGATGTTGAACTTTTCGGGATATGGGGAGGTCCATCAATAGTAGGTTGCACTAATATACTGATTTTCTCAATATAGTTGTGGGTATGAATACTGCTTTCCCAGAGAGATTGAACAAGGACAGATCGGACCTACTTGTTTTAAAAACAACTTCCATGAAGAAGATAAAGATGTGATTTAGAAGCCCGCAATATCATGGAGAAGTCACATGATCATGTGCAGGCATTATCCATTAAGGCTCTATTCCTCCTTCCCCCTAATTTCCATGAAGTCCAGTGGGAGTCATGCCCATCAGCTCTCCTGGTCTTTTTAGCCTGAGATTGTCAAACTATCCTGAAAATGGTAATTGCTTCTGAAAAGTCCCATTCTCCTTGACTATTAATTTGGGCTCTTGGGCAGAAATGGAGATATCATTTACTCAAGTCAGTCTGTTGGGTCTCCTCCATTAACTTGAAAGGTTAATTAGCTGAACATGTCCAAGCCTTTAGAGCCATAAGATTATAGATTTAGGGCTAGAAAGAAGTATCAGAGGCTATTGAATATAACCTTTTGCAGGTACACATATAATACATTATATATATATATCTATATATATATATATATATATATATGACATCTTGGCAGATAAGGAAACTGAGGCATAGAGAGGATGAGAAATTTACTCAGGGTCACACAGTTAATAAGTGTGATGGGGCAGGATTTGAATTTAGTTCTTCTTGACTCCAAGTCTAGCACTTGATACACTATGGCAGCTAGCCACACACACACACACACACACACACACACACACACACACACCTTTATGTTGTGACCTTGGGCAAGTCACTTACACCCTCTCAGTCTCAGTTTCATCATTGATGAACAAGGCAAAGGCATCTAAGATCGCTTTCAGCTCTGAATCTCGGGCCCTAAGATCTTGGTGCCAGACTGGAATGAAAGGATGCCTCCCTGTCTCTTGCTATGGGAAGCTACCAAAGGTGTAACTGAGGTGTAAGATGTGCAGGGGCTGTGATACAGGTCAATGGAGATGGCACCCATCCCAGGAAACTCTCAGATCCTTGAAGTATATCCCCTATTTTATAAGAACAACTAAAGGACCTGGGATTTTGCCCTTGCAGGAAAACTTCTAGGATAAGAGTTCCTTCATTAAGGCAAGGTAACTCAACTGGGACTTAGCCTTAGGGCCCTGAGAAGTCGAGTGTATTGCCCAGGGTCACAGAATACATGTCATTGGGTAGGACATCCCAGCTATCCCTGCCAACAAACCCAGCACTCTGGACATTACATCATGCTGCCTCTTACTCACTTCTTACTCGTAGCTTTTTGGTGGATTGTACAAAGAGAACAGTGAGTTACAACAGGGTTCTATTCCCAGCTTTGTCACTGACTTGCTGAGTGACCTGGCTTCTTCTTAAGTTCTCTGGGCCTCAGTTCCCTGCACTATAAAAGGAAGGGGTTGAGTTAGATGCCCTCAGCAGTCCCTGCCAAGATTTTAAGAACATGTGATTTTAAAACACTCTAGTAACATTTGTAAAGGGCATTAGAAAACGAAATACTCTAAAATGCCATTTTACAGAGCACACATCTGAACCAATGGATAAACACATGGCACTCTTTCTTCTAAGTGGTTTGCCCTTTTTCAGAGAAGATTAACATTACTGTTATTTCTTGCTTTGAAATATCTTGGTGGGGGGGAGCAAAAAAAGTTGCTGGCCCTCTCTGGGCCTCAACTGTAAAATTATGTCAGACCAGACTAGCTCGGAGGTGATAAGCATGCTACCTACTGCTACATTATAGTCCTATATTCCTAAGCATAACCCAAAGCAAATTAAAATGTAATTCGGAAATATTTAATAACATAAAGAAAAATACAACGAAATATAGATAATATGTTTTTCTAAGTCAGTAGACAACCAGCAGAGATCTTCATTTACGTTTTGTGGCCCCCATTTCTACTTGCGTATGCCATCACTGCACTAGGTTAAACTCATGATCCCTACCAAATCTGATTCACCTAAAAATAATAATAATAAATGCTAATATTTATACAACACCTACTATGTGCCAGGGACTATGCTAAGCTCTTTACAATTATCATCTCATCTTATCCTCACAACAACCTTTACTATCCCTATTTTATAGATGAAAAAAACAAAGACAAACAGAAAAACTGGCCCAGGGAAGCACAATAAGTGTCTGAGGCTAGATTTGAACTTCAGGCTTCCTAACTCCAGATCTAACACTCTCTCCTCCTCTCCACTCATGGAAAAGGCTCTCAGGGATATAGAGATGACTTAGGCACAATCTTGCCCTCTCAGAGCTAACAGTCCCTTAGAAGAATGAGGCAGGTACACAAATTCCATTATATAACATGGTTAACAATAGAATAATAGGATATAAAGTAGAACATGGTTAACACATCATAAGAGAGTCAGCAAAATGCTGGATTTAGCCTAAAGGATCTGAGTTCAAATTCCTGGTTCTGTAATTTACGATCTGACTTTAGACAGATCAGTGAAACTTCAGGAGTCTGTTTCATCCAGAAAGAGACAGTGTATATAGACTTTCTAAGTCCAGGGATGATGAACCTGCAGCCCTGAGGCCATATGTGGTCCTCTAGGTCTTCGGGTGCAACCCTTTGACTGAATCCAAACTTTACAGAACAAATCTCCTGAATAAAAGGATCTGTTCTGTAAAATTTGGACTCAGTCAAAAGGCTGCACCTGAGGACTTAGAGGTTCACATGTGACCTCAAGACTGCAGGTTCCTCATCCCCTCTAAGCCTATGATAACTACTATGGGAAATCTGTGGAGAAAGGGATACTTCTAACTTCAAGAAATGAGGAAATGCCTCATGGAAGAGAAAGCATTAGTGCTCCATTACTTTAAGAAAGGATAGTATTTGAAGAGGCAGAGACAATCCTAGATGCTTCCACAATCTGGCTCCTATCTGTCTTTCCAGTTTTATTCTGTATTTTACACACACACACACACACACACACACACACACACAGACAAATATACAATTCCAGTCAAACCAGCCTGCCAGCTGTTTCCTATTCAGGACATGCCATCTCCCACCTCCAAGTCTTTGCACAGCAGATGCCCTGCAGTGTACAGCTTCCTCAACTCCACCTTGAAGAAGCCCTAGCTTCCTTCAAAGCACAACTGTGAGGCCATTTCCTACATGCAGCCTTTCTTCTTTCCCTACTATACTCATCAGTTATTCATACACTATCCCTCTCAAAATTACTTGGTATATACTTTGTATATTTACTTACTTCAATGTGTGCTATATCATCCCAAGAGAATATTAACTCCTTAAGAGCACAGGAGATTTCTTTTCTGTGTAGAAACAACATCCAGCAGAATGCTTAGAACACAGCAGGCACTTCACTGTTTATGGAATTGAATTAAAGGGAATCCATGGAATTATGGGCATCTCTGAATAGACTGGTACTGGCCACCAACCAACCTGCTAAACACCCCCAAATGAACAGAGTTTCAGACAATTTTCCTACTTCAATTCTGAGACTAGTGTGTTTCCCAATGAAGCAAGCAGATTGCACTTTAGGTCTGCACAGGGTGCCTGTTCTGTGGGATGATGTTTGCCTCGTGATGCTGACAGGTGCATTGAGCCGATGGCTTCCATGCCACTTTCTTGTTTGAAGGCACTTTGGACTCTGATCTCTGCTGTAAGAGCTTAAACAAAACACTAATGCCAGATTCAATGAAAAGATACTTTAATGTAGCCTGTCGTGTCTTTATGTGGCTCAGCAACCCTCTCTGTAAATATGATATCAAATATATGTTATTAACAGGTATTAAGGGATTCAAATAATGAGTCATGGAAAGCTGATTAACCCTCTCTTCATGACTCATTCCTTTGTACACACTTAAAAACAAATCAACTCATTTGGAAAGTCATTCTGCTTGGATTCAATTCTTGCTCTTAAAAGAGAAGCAGTCAAAGATTTGGGCCTACCAGGGCCCACAAGGGTCCAGAGTCCAATCCCTTTATTTTACAGAGAAAGAGAGTGCAAAGGGCAGCAGCTTGCCCCACAGCATTGCCTTTTGTAGAAGAGCTGGGTTCAAATCCTCTCTAGGCCTCCAGAGCCAGCCCACATACTGCCTCCCACCATCAACTCAAATGTTTTTTTCCAATCATGCCCAAACTTCAGATTCTAGCTTGCATCACCTATTGGCAAACCTATTGGCAAATTTTCCTTCCTCCCTCAATGTCCGGTGATGAGATTCCACAGTGCACTATTATAGAGATTTGATATTTCATAGAGCCATCATTGGGTTATAGATTTAGAGGTGAAAGGGACTAGAGAGTTCATGTAGGACAACCTATTCCTTCCTAAGACCAGGAAGATTAAGAGACTTGCCCAAGATCATTCAGCTGGTGACTGGGGTACTGGAACTCTAATTCCAAATCTAGCATTCTTTCCGTAAGAGTTTTACCTTCTGGTACCCTGATATTTTAGTACAAACAATGATTATACCTAAGAGCAGTGCAGTTGGGCCTGGAGTCAGAAGACCTGAATTCAAATCTGGTCTCAGGCATTTACTAGCTGTATGACCCTGGGCAAGTCACTTAATTCTTGTCTGCCTCAGTTTTCTCAACTGTAAAGGGGAATAATAAGCACCAGAGCTATTGTGAGGATCGTATACAATATCTGTGCCTGGAACGTACTGGACACTTAATAATTGCTTGTTTCCTTCCTTCCTGTGAGAAAGACTCACCATAAATGAGGCAAAAGTACATGAAGGTGGAAAGAATAAAGGGTGGTGTGAAATTAGTGGTAGGCCTCATCAGTTTAATGCATTTTGAAAGCTTCCAAATCAAATGTTTTTCTCTTACTGGTAGAATAAAGAAGGCTCAGTGGAAGCTCTCCAAATCATTCAGGGGTGAAAAGTAAAGTCCAGAACCCATTCAAAATACCTTTAATTCAAAGCCTCTCAACCTGAACTTGACTGCTTGTCAAGAGAGAATCTACTTCCCAGAAGAGGAGGCCAGGGATGGCAGAGAAAATCTACCTTTTCTTTGGCTTGGGTCAATTCAATTGAGGAAAAAAATTCAAATAAACAATATGGCAGCAGCGTGGTGACAAAAACACCCCTTTTATTGGCAAAATAGCGAATCTGTCAACTCCTGATCTCAGCATCAAAGGCGCCACTGGAGATATCCCACTTCTAAAAGTCTATTTTGTTGCATTGTGATTGAAATGCTTAGCACTGAGGATGTATCTGTGTATGATCAGAGCAGAGTCAGCGAAAGGATTATTTGGTTCTGCCATGACCTGTCATGTTAGTGAGCCACAATTCGGTGAAGACCCATATTTGCACTGACATGAAGATCTAGCTTTCATGTTGGCCTGGAACTTTCTGTATCCTTTTTCTTTCGAGTCTCCCAGCAACCCTGTGGGGAAGGCATCATATATATCATTACTTGCATTTTATAGATGAAGAAACTGAGGTTTTGAAAAGTTAAGTATCCAAGCTTATATAATTATTGTGTATTCTAGGGAGAACTTGAAGCTGGGTCTTACTGCTTCAAATAAAAATGACTATCTCAGTAACTTCTAATTTTTACCATATATAGATATAGATATACACATATAGATACATAGCTATATATAGATATAGAGTCAACAAACTGGTTGTAAAAATAACATTTTAATAGTGTTTTGTTTTATTTTTGATCTGGGCCATGCAACAGTCGGTCTTTCCTTGCACCCTGGAATAGCCTAGCAATTTATACTTTCCTAACTTAATAGTAGAGTTTCCCTTTTTTCATGAGCCTAATTTGCTTTTGAAGCAGCTAGGTGGTGTAGTGGATAGAGCACTGGGCTTGGAATCAGGAAGATTCATCTTCATGAGTTCAAATCCAGTCAGACACTTATTAGCTGACCCTAGGCAAATCACTTAACCCTGTTTGCCTCGGTTTCCTTATCTGTAAAGTGAACTGGAAAAAGAAATGGCGAAGCATTCTAGTATCTTTGCCAAGAAAACCCCAAGTAGGGTCACCAAGAGTCTGACAGGCCTGAACAACAGGAAAAGAAAACATTTGCTTTTGGCTAAATTAGAGGTCAATGAAACTCAATACATATTCATTGAGTGCCTATTATGGGCAAGGACCTATGCAAGACACTGAAGATACATAGACAACAACCAAACAATTGCTGCCCTCGAGGAACTTAGCATTCACCAGAGAAAACGATATGTACACAGAAAACAAAATACAAAACATATACAAATTATTCCAGAGCAATAGAGGGGGCACTAGCCATGGAATTAAGACTGCGAACGCCTTAACTGGAAGGCCCAGACAGATAAGGACCTCCTGCTTCAAGCCTATACAATGTAGCTCTCCTTTATGCAGGTTCTGTACTCAACTATTTGTCCTCAAGGAGGACTTGCCTCTCTGGTATGAGAGCTGCTCTTCCACCTTTGGTGTCTACCTGGCACTCATTGCTCACCTGTAGCTCTAAGAAGCTGTAGCTGGCACAGTGCCACACCCTGGTAAAGCCATTTAGGTAGACAAGCTAAACCAGGTTGGGGTAACTGAAAGACCTCACATCCATCAGTGAGTTAGGGGGGTGTCTGTCCCAACTTCCCCTGGCAGAATATGCAGATGAGAACAATCTGTTCCAACTGCCATGAAGGCAGCTGAAGCACATGCTGTGAAGCACTTGGAGCTTGGTCAGACATGAAAGATGCCAAGGTCATCCACTGTATCCTGGGCCATCACCAGTCATCCTGACTTTTGTCTTGCCACTGGATTTTGATGACTCAGGAAGAGAGAGCGCAGCTCCGCCTCACTTAAATCCAATTCACACGCAAGTCAAGACATCATGCCATATCATTGGTCTTTGAAAACGAAAGATGAACAACAGCTCAGTTGTTTGATCAATTAAAAATTAAAGTCACTGGAAGATGACAGTATTGGCTGATGGGGCACCTCTTGGATATTTTATTATTTGCAATCCCCCCATTGTCTCCTGCATGGAAAGATAGCATAGATTGAGAGTCTTCATTGACTAAAACTGAAGAAATCACTCTGCTAATTGTACAATGCCAAAAGCTACAGAAGTAGGAATGTTTCATTCATCCCATAATAGATTCACAGAACATAATCTGGTAGCATCAGTCTACTCACTGGTGGAAGATGATGCATCCCCTTATTATCCTCACTTGGAAAGGCTATGACCTCATGAACACCAAATCCATCATTTTTCATTCCCTTAGAAGTTTTCCCATTGTTTCTACACTTATTTTAATCATTCAGGTTTCAAGGATTTTACATCAGGGTCGGTCTTTCCTCCATGGGAGTGAAGCACAAGATCCAGAAGTAGAAGACCAGGGTTTGAATCCCAGCTATGTTACCTACTATGTGAGTAACCTTGGACAAGTTAGTTAACCTCCCTGAGTCTCAGTTTACTTCTCTGTAAAGTGAGGGGCCTAGACTAGATCATGGTGAGAAAGAATAGACATTCAGTTCCCAGTGTCCTGAAAGAATTCACTTGGACAGTCTCCAAGTTAAAGAAAGGTATTTATTGGCATGATGTGCCCAAGTGGACCTGCTCTCATGTGAGAGAGACAGAGCATAGGCCCTGCTTCCTGTAAGAGGCAAGTTAAAGGTATGGTTTAGATTTAATTTATGGAATGGGGGGGAGGGGGGGAAGGGGATAAGACAAAAGAAGGAGTAAGCAGAGCTAATGCCTGGGATATCAGGAAGTCATGGGTGCCTTTATCGTACAGATAAGTACAGAGAAAAGGAGAGGGGAGGGGAAAAGTTGTTCTGGAATTGGGAGGGGGGGGATCTTTTGAAAGCACACAGGTAAGTCCATGGTGGGGGTCTCCAGTAAGCAGTCTTCTTTGATCACTCTCCTGACTGGTCACACCCTGCATCCTGCTTGCTTCATCTACCTCCAGCACTCTTTTCTACCTCATCAATAGGATCATATATCTAGAATCAGAAATCACTACATGGCCACCAAGGCCTTTCAGCTCTAGATAGATGATGCTCCAATCCTCTAACCTTTACACTTGAATCAATAGTTTTTGGGAGTTTCTACTTAAAAAAGAGAGTGAGGATGTCACCTGGTGCACAAACCCCCTGGTGATGGGACCCTAGGCAGACTGGTCCTTGGAGTTCTTGTTACCATAACCAAGGAGATAGGACAACTGATCTGTGGGACAGGAAGTCAGCAGCTTTTCCCAATATCCCTGATGAAGGAACGAGACCTTTGTCTACTTCGTGTCCTTCCCCCTCACTCCCTTCCCATCCAGTGGCTTCCAGGAACTAGTGTATAAAAGCATAGCTAGCCCAGACTTATGGACCAATATTGATTTTTTAACTAATCCTTATACTTTAGAGTTAATCATGTGGACAGGATAGCCAAGCAAGAGCCCTGGGCAGCAAGGGCAAGGCAGTTCTACAGCAGCTAGTTTCAGGGATGGCTGGGCTGTGTCCCTGTGCAATAGGCAGTGCTAACAGCATGGCATACTCCAAAGGCCTGAGGCAGGATGATGCTAGGTCCCAAAAGTAGAGATAGCTGAGGCCTTTCAAATCCCTCCAGAGTTCTGGGGCTTGTAAGTATCAGAGGCCATGGGGCCATGACTGTTCATAAAGCTGCCAACACTGTGAAAAGAAGAGTAGTCTGTGGCTGGAGCCTTTGAGAACTCTGGGCCATGGGAAGCTCACAGGGAAGGCCACAGGAAGGCATCACAGGAAGACTTCAGAACTGGCGGCACTTCCTCTTCAAAAGGGACATTTTGCTTCACGTTGTTAAGATTATCCCTATATGTGAGGATAAAAATGTCATATGCAGCTCTCATTGACATTAATTACAATGGAGCTTGCTTCCTGCTAGTACAATTTTATATACTCCTTTGTTTGTTAATATTTATTTTTTTTTCCTCTCAGGAGTTATAGGGTTTTGAATAATGCATCCTTCTTATGAAGAGTGTGGGGATTGATTTATTTTTGTTAAACAAAACGATGAAATGTCAGAGAGAACTCTTTCAGGAAGTGAGCATATTGTAATTGACGGCAATTAGATCCGCCTGATTCATGGGGAGATGTGCTAATAGCTTCGTCCCTTTAATTCATGGAGTGTTTCCTTAATTGCGCTATTTGAAAAGATGGGGAAAACTGAGCCTCTACACAGGCCATTTTGGTTTCATTTTTATTAAAATTGTAACTTTTTAAATTTATGACACCATGAAGGAAAAGCAGGCAATTTCTATCTTGGGGTAGGTAGAACTGGCCTCCAGCATGCCGCCAGCTTTTACATCACACTATTTAATTTTTTTTTCAGAGAAATCCCATTCATAATAAAAACTGGCATTTATATACCACTTTACATACATCATTTCATTTGCCTGGGAGGTAAATGCTCTAGCTATTATTATCCCCATTTTATAGATGCACAAATTGAGGCTCAGATATAAAAGGGCTATTGTCTGCAACAGGATTCAAGCACAGGTCTTCCTGATGTCTAGTTCAGTCCCACCAGAAGAGGCAAAGCTTTGGTAGAACTGTAAGCAACAACCATTTGTAAGAAATAGCCGTGAATAGAGCTACCAGTCTTGGAGTCAGGATGACTCGAGTTCAAATCTGTCCTCAGATACTTACTGTGTGAACCTGGGCAAGTTATTTTAACACTGATTGCCTTAAAAAAAAGAGTAATCCATGCATTTTCATTGGGTTCCCTTCTTTTTGGCATTAAGTGGCATCCTATACCATGCTTCAGATATTTATTTTATGACTTAAGATATATAAAGCAGTTGAATAGGTATAACCATTAGAAACAATGTACATATACCATGTTATGTTGTGCTCTGATTGGCAAATGTCTTTGGGGAAGTTTCCAGAAAAGCTTAAAGATTTTTATTGTTGGTTTTTTTTTTTTTCCTAACTGGGAATGTTGAAATTTTGTTTGAAAAGGGGAATATTTTTCTATCTACACTGCCATGTATCCAGGTAATGGTGAGGTCATTTTTAGGCTGTTAAAACTGGAAAAGGTCCTTTGAAATCAATGAATCCAGCCCCAATGTCCATTTTCTTGAAGCTACACAGCGATTTTGAAGAAAGCATACAAATCATTTAGTGTATATACCCATTCCCTGTTTTACAGATGTGGAAACTGAGGCTCAAAGAGAAGTGGTTTTCCCAAAGTCACCTAGATTCTTTGAATCAGAGCCAGGACTATAACTCAGTTCTGTTCTGTTTCAACATGCCATACAGCCTCCTATGGTATCAGACCTTGCTAAGGATTTATAAAGCTATGAGCTAGTGTTCTGGCAATGTAGTATGTAAGAAATTTGTGTGTGTGAGTGTGTATGTGTGTGTGTGTGTGTGTGTGTGTGTAGTATAGGAGGGGCCACAGGATTATACTTGTAATATTCTTCACACAATAGGTGATTAAGAAACACTTACTCCCTTTCCTTTCCCTGATGGAGATCTCACACAAGATCCCAAGAGATTGCCCATACCTTCCACAGCTCTCCACATCCCCACTAGCCTTCTTTTCCTTATTTTGGCTCTTATCTGTGGCCAAGAAAGAGGGAAGGATGATCAGTGGGTGAAAGTCCTTTGTAAACTTTACAGCACTATCCAAATAGGAGTTCAGAGTTACTATTAACATTATTCTCACAGGGAACCCAAATCCAAACAACCAGCTCCTCCAGTCAGTGCTGCTAATAGCAGTGATCACATTTTTAATAGCACTTTAAACTTGGCAAAATGCTTTCCACACATCCTCTCACTCAAGTCTCCTAATACCCCTGGGAGGTAGCCCTATTAGACCATAAGCTCCATGGACAGCAAAGCCTGCCTTCTGCCTTTCTTCCTATCTCTAGTGCTTAGAACCAGGCACACAGGTGCTTACCAAATGTTTGTTGACTGACTGGGCTCCCAGGGATGATTATCCTTCCTCTTTTACATGGGAAGAAATAGCATCAGAGAGATGAAGTCACTGACCCAAGGTCATACAGAAGAAAGTGTCAAAGGTAGGACTGAAACTCAGGTCTTCCTGATGCCCAGGATGAATGCTGGACTGAGCTACACACCCCCTCTCTGTTGAACTGTTTGTTCAAATCCTCAATCCAGCAGCCCTTGTTCCCAAGATTTTAGTAGGTCAGCTCTAATGACACACCAAACCCCATAAAAAGAAGTAACTCTGTTTTGTAAACAGGAATTCAGAGCATGTTTTAGTTTTTGTACCTAACTCATCTTCAGGGATGAATGCTTGAGTCTTTTTTTTTCTTCTATTCAAAGGAAATAGAGACAGTTAAGAGACAGTTGTATTAGAAAGAGGGTCAGCGTTGGAGTCAGAAAGACCTGTGTTCAAGTCTTGCCTCTGAAACATGCTAGCTGCATGGCCTCGAACAAAATTATTTGTACTTTACATACCTTGGATAACCCTCAAAGAATGTGAGTTGCCAATCTGCATTGGAGAAAAGGGTTTCTATATCAAGAACTCCCACAAAAATGAAATGACAGATCTGGACACCACCCAAAAATCATTTATGTAGGTAAAATCAGAGTTCATCATATTTGATGTAGAAATGAATATTTTAATGATGGTGATGCTGCCATCATTATATATCTATATAATTCAAAGGTCAAAGCAGAATGTTGTTGTTTCATTAAATAAGTCTACCTTCTATTCCTTGTATATAACATTTTACCACCTGCCTCCATATCTTTCCAGAGGCAATGCCCCATATCTAGAGTTCTCTCCCTGCTCCCTCTTTACTTATGGGAACCTCTAGCTTGCTTCAAGGCTCAGCTCAATTGTCACTGCTCTCATACTGCCTTTCTTGAGTCTCCCAAGTCTCAGGGTTTCCCTCATCCCCTCCCCCAATGACTACCTATTACTATCAGTTACGCGTTGCAACTTCATGCTGGAATGCGAGCAACCTGAGAGTAGGGGCTGTTTCTTTTTTTGTGTTTGTATCCCCACTACCTGGCACATAATAAGTTGCTTTCTTATTTAATAAAAGAGGAAAAATGAATGAAGATGACTTTTCTAAAGAGTTACTATGTTGGTGAATTAGAGGCAGAAACCCAGCTAAATGCTCATAAGTTCTTCTCCAAACAACCTTCAAGTAACACCTCAAATCAATTTTTGGAACAGCAGAGCCACCAAAATGTCAGGGTGTGACATTTTTCTGGCCTGAGAAAACTTAAGAGAAACCTTAGGAGAGGTCTGTGACACCAGAGTAGAGGCTTGACCAGAATGGAGGCCTATCTGGAGTGTCTAGAGAGGTTACTATAACAGTGGCATGCCTTGAAGTTGGAAGCAGCAGCAGCTTCAGGAGCTGTCAGCCCATAGACAGTAAGGGGATCAGACAAGTGGTCTGGCACTGGGTACAGCTGGTGCTAATTGTCAACTCTATTGCCAATACACAGTTCTGGGTTACAGTTTGAGGGTAGAGAAGAGCGCTGAGAATCATTCATAAGGGAAGAGGAACCCTGGTCAGAATTCTAAAGCAAAGAGGAGAGCTTGTGGTTGCAGGTGAACTGGGACCCTTCCTGGGTAAAGACCAGAGGACAAACAAGGAGAACAGTGACTATACCTTTTCCCAGATCACACCACCTTAAAAGCACTGAAAACTTGCAGACCATCAGAACTAGCTCTGAAAACAACAGGAAAAAAAAAAGCCTAAAGCTTGATAGTACTTCCTAACCCTAGGTATGCAGAGCCCAACTTTAATATAAATTCCAAAGTCAAGAAATAGGCTGGAAAGATGGGCAAACAAGAACAACAAAAGACCATAAAAACCAACTATGGTGTCAGGGAACACCAAGATTCAAACTCAGAAGATAATACTGTCAAAACAGCTCCAAGCAAAGCCTCAAAGAAAAATGCTAATTGGACACAAGCTCAACAAGAATTCATAGGAGAGATAAAGAGATAACAGAAGTAGAGGAAATATTGGGAAAACAAATGAGAATGATGCAAAAAAAATTGTGGAACATGAACTAACAGCTTGGTAAAAGAGGCACACAAAATAGTGAAGAAAAAAACAACACCTTAAAAAAGAGTTGGCCTAAAATAAAAGAGATAAGAAAGAAAAGCACTCTCCTTACAAAAACAGAGTAAATCAAACAGAATAGGAGGTACCAAAAATTCACTGAAGAAAAGGACTCCTTAAAAAGTCAAATTGGCCATGTGGAAAAAGAGGTAAAAAAGCTCTCTGAAGAAAATCATTCCTGAAAAATTAGAATTGGGCAAGTGGAACCTAGTGACTCCATGAGACATTGAGAAACAAATAAAACAAAAAACAAACACCACCAAAGTCAAAAGAATGAAGAAAAGGAAAAAAAATGTGAAATATCTCATCATAAAACAACTGACCTGGAAAACAGAATTATTAGACTACCTAAAAACCATGACAGATAAAAAAGAACCTAGATGTCATATTTCAACAAATTATCAAAGAAAACTGCCCTGCTACCCTAGAAAGAGAGAGAAAAATAGAAATTGAAGAATCTACTGATCACGTCCTAAAAGAGATTCCAAATTGGAAACTCCCAGAAATATTATAGCTAAACCAGAGCTCTCAAGTCAAGGAGAAAATACTGCAAGCAGCTAGGAAAGAAATAATTCAAATATCATGGAACCATAGTCAGGACGATACAGGATTTAGCAGCTCCCACATTAAAGTAGCAGAGAACTTAGAATACAATAATATGGAAGACAACCGAACTAGAATTACAACCAAGAAGTCACCTACCCAGCAAAACTGAATAAAATCCTTTAGGGGATAAAGTGGATATTTAATGAATTAGGGGGCTTTCAAACATTCCAGCTGAAAAGACAAGAGCTGAACGAACAAATGATATTCAACCACAAGACACAGGAGAAACATGGTAAGGTAAATATGAAACAATATTCATAAGTCTTAATAAAGTCAAACTGTTTACATTCCTATATGGGAAAATTATATATGTAACTCCTAAGAACTCTATCATCAGAGCAGTTTAAAAGAGTTTACATAGAGGACATGATATGAGTCATTTCTGTTGAAATGATCTGAAAAAAATGGGTGAGAAAGAGGGATACATTGGGAGAAAAGGGAAGTGAAAGATCAAAAATAGGAAAAAATTTCTCAAATAAAAAAGAGGTATGCAAGGAAGATCTTTTACAATGGATGGGAACATGAGGTTAGCCAACAATGCTTGACTGTCACTCTGTCACTCTCATTGAAATTGATTTAAAGAGAGAAGTGTGTGTGTGTATGTATATATATATATATATATATATATATATATATATATATATATATATATGTGTGTGTGTGTGTGTGTGTATACTCAGCTACGTATATCTATCTTACCCAATAGGAAAAGAGGAGGGAAAGGGGATAGGAGAAGGTGGGTAATGATAAAATGAGGATAGATTAAAAGAGGCAGTGGTTAGAAACAAAAACTTTAGAGGAGGGGCAGAATAAAAAGAGAGAGAAGAAAGAGAAGAAAATGGGTTAAAGGAAATTCACAGCTAGCTATCATAACTGTGAATGTGAATGTGAATGAGATGAACTCACTCATAAAGCAGAAGCAGATAGTAGACTGGTTTAGAAACCAGAATCCAATAACAAGTTGTTTACAAGAGACACACTTGAAACATAAAGACAAACACACAGTTAAAATAAAAGGCTTGAGCAGAATCTAATATGCTTCAGTTGAACCAAAAAAAGCAGGAGTAACAATTATGATCTCAGACAAAGCAAAAACTAAAACAGATTAGAAGGGATAATCAAGAAAAATTACATTTTGTTAAAACAGCCCCATTTCTCAAAATATACTGAGTGTAGAGCTGAGTCAAATTTATAAACATAAGAACCATTCCCCAATGGATAAATGGACATAGGATATGAACAGGCAGTTTTCAGAAAAAAATAAGGATATGTACTGCATAGTCATATGAAAAAATGCTCTAAATCACTACAGATTAGAAAAATGCAAATTAAAATAACTCTGACATACCATCTCACACCTATCAGAAATAACAAGTGCTAGAGAGGATGAGAGAAATAGATACACTAATCAACTGGTTGTAGAGTAGTGAATGGGTCCAACCATTCTGTAAAAGACTCTGGAACTAGGCCTAAAGGGCTGTAAAATAGAGTATACCTTTTGACCCAGCAATACCACTACTAGATATGTGTCCCAAAGAGATTTTGAAAAATGAAAAGGGATTTATAACTTCAGAAATATTTACAGCAGCTCTTTTTTGTGGTAGCAAAGCATTGGATATTGAGGGAATAATCATCAATTGGAGAATGGCTAAACAAGTGGTGGAATATGGTTGTGATGGAGTACTTTATGATATGAAAAATGACAAGGAGGGATGGTTTCAGAAAAAAAGAAAAAGCCACCAAACATGGCAAGACCTTTATGAACTGAGAAAAGTGAAGTGAGAAGACCCAAGAGATCATTTTGCATATTAACAACAATGTTGAAATGATGACCAACTATTAACTTAGCTACTCTGATAAATACAATGATCTAAGACAATTCCAAAGGACTCATGATAAAAAATTCTGTCCACCTCTTGAGAGACAACTGATGAACTCTGAGTGCAAATTAAAATATAGTTTCTCATTTTGAAAGTCTTTTCTTGTTTTTTTTTTCAAACTGGCTAATATGGAAAGATGTTTTGCATGATTTCACACATATATTTTTTATCACATTGCTTACCTTCTCAATGTATGTGGATGAGGGTAGGAGGGAAGGAGAGAATTTGGAATTCAAAATTTAAAAAGAAAAGATTGTCCGAAATAAATAATGATTTTTAAAGTTTTCAGGACTGTTGGTGAAGCTTTGAACTGGGTCAATCATTTTGGAAAAGAATGTGAAATTATGCCCCAGATGCTGTGATGATTATTGTGGGCTTTATCATCCATACTATAATTCATCAAAGAACCAAAGCCAAGGAGAGTGCTTATCAAATGGAGAATGGCTGTACAAATTATGTTATATGAAAGTAATGATATATCATTGTTCTATAAATAGTGACAAAAAAGGACAGTGACAGAGAAACCTGGAAAGAGTGAAATGAACAGGCTCAGGGGAAAAATTTATATGACAATAACATTGTAGGGATTAAACAATTTTGAAAGACTGAACTCTGATGCGTGCAGTGATCAACTGGTGCCAGAGTACTGATGGTGAAACATGTTGTTCACTTCCTGGCAGAGAGGTGATGTAGAATGAGACATACATTTTTGTATGTGGCCAATGTGGAAATTTGTTTTGTTTTAATATGCATGTGTTAAAAGGTTTTGTTTTTCTGTTCTCTAGTAGAGGGAGAGGTAGGTAACGGAGAAAGACAATAAATGCTTATTCGATGGAAAAATTAAATGTAAGCTTAAAAAAAATAAGAGCTTATAGAGTAGTGCTCCTCGGTGAGCATTGGAAATACTGCAACTACTGGGTCAGCCCATGTATTTTCCTGGACTAGTTTTACTCCATTCAGTCTTAAGCAATGATGAAAACGCTACCTGTGTCCTCCAAGTCCTTCAATTTACTGTCCAGGATGTTTTTGTTTTGTTTTGTTTTGTTTTTTTAAATCCCAGAGAAGGTTTTGAATTCTAGAATGAAATGACATGGGGAAATGATGAATTCCTCATCACTATAGGTCTTCAAGAAGAAACTTTAGTCAGTCATTTTTCAGTTGTGTCCAACTCTTCATGACCCCATTTGGGGTTTACTTGGCAAAGGTACTGGAGTGGTTTGCCATTTCCTTCTCCTGCTCATTTTACAGATGAGAAAACTGAGGTGAAGTGACTTGCCCAGGCTCACACAGTCAGTAAGTGTGTAAGGTCAGATTTGAACTCACATCCTCCTGACTCTAGGCCTAGCCCTCTATCCACTGAGTCACTTCACTGTCAAAAATCAGAGTTGTTTAAACCCTATCATTCCTTCAAGCAGTCCTGTTTATCCCCTGTGCTTTCACCAGGAGTAGGGAGTGAGGGGTTCATAGGTCTTACAAATCTCAAAAGGCTCTCTGTTACACTCTAGATGTAGGCCCCAGAAAAGAGTAAACTTCCTGTTTGTTTAAAGTCTGGTCAACATAGTATCCCCTTTAGAGGGTGATATTGTCCACCACAGCTTATCACTTCACCCAAAACCAATAACAGAAGTCCTTGATCTTGGTAGCATCTGTGAATTCTCCTCATCCTTCCATAAAAGCTTTTTTTGTCAGAAAGTTCAGGTCCCCATCTCTTTTAACAAGCACTTATTTTTTCTCTACCCAAATTGAAAAAAGGAAAGCAAAATTCTTATAACAATTGTGCTGCATAATCTAGCAAAACAAATTCCCTCATTGGCTGATATCCAAAAGTTTGTGTCTCACTCTGCATCATGAATGTGTTGAGTGCAAGTCTTTCAAAGTCATTTGTCTTTACAAGTTTTCTGTTATTGTATGGGTTGTTCTCTTGGATCTGCCCACTTCACTGTGTATCAGTTCATATAAGTCTTCTAAGGTTTTCTGAAACCATCTCTTTCATCATGGTTAACAGCAGAGGGGTCAAATTGAGTCCTGGGCTGGAAGCAGTGTAGTTAGAACCAGAATGGAATTAAGAAACATTTAACAAAATAAATAACAATATAAGACAATGCAAAAAGAGTTAATATGATGTTGTAATGGATATATTTTTAAAGACTTAAAAGAGGTATTTCCTTATGTCTTTTATTTACAACTTTTCTATTTGTCCACACTTCAGTTTTAAAGTCACTTGACTAGCCACTTCTTACTCCTTCTTCCATTAGAGTTCTCTGCAAATATATCATTTACTCTTACATACATGTGCATGTACACATGTAAATATTTCATTGCACATAGGATACATTTGAATAGTCTCCCTTCCACTCTAGAAGCATGTGTCCTATGACAGAGGTGTAAGTTCTCCTCCCTTGTGCTCTCTAGTCTCCATTGGTCAAGTCAGTGGCAGACTGCCAAGGACAGAGGCCATGCTCTTTAACTGCATACAAAGTCTTCCTTCTGTTCATCCCTGTACTTAAGTACCCAACTGTCTTCCTTCTTCCTCTGTTGCCCATTAACTGTTGAGTTGAAGCAGATTTCTCTTGTGTTTCTGCTAAGGGATTGTGTGATCACCAGCATGGAAGAGATAGAGAAAAATTAAGCCAGAATTCATGGGGAGTTGCCAAATTGTGTAGGCTCTTAAAAGAAGACTCTCATTGATTGTATTTCAGATGGTGCATTTCCTCTGGTGGTATCAGATGTTATATACAAGTGGACAGTAGAGTTCCAGAATGACCATACACATTAATTAATATCTGCTAGAGGCACAGGGACTGGCCAACACCCAGGGAGAGGACAGGGAATCATACACCTGGCAGGGAGATGGAGAAGAGCCAAATCAGGACAAGAGCAAATAGCAACCCCAAACCAGGATGGCTGGGTACCAGACTGTCTTTGAGCATGTCAAAATTACATCAGTGGGAATACCAGAAATGGGACAAAGAGTAGCAAATCGATGCTAAATTAGAAGGTAAAACTTCCTTCTATTTACACTGAACATCTTGTATGTACATAGTTGGGTATCTTGAAGGCAGGGACTCTGTTATTACCTTTCTTTGTATACCCATGGTGCTAGGACCATAGTATGTTATTAATAAATGCTTCCTGACTAAATGTCTTCCTAACATACTACAAATGAGAATTACATGGAGTTGGTCCTTTAAGTCAATGCTATTTCCCCAAAGTTTCAGCCTTTACAGGGGCCTGGTTGTATTTTTAACCCCTTGGCCACTACAATGATTTCTTGGCAAGGTCAGAGGCCAGGTCCCCTTTGCCCTCTTGAACTGTGTTTACTAGGTCCCTATTCCCTCTGTTCCCTCAGGATATTTGGGTCCCCAAGAGGGAGTTCAATGGGAGGACACCTGTGGAAGGCTAATATCAGTTCTAGGGTTTGTATATTGTGTCCTGGTTTCCCACATTCTCTCCTTTGGTCTCTACTACTACCAGACCACTGGATACTAGAAGCTGCCTCATCATCTCTCATAAGTAAAAGTTATCCCAAGTAGCATCTTCTTCCTATGAAGAGGGTAGAGTTTAGAGTAAGAAGAGCCCTACCTAACAAATATACAGAATGTGAAGTAGAGAGAGAATAAGAGTGGGAACCCCAAATGGAAGGACACAGACCTGAATGTCCCTGTGATGTGGAAGAGCCTGCTGGCCTGCCTACCAGTCTCTTGAAAAGGCTGCAAGTGCAGAGGGTGCAGGAAGAGACCTAGGTCTGGTTAGTCCCCTCTATTCAAGAGCTCCCTGGTGCCTCTCTAGTACTTGAAAATCTATGGGAATGTCATGGTAGTCGCTCAGAGGGGGCTCTATAAGTCAGCCTGGGCAGCCTCCAACTTCCCCAGTAGTTTTTGACTGTAGGGACTGAAGTGTGGGTATTGAACATATAAACAACAACAGCAACAACAACAAAACGGAAGGTGGTAACAGATGTGTTCCCAGTGTATAAGGAGTCCCAGTCATAACAACAAAACTCCGTAAATACCCCAAATATTCTAGTGGTAGATACTGTTCTAGGATTTAGGACATGGACTCCATCTGCCCCTAAAACTGGGGAGAACATACTATGGAAAGGGGAATCTTTGCCTGATCGTCTATGGAAAGTACAATCCAAAAGTCTGAGACAAACTGGAAACTATGAGGAAGAGATGGCTGAGGGAAGGCTGGTGAGTCCAAACAGTTCCTTCTGGAAGAGTCAGGAGGCCTCAACCATGGTCAGAGGTCTAGTCTAGCACTTCTTAAACTGTTGGTCCTTACCCCATATGGAGCTGTGAAAAATTTGGCAACAGTAAAAGGCTTCTGAATGCACGATGATCAAACATGAATTAAAAATCAAATGTGTAATGAATCTGTAGTATTTAGCACTTGTCTGTGTTGTTTCATGCAACTTTACTGCAGTCGTGGCTCTGAACACAAGCATGCACACTTCACACTGCACAAGCCCTCAGGCCACGCAACACCAAGAAGGCAGCCAAAATGCAAAAAGGAGTCTTGAGTGGGAAAAGTTCAAGAAGCCCTGGTCTAGTCCAAGCACAAAGTGATCCACCTGGGTTCAAGTGTCTATTACCCCTAAGATATATCATGGCCCTCACACTACCACTCCAGGTCAGGTAGGAGATGACAGGGGTTGCCACAAGCCTCCAGGTAAACCTACTAGGCCCTCAACCTGAGTATACAATTCATAGAACCAGAGAAATTGGCCAATAATAAACCAACCCTCTATATCAATTAAAGCTGAATAGCCCAGTGAATAGAAAATCTGACTTAGAATTTGAAAGAATTGGGTTTAAGCCCTACCTGGGACAATTAATAATGGTGGTCACTTAATCTCATCATGTCCCAGGCAATTCTAAGATGAGAAAGGTGCCAATTAATGGAGGGAATATCCTTAATGGAAATTCTCCAGCCAATGAAATCACAGATACTGATTTGTAAAAAATGTGTAAAAAAAGGTATTAGAAAGGATATGGTTCAGTCTCCAGGAACATCATTTTGCCTTGATTTTCTGTTTCATGGTGTTAGTGATCCCCTAATACTAGCCTCTAGCAATGGTGGCCACAAAGCTGATTAGATGTGAGTATTGAAAGCTCAGGGCTAAACCATCAGTACTACAGAACAAAATATCCCAAGTCCATGTAACCACCTTACTATACAAAGAGGAGAGCATGGCTTAGGGAAGCAGCTAGAGACTTCTAGCTAGAGACTAGCAAGGAATGTGACAAAAAAAGTAAACCAGGGTTTAAGAACTTTTATGAAAAAATATAGATGCTTGTTTTCCAAATGAAAATGATTGAAAAGTCAGTATCTATATTTGGCACGTACAAGGTAACTCGGGATAGCATAATGTGGCTGAGGTAAGAAAGCTCACTGGTGGATGCTTTAAGGACCATTTCCAGATACTGCTGATGGAAACAAACATCTGCACACTGCATTTGGATAGACGTGGAGAAAATAATGTGACTTGGTCTGCCACGTCTACCTCATGGGATCAAGGGCATTCTACCAACTGGAATGGACATTTTAAAGGAAAAAAAAAACCCACTAGACATGATAGACTTCAACATGTTGTCCAAGAGTCCACAAAATGTACAGTGGAAATGAGCAGAATTTATTGGCTATCAAGTACTCTTTAAACGGGATTCTAAAGCATCCCTGCTATATAAATATTGGAACACATCTTTAATAGATGGAAGTCTGTGAGGAAGAGTATTGGCATTTAGAAGTCAGAGGAAATAGGTATGAATCCTGGCATCACCGGGTCACTGTGTGACCTTGGGGAAGTCACTTCCTGTCTAAGCTTCAGTTCCTTCATCTCAAAAATAAGAATGTTGGACCAAATGATGCCTAATGAGGGTCCCTTCTCACTCTAAATCTAGATCTGAACCCAGATTCCCTCACCCTAAGGAGAGCCCTCTTTCCATTATCCTTTATTGTAGAATAGGAGGGAAGCTTATCCCCATTAAAAGATCATCTTATAGGAAAGGTCCATAATCTGGCACTGGTGAACCTGTATTTCAAGAAAATTAATTTCCTTTGAAATCCTCTATATTTTATGAATTTAAAAATATTTATTCTCAGAGGGACTGCATAGGTTTCACCAATCAAGCTTTCAAAGGAATCCATGACATAAAAAAGAATTAGATACAGTATTCTAGGGTAAGTTAATTTATGTGTGTTCGTCCTTCATTGCCGAAGAAAACCATGCCATCAGAGAAATAATTAAATGACTTGCACTTCACTTTGTTTGGAGTAAGGGAGGGCTGTGAAGGTCACCAGCCTCATTTCTCCTCCAGAGCCATCTGAATCCAGTGACCAGATATCCATCAGGATGACTGGAGATGACCCAGGATGAGGCAATTGGGGTTAAGTGACTTGCCCAAGGTCACACAGCTAGTGAGAGTCAAGTGTCTGAGGTGAGATTGGAACTCAGGTCCTCCTGACTCCTGCACTGGTGCTCTATCCAGTGCACTACCTAGCTGCCCACAAGTTAATTTATGAATGGTGCTAACAAAGAGGTAGTCTATACTGGCTAGAGAGCTAGCCTTAAAAAGGTCCTGATAGGTCATCTAGTCCTTATCCCTCATGTTAAGATGGGAATCTGAGGCCCAGAGAAGTGACTTTCCTAAAATTCCACAGATAAGTCAGAAAAGAGGGTACTAGACCCCAATTCTTGGACTATCCCATTTGTAGATTTTTCCACGATACTTATTCCCTGGTTCTAATGATGTAGATGTATTCACGAGCAGGCAACCACCCATCCCACCATCCCCACTTGGGACACCATTTCCCACCAAGGGTTGCTTCTGGCCTAGAAGTACTCAGGTTTGTTTTACTTCTCTCTTTGCTTGCTGATGATTTTTTAAAAAGCAGACAAAACGAAAAACATAATAATTAACTCCATGTGTTACACTTCTCAAAGAAACTTCTTGTAATTAGTACGTTAATTCCCCATGAATATGCCTAAAGTGACATTCCAAACTAGAGTTTTACCATATGCTGCTAAAGAAGTAAATAACTTACAAATTGCTTAAGAGTCTTTAGGGAAAGAAAAGGAAAAAAATGATTTAAAACAGCATAGTGTCTTCAGAAAATTCTGCTCCACCCCTGTTGGAATTGGTATCACTTAGGATTCAGGCTCTTTAGGCATTTGAATGTGGAGAGTCATATACCATGCTTCCAAAAGATGAATTTTTAATGAATAACCATGGTCCCAAATTGATGTGCTGGTAAGTCAGTCAGGGACTTTCTAGAGCAGGGAGGCTATTTGTATAGTGCTGTCATTTTCGGATCCCTGAAGCTCAGAGTAGGAAAGGATATCAGAGGCTATCCAGTCCAACTATGAAAGAGACCACCATCTCTGCCTCCACTCCTACCACCCCCTTACTGTACAACACCCCCAACAAACCCCAGAGTCATCTGACCCTTGTTTGAAGATCCCCAGAAAGGAGGAGCACAGTCTACTCATTCCATTTGAAAACAGCCATAATTGATAGGAAGTCAAAACCAGCATCTTTGCAATTTCTGCCCCTTACTTCCAGTTCTATCCTCTAGGGCCTAGCAGAACAAGTGTAATCTTTCTTCCACTTGATAGCATTTCAGTCTGAAGCTAACTGTCTTGTTCCTTTCTGTCTTTTTTTTGTGGAATTGAATGAAGTCTTTTCTTCTCCAGGTTAAAGGCCCCCAGTTCTTTAAGCCTTATCAGATACCTACAACTCAGGATAAAGGAACACATCAGGTTTTGATAGGAGCAGAGTAACATAGAAAATTAAGATGTTGGAGGCCAAAGAGGTAAATAAAGTGTGAATATTACTCCCCTCCATCCCATTTTATATATCAGTAAACGAAGAATCAGAAACCTGAGGTGACTTGCCTAATGCAACTGAGCTGCAACTTGAACCCAGTGTAATCACTAGTTCTTGTGACAATAATGAAAGTCTATCTGAGGAGGTAAATGCTCTAGAGTTTTCTTACAAAATTCTGCTTGGGAGAGTTTACAATCTTATAAGGAAATACAAGATAGATGACTCATGAGAGCCAAGATGGTGGATTAGCGGAAGCCACCCAGTTGAACCCTCCTAACTTTCCTTCCAAATAATTTTGAATTAATGCCTCAAATCAAATTTTGCAGTGGCTGAGCCAGTGAAAAGTCAAAGTGTAACATTTTTCTGGTTTAAGAAAACTTAAGAGTTTGGTAGAAGAGCTCTGTGACACCAGGGTGGAGGCCTATCCAGAGTATGCACACAGTGGTAGCAGCAGTAGCAGCAGCAACTTCAAGAGCTCTCAACTCAGAGATGGTAAGGAGGCCAGACAACTGGCCAAAAAGAGATTACAAGGGACTCTTTGCTGGAAGTGGGTACAGCTGGCACTTACTGGCAACTCTATTGCTCATATGCAGTTCTGAGTCACAGTTCCAAGGTGGAGAGGAGCAATAGTGAAGACTGTAAAGGGCATAGGGGCCCTGGTCAGAGTTCCAAAACAAAGAAGGGCACTAGCACTTCTGTCTTTAGGGCATCAGCAGCCTTTCCTGGGTAAAGACCAGAGCACAGAATACAGCAGCAGTAACCACATCTCTCCCTACATCCCACCAGATTGGAAGTGAGCAAAACTTGCAGACCCTCCAGAACTAACTGAAAAAGAGTAGAAACAAAATAACCTGAAGGTTGGGACAGACCCCACCCCCCCACCTTGAATTGAGCAAAGTCCAACTTTAACATAAAGTTCAAAGTCAAGAAATAGGATGGAAAAAAAATAAGAAAGCAACAATAACAACAAAGAATTTGCCATAAAAAACTACTACAGTGGCAAGAGAGACCAAAACATAAACTCAGAAGAAACAATATTTCGAAACTAGCTACCAAAAAGCCTCAAAGAAAAATGCAAATTGGACCCAAACCCAACAAGAATTCCTGGAAAAGTTAAAGAAAGAGATGAGTAGTAGAGGAAAAATTGGGAAAAGAAATGAGAGTAAAACTACTGAATAAAAACATTGATTTAGAATTAGAAGGGAATCTTAGATAATTCAATAAAATTGTTTTTGCAGAGGAAAAACAGAGGCCCAAAGAGGGAAAATGACTTATCCAAGGTCTCGCAGGTAGCAAGTGGTAGAGCCAGCACTCAAACTCAGGTCTTGTGACTCCAAATTAAGCATTCTTTCCACTGAACCACATTGGTTATCATTCCCCTTTTGCTTTTCTGTGGACTATTTTAGGCTTTAACAATAAAATAAGTCTGTTTAAATACTTAGTATATTTAAGGCACTGTTCTAGGTGCTAGGGACACAAAAATAGAATAAGATACAGTTCCTGCACTTTAAGGAGTTTACATTTTATGGGGATGGGGAGGGGGAAGAAAAGACAACCCTTACACAAATACATATAATTCTATTGCTGTTGAGTTGTTTCACTTGTGACTCTCCATGACCCCATTTAGAATTTCCTTTGCAAAGATACTGGAATGATTTGCCATTTCCTTCTCCAATTCATTTTAAAGATGAAGAAACTGAGGCAAAAAATGCTGAAGTGACTTGCCCAAGGTCGCATAGCTAGTAAGTGTCTAAGGCCAGATTTGGACTCAAGATGATGAGTCTTCCTGACTCCAGCCCAGTACTACACCATGAAGCTGCCATAGTTCCTTTCTATACACAAGCTTTTTCCATGATGCCAACAAACAGCCCAGTGTCCATAAAATTTTGAAAAGTCAAAAACAGGAAAGGAAAGCCTTCACATTGTCCTACCATCCCTTTAAGGTATCATCCTACATTTCATCACTTATCAACAGCTAAATTTCTTGAAAAAGCTGTCTAGATTTGTTGCCTTCACTTCCTCTTCTGTCACCTACTTCTCTGACCCTTCCTTACAACCTAGTTTCCAACTTTATTACTCAACTGCCAGTTTTCTCCACAATTACCACTGATTCCTTCATTGCCAAATCTAATGACCTTTTCTCAGTGTTATTAATCTTCATTCTTTTTGACCTCTGAATAAGCTCATACTATTTACTGTACACTCCTCCTCTTTCATCTTTCAGTTTTCATGACATTGCTTGTTCCCCTTTCTGTGTGTTGTACAGTCTTGCTTCCTAAACCATCTTCCTACTGTGTGACCTCAAGGACTCTGTCCTGGGACTTCCACTCTCTGAACAATCTCTCTCTTTGTGACTTCTCAGCTTCTATTTATTTAACTTATCATCTCTGTGGAGATGACTCTCACACCTATACATCCAGCCCTCAAATCTCTCCTGAGCTCTAGCCACGCATTTCCAACTGCTTAGTGAATATTTCTAACAGAATATCCTACAGCCAGTGAGCCTAACTACCTACTGAATATTTCAAACTAGATACCCCATAGACCTGTCAAATTTGCAATATCTTGAATGGAAATCCTACCCCCTCAAACTTCTTTCTACCTTCCCTCTTCCTTTTAAAGATGGTACCATCCTTGCAGTCATTCAGATTTACCATCTTGAAGTTATCCTTGACTCTTCATTCATTTGCCAAATCTTATCCACCCTAACATTTCTTGCATCCATCCAATGCTCTCCACTTAGACAGTCAACAAACATTTTATTAACTGCCTACTGTGTGTCAAATAATGTGTTAAATGATGAGGAGTGGTTCACAGTCTAATGAGGGGAGACCATATGCAAGCAACTAGGTATATACAAGCTGTACACCAGGTAACTCTATTTCAGTGCCTCATTACCTTTTACCTTCTGATTTGTCTCCCTGAATTCAGTCTCTCCTTTCTTCAACTAAACCATTTTCTATTCAGCTGTCAGAATTAAAGTATTCCTAAAGTACAGGTCTGGTCATGTCACTCCTTTCCTCACAAAGCGTTAATATCCCTCTATTATGTAAATCTTTAAAAAAATAATCTTACTCTACACCATGAGATACTTACAGAAAAAGTAGTAATGCTGCAAAAAACCCTTTGGGATAATGCTTTAGGAAGCATACTATTTTTCTCTTCCTAACCTGACCTTGAGATCCCTTAGGAAAATACCCTGGATAAAAGTCACACTCTCCTAAAAATTTTCTTGGGGTGGGTATGGGGTAGAATATATCTGGAGCTTCTGATGCTTCCCTAAAAGGGTACATACACTGTGCTCTTTTGGCATGTTATTTAAGTATACAACAAAACTCTCCCCTTCCAAACTTTTAAGCTACTTTCAGTAAATCGTTTCTAAATTAGCAGCCTATATCTATTTCAGGAATCATGTCAACCACCACCTGTGGCCATCTCCAGTCATTCTGATCTATATCTTGCCACTGGACCCAGATGGCTCCAGAGCAGAAAATGAGGCTAGTGACCTTACACATCTCTCCCTCACTTAAATCCAATTCACTTGTAAGTTATGACCTTACCTTCCTGATGTCATTGTCCTCTTCCTGAACAAAAGACAAACAGCAACCTGTAAGTAGTCCAAGATGCCCCAACTGAGGGCCCAACAGGTCAATTCCAGTTGGATAATGCAGCTACTTCTTTCATCCTTCCCTTTCCCTTTCTTTTCATTCCATTCTTTTTCCTCCTTCCTCTCCCTTTGTCCATATAGGGTATCATATTCTTGCCTGTGGGTGCTCTGCCCAAAGGAATATAAGTTTTGATGGCAGAAACCTAGCAAAACATCTTGGAGTTTACTGCCTAGACTTCTTTCTTAAAGACCGTGCCTTAAACATTGATTGGCCAATAACTGGTCCCAGCCCAAGGCCCACTTAGAGGTCATTAGTTGGACCCCAATGTCTCAGAGTAAATGTAAATACTAATTGTTCCTGTTTTGACCAGAAGCCCTGGGGGTCTTTCCCTCCTAGGTTGATTTTTTTTTAGGTAAAAGAGTCTATTCCTTGACTCATTTCTTACCTAGTCTTAATCACTGAATGGGGGTTGTCTCACTCAAAGTGAGAACTCGGAAAACATCTTAGATTAAAAAGGCCAGGGTCTCCCACTGCATTGAGGGCCATCACCAATTGTCCTGATTTATATCTTGCCACTGGACCCAGATGGTTATATTTGAGAAAGTGAGGTTGGTGACTGCACAGCCCTCCCTCACTTAAATCCAGTTCACTTGCAAGTCATAGCATCCCCTCCTTAATGTCATGATCTTCTTCATGAAAGAAGGACAAACAACAGCCACCACCACCAGACAAGTATTGGAGGGCGTGGGGGGGGGTGGTAGAAGAACCTGGGCCTCATTTTAAAAAATGCCTTTGCAGAATGTGCCAGAATTCCATGCTTTTTTCATTCTTAGAATACATTGATGCCACTTAATGGGGAAAAAGGGGTAAGCATTTCTAGATTCTCTCCAGTTCTAGCCAGTCATCTGCCTGTACAGTCTGTTTTCCTTTCATGCTGATGGGAGTCAAGCATCATGTCCTTAGTTAACTGTTCATGTCGTCACCTTGTAGGGTTTCAACATTCTGAACCAAAGACAATTTTAGATGATGAAATTGAAAGGAGGAGAAATCCAGAACTAATTTGTAGAGGAAAATCATTTACAAATTTATAGTCTAGGAAGAAATTACAGGGTGTTTTTTTTGCAACTTAAAGTCTTGAATACCATAATTTTCTTCAAATTAAATTTTAAAGACAGATTATAGACTCTGACAAATGAAAATTCACAAAGCAAAACAGCATAGAAAACTTGATTTTTTTTTAAGCTACCATAATCTAGAAAAACAGCCATTTTCCTAGCTCCAAGATAAGGGGGAGTGAAGTTATGGAGGAATGCCATTTTTTAAGCCAATGAGGGTTTACCTTAAGGTGATATAAATGTGAATATAGAATCATTGTGAATGTGGATAAGAGGATGTACATATATATATAGTAATACATATATGTCTATGTATATATGTATATATTTTTGTATGCATGTATATATGTATATATATATATATGTATGTGTATGTGTATATATATATGTGTGTATATATATATATATATATATATATATATATATATATATATATATATATATATGAGGGGATGTATATATTCCCACTAATGAAGATCACAACCCAGCCAAATATAATCTTAGAAAATTGCCGGATTTTCAAATCAGAGAGAGACAGTGACCTTCCCAAGGTCCTATAGCTACCAAATGTCAGAGGTGGGGTTCAAGCTCATATCTTTACAATTCACTTTCTTTTTCCTTTCCCTTCTTATGTATAAGTATATATGTACCTCCATGCACTCACACATGTGTGATTATGAGTGTATGGCAAAGTGATAACATACTGGTCTTAGAGTCAAGCTTGAAGAAGTAATTTTCTATCAAGCCCATGATGCTTTCTAGCTTAGTGACCCTGGACAGGTCATTTAATCTCTACATGTGTCACACAGCATTCCAGGAATTATCAACTGAGTCAAGGACAGGTTGTAGTCTCAGTTGGTGAAGGGCTTTCCAACACTGGGAATTCTATATGTTGAAAAAATAATAAATGATTTGAATGTGCAATTACATGAATGTTTGCTATATGTAATATACATACATTGCCATCTTTATATGTCTTCACACAGATTCATGTAGGTATATATCAAAGTAGTTCATCCATTTTCTATCAAGGGCAATGAATGATTCAGCTCTGGTAGTCCTCACATGATTCTTAAGGGGAATTTTGCATGCATTATTTCACATCTCATTATCAGGAGCAGCAAAAGTTGAGTTACGGAAATGTTTTGAGCATGGCTTGTTCTCCAATGGAAAATATCATTATTATTTTATGATTGTACCAAGTAACTCAACCAAAAAAACGCCAAAGTTGAGTAAATTATGGCTGCTGAGGCTCTCCCAAATGACAGCTTAATTCCAATGGGGAAAAAGATGTAATCAAAGGACATTGAACTGGCAAGTATGAGGCAGGCTCCCCTCTTATTGCCAAAGGGCAGTGCTAAGATTATTCAGGCCATCCAGCTGAAACTGTGAGTCATTGCACATTCTCAGGGTTTCTGTCACCAGCTAAGGACCAAGTGATCTGAAGTGTGATACACTTATCCACAAATGTTTTTGAAATACACACCATCTGACAACAACTTAGGTGCAGTTTCTGGACATGATATTCCCTGGAGACACCAATAAAGCTATTAGAGAATCCTTTATATCTTTAAGTGATATACCTTTGGGCCATCGAGATTTGAGAGCTTTGGTGATTTTTGATACCCTATAATTTTCCATTTTCTTTGAACTAGATGACTCAGAAGAATGCTGGGCCTGGAGTCAGGAAGACTTGGGTTCAAATCCAACTATAGACACTTCACACCTATGTGACCCTGGGCAAGTCATGAAATCTCTGTTTGCCTCAGTTTCCTCAATGATAAAATGAGGACAGTAACACCACATATCTCCCAGGGTTGTTGTGAGGGTCAAATGAATAATATTTGTAAAAAACATTTAGAACAATACTTAGTACATAGTAGGTGTGATATAAATGTTTACTACTGGTTGTTATATTTTCCTTTATTAGAGGGAGAAACCTCTGAGCCATCCAAAAAAAATAATAACTTTCCTTTTGACTTGACGTAAAACAAGCACATTGATTCTAAGGGTTAAGTTAGGGGAACAGTGGAGCAGAGACAATCTGACAACCATTTTGCCCCTTGTTGGGTCAATCACATTTCTCAAAACCATTTATGCATATAGATGAAACCCAAACAGGATCAAAACCACGGATCCAGTAGTTCCAAGTATGAATATTATTTATGTGAGCTATATGTTATGTAGGCGGGGGGGGCTAGGATATAGCTCATTGATAGCTAAGTAAGTGGGTTTTTTCTTAAACAAATTTATTTTTCAACATATGAAGGACATTTGTTTTTGTAATCACAGTGATTTCTAGAAATACTCATCATTACTGCTGCTCCCTTCTCTTCCTCCTTACCCCCTTCCTGCCCCAGTCTTGAATGTAACTGTATGTAAGGAGGATTTTGCTATCCTTCTCAGAGTTAGTTTCTCAGCATCCATGGCCATGGGAATGTCTAGTTTCCAGGTGTTTGACAATAGCTCCAAGAATAGTTTCAAGGATTCTATACAGTAGTTCTTAGAATCATAGTGACAGGCAGTTCTACTGAGGCTGAGCCATGAGATAAGGGGTGTCAATGTAATATTTACTACCCTTGTGCAGAATGACGATATTGCTAAAGTTAACCTGTGAAGTTAATGTTGGTAAGGTGCCTTCTTTGTCTGTTGTTCTATAAAAAGTAAGTGGGCATGGGTCAGTGAGTGGGGTAAAACTATGAGGAATCTATGGGGGAAAACACAGGAAACCCATAGGAGAATCTATGTGTGCCTCAATCATCCCCAATTGAAACTTGAGGGGATTTGGGGAGTTCAAAAGTGTGCCTGTCTCAGATGGAACCCTTTCAGATATAGAGGTAATTGCCTCCCCCTTCCCCTGAGAGAAGGGTGATTAGGGAATGCTGTAGGAGCTGGTTCTTCCAGTAACCAATTAAGAACACTACTGATTGTGCATACCCTTTGACCCAGAAATATTGCTACTAGGACTGTATCCCCAAGAGATTATAAAAATTGGAAAGGGTCCCATGTGTACAAAAATATTTATAGCAGCACTCTTTGTGGTAGCCAAAAACTGGAAGTCAAGGGGATGCCCATCAATTGGGGAATGGCTGAATAAATTATGGTATATGAATGTAATGGAGTACTATTGTGCCATAAGAAATGATGAACAGGAAGACTTCAGGAAGTCCTGGAAGGACTTATATGATCTGATGCTGAGCAAAAGGAGCAGAACCAGGAGAACTTTGTGCACAGCAACGACCACAGTGTGCGAGAGTTTTTTCTGGTAGACTTGGAACTTTGTAATAACACCAGAACTTACTGAGAAAAAAAAAAATCCTAATGTCGGTCTTCTAAGGCAAAATGCCTTCCACACTCAGAGAAAGAAATATGGAAGTCATTTTCAGAATGTAGCAGATCATGTTTGTGTGTGGGTGGGTTTCAGTGTATTATGTGTTGATTTGTTATATGATTTCTTCCATTTATTTTAGTTCGACTACGTAGCATGAATATAGTGAAAATGTGCTCAATAGGAAAGTATATGTAGAACCTAAACAGAATTGTATGCTGTCATGGGGAGGGAGGTGGGTATTGGGGGAAGGGTAGGGGGGATAAAATCTTAACTTTAAGGAAATGATTGTAAAACATTAAAAAAAAAAAAGAAAAGAAGAAAAAAAAAGAACACTACTGATTATTAACCCCTCTGAAGCAGTCTTTCTATCCTGTCTGATCAGATTAAGAGTGAATTTGTTAGAGACTGGAGTCTGAAACTTCCAGTGCCTCCTGTATATTTTTCTGTGAAATAGTAACTTTTTTATAGTAAATAAAAACAGTGAAGCAAATCGCTTGTTATATTGACCATTTTTAACACTGTATACAGTGTTAAAAAAAATAATCCTTTTGGTGATTTTTTTCCTCAACATTTATTGTAACCATTGTATATACTGTAGTACATGTCCTAAGTAATGAGAAGCATAAAAAGTACCAGAAGCTCCAAAAACCAAATTGTAACAATTATTGGGGGGTGGGGAGGTAGGGTTGGGGCAGCTAGATGGTACAGTGATAGAACACTGGGCTTGGAATCAGGAAGACTCATCTTTATGAGTTCAAATCCAGCCTCAGATACTTTCTAGCTGGGTGTTAAACTGGGAAAGGCACTTAATCCCGTTTGCCTCAGTTCTTCATCTGTAAAATGAGCAGGAGAAGAAAATGGCAAAGCACTCCAATATCTTTGATAAGAAAATCCAAAAATAGGGTCATGGAGAATTGGATACAATTGAAAAACAAGTGAACAAAAACAAATGATGATTTTAAAATTTCCAAGCATATGACCCTAAACTACAATGGGTCCTATTACTATGGTTACCTTGATCAACACAGAATTGGACTGTGTTTCCCTGGCTTGTCCTGGATCAGTCAATGAAAATTTATTAAGTACCTACTATGTGCTAAGCACTGCAGATACAAAGAAAGGCAAAAGACAGCCCCTGTTCTTAAGGAGCTCACAAGTCTAATTGGGTGAGAGAATATCATGCAAGCAATTATGCACAAATAAGCTCTCTATGGGATATGATGATGGGAAAAAATCCAAAGGAGGAAAAGTGCTAGAATTAAGAAAGATAAGAAAAAGGCTTCCTACAGAAGGTAGACTTTTAGCTGAGATTTGAAGGCAGCCAGGAAAACCAGGAGGCTGACATAAGGGAGGAAGAAAATTCTAGTCATGAGGAACAGTCAGTGAAAAGGTTGGATGATTCCAAATTGTGATGAGATAAGGGAATTCCAGAGATAACAAACATGGAAGTGGTACATTTGTTGCTGATGACAAGATCAATCACGTGACCATCAATGTATGTACCTGATGAGGGTAGAGGAGTAGGTCATAAGAAATGCGTAAGTTGTAGAATTAAGAAGCATTTTAGGGAATGTCAGTATGTACGCTGACATCTCCTAGTATGCACTTGCATAGTAGGAGCTGAGGGAGAGAGAAAGACATGAGTTAGGTCCTGAATTCACTGAGGATAAAAAGAGAATGCTCTTGAGGTTGACCATCAACACTTACCAGAATTTTGATTCAATGGTAGATAAGCATTGAGTGAAACTCAAAGGTCAAATTACAGAATGATAGTGAAAGGAGTATTTCAACTACCCCTTCCTTTCCACACCTAAGGGGAAATGAGTGAAAGAGATGGACAGGGAACCCAGAGAAGCTATGACTGCCAAATCAGATTTCACCTTAACTCATATGTTCTGATTCCTGCTAAAAGTTGCCTGATTTTGAGACTTTGAGTCCTACCTTCACTCATTGTGATACAAGGTGGTGAAAACAGAGCTCAAGAAGGAGATAACTTAGAATAAGATAGGTTTATGTTGAGTTTTCCTTTCAAGTTACAGGGTTACAGTCTCTTTGATATGTGTGAAATGAAGGACTGGTTTAAATTAATTATGCTCTCGTTTCTCTAAAATAAGTATGTTAGCCCAATGATACTTTGATAGATGTGTGATTTCAGGCTCTGGGCACTCTCTGTACTGAAAACAATGTCATCCCCTCCATGCCTTCTCATCCTTGTGATTCTTGCGTGTCTTTCCATAAGCCCTCTGTTTAGCATATATCCATTTAACAGGAGAGAGGTCTTCTTTAAGGGTACCAAGGCTGTCTCTCACCCTCATAGCAGCCATATGGGACAATGAACAGGTACTGAGCCTGGAATCAGGAACATCTGAGTTCAAATTGTGCCTCAGATACTTAGAGCAGTGAGAAACTAGGCAAATCACTTAACCTGCTTGCCTCAGTTTCCTCAACTGTGAAATGGAGATAATAACACCACCTACTTCTCAGGGTTGTTGTAAGGATCAAATGAGATATTTGTAAAAGTGTTTAGCAGAGTGCCTGGCACATAGTAGGTACTATAGATAGGCTTATTCCCTTCCTTTGTAACATGACTGACTGATCTCTTTCGTGCCCTCTATAATATCCTCTACATTATTTCTCACCTGTAGAATCACAGAATTTGAGAGTTGAAAGGGACCTCAGAAGCCGATTAGTTCACCCAATGTCCCTAAGCACCCCTAACTTGACAGATATACTAGACAAATATTCAGGCAGCCTCTGTGTGAAGAGCTCCAAGGAGATGGAGCCTGCCATGGAAGTCAGCCTTGCCAACCGACTTGCATCCTATACACACGACTTGGACCTTTGGATTCTTCTGAGACTCTGGCTTACAATGTGAGAGCATAACTCGAACAAGGGAATAAAATAAGGGCAAAAGAGCATGCCAATGACGGTCAGGAGAAAGACATGGGACAAGGGACCAGCGTCACTGAGAGCACCACCCAATCAGCCTAATGGCTCAAGTCTAAACTTTGGTTTAAGGACCTTAAGAAAAATTTTTTTTTCCTGCAAAGCCCTGGCTGTGCAACCCACTGGAGAGAGTGTTAGATTGAGAATATTAAGACTTAGTCCAGCAGGTTGGAGGTGGTTTTATTGTACCCTCAAGAAAAGGTAATAGGTGCTCATGAGCCATAAAATCCAATTAAAACCAATAAGTGAAGTTTAAAAACACATAATGCAGAAATAAAAAGGATAAAACACAATGCTCTTTCTGTGGTCACTGATTCAGGAACTAAAGGAAAGGACCTGCGGGCAGTTAGGACACAGGAAAAGATGACTGACCGAACACCTCGAAGACTACCACGCAAGTATGCCAAGCTAAGAGAGCAGCTGAGTCCAGGAGTTGGGTGGAGGACCAGCCGGGGTCACAATAGCTGAGATAACAAACAGCAGAGGCTCCTGGGACCCAGGGCAAGACATTTAACCTCTCTACACCTCAGTTTCCTCATCTATAAAATGAGGGGATTGAATTAAATGGCCCCTGAAGTCCTTTCCAAATCTATCAAGTTTACCCAATGGACCAACAGGCATTTATTAAGGGCCAATTACTTCAAGGCACAGTGATCAGCAAAACCAAGTCATTTCAGGGCCCCGCCCCCTCTACTCCTCCTACCCACTGTCTCCTTCAATCTAGGGATTATTTATTATTGTCGTTGTCTATCTGTGTCTTTGAGAAAAGGGGAGGGGGGGAGTTTCCCAGCAGGGGTATAGCCTTTTCTTTACTGTTTGCTTCCACTAGCACCAGCCCTCCCACTATAAGGAAGTAACCAAAGATCACTTAGTTAGATGATTTAGCTATTTAAAGAGATGTGGATTCCTAGAAGAGGCAAAAAAGGGGGAGAGGGTGGATATTTGTTACTAACGATTGTTAAAATATGGGAAACACATTAGCTTTCTAAGTAGTACCTGAGATAGCTGGCTTTGACCACTTCTGAACAATTTTCTAATCCTTCCCTTGCCTTCTTTGTCTCCCTCCTTCTCTTCGTCTTTCCCTGCTCCCTCTTTCTTCTGGCCCCTTCTTTACAGACCCCTCCACTTCCAGGGAGTCTGAGGCATACATTTTGGACATATGCAGAGGAAAGGAGCCTGTGTGTGCAGAAGGTTACAGGGCCTCACACTTAGCAGCTTGAAAAATATTCAGCTAGAGAATTGGCCTGAAGCCTCTAGACACTGGTTTTGCATAATCCTGCCTGTTGAACTACAAAGGCTTTTTTCTCCCTAGCTCATCTGCATATTCCTGCCTAATTCTGCCACTCCAGCTAGATTCCTGTCCAATTAGCGGCTGCTGATCAAGCCTAGAATACTCCTGAGGTCCCACACGTGCTCAGGCTGCCTTTTGGATTAATCATAACTCTCTGCTTGAAGAGGGAGCTACAGGGCTCTGAGAATGGGCCTACCCAACATTCCTGAGTCCTTCCAACTGATGTCTGCGCGGCACAGTCGGGGAGCCAGACACTTCTAACTCTCAGCACATTGCACAGTTGGGTAAACAGATTATAACCCAAAGTCAAAGCTATATGCGTAAATTAAATGAAATTGATTTTTTAAGATTCATTGAATGCCTCCTGTGTGCAAGGCATTGTGTGGGAAGATCCACATTAGGTGTAAATACGAACAGGAGCAGAGTGGATGGAAGGCTGGTCTTAGAAAAAGAAGCCTGGGTTTGGAGCCTCCCTAGGGCATTTACAGGCTGGTGTGGCCATAGGTAAGTGACTTCAGCCTCTGAATTGGTTTCCTCATTTGCAAAATAAGATAATGTTATGTGTACAACTTACCTCACAGGGTTGTTGTGAGGACAGTTGTTGGCAAGCCTCAAAGGGCTATAGAAATGGGGTTATTATTCTGATAAACAGATGCCTGCACAGGCCACAATGAGCCCCTTTCCTGCCTCTCCTCCATCCACTTGTAAGCCAGAGGCAGCTTGATGAAAGGTGACTTACATACAGCTAAACTACATATGAGGGGCATCATTGCATTCTTGACAGAGTGCTAAGTTCAAATCCTTGCTGTTACACTCAGGAACTATGTCACCGCATGCAAGTCACTAGAACTTTGGACCTCAGGGATTTCCCTAAAACTCCTGGGTAAGTAAAAAGATTCCACTCTGCACTTGGGGACCAAAGATCAAGGAGCTCTGGTTACATAGAGAGATGTAAATATATGGACAGGTAGCTAGATTGATAGCAATGCTTATGGTTTGGTATGGTGCCTTATGGTTTGACAGTTCTGCTGTTGTGCATATCAGTACAGCCTGAATTTCACTTACCAGTAATGACAATAGCAGGGCCAGGTAGCAGCCTTCTCAGAAACTGCTCATTGCTCTGGCACTTGGTAGAGATGGTGGCAGTTGCTACCATTGGAAGGGAAAACTAGCTCCGGAACATTCCCTAAGTTCCCTTCCAATGAAGGGGGGGTTGCTGACTCCACACAGGTGTTGGGTATTGATACATACTCCTGAGGGAAGTAGCAAGTATTGGGGCCACTCAGGCCTCTGTACATTTCAGAATGATAAATGAGGGCCTGGTGGGAAACAAGAAAGCTAAAGTCCAAACACAAACTCCAGGAAGAGCCTCTGTCTAAAGAGATTCATCTCTCATTTAGCTGTACAGGAGAGGCCTGCTAAGAGCTGCAGGGATAGGAGAATAGGCAAGCAGTGCAAATCATGGAGAGAGTAGGCCAGAGGGGTCTTTAACGCCCCTACTCCTCCAAATGAACTCCCTATTAACAAGAGGGGGTAAAGTGGTGAAGGATCCATAAGGACCAGCTGCCACATAGCCTGGGGAGCCAGGTGGAGTCAAAGTGAGAGGGTCCTTGTAAAACATGGTCAAGAATTCCTAAGATTTCGAAAAAGCCAAACAAGCTACCTCATCAGGAAGGGAGCTACCCTTTCTAAACTTCATTCAGTGAAGGATGAGCATTGTTGAGGGGATTCTTGTGGATTCTTCCTCAAGTGACTTAACCCAGAGAGAGAAAGAGAGAGAGAGAGAGAGAAAGAGAGAGAGAGAGAGAGAGAGAGAGAGAGAGAGAGAGAGAGAGAGAGAGAGAGAGAGAGAGAGAGAGAAGGCAAGCAAAGATGGGATGGAGAGAAAAGGAGAAATAGTGCACATGAGATGGAAGAGGAAGAGAACGACTAGAGAGGAATGGAAGATGGGGAGGTAAAGAGAGAGTCAGGAAGGGAGTGAAGGAGAGTGAGGACATCACAGAAAGAGAAGCTGGATGACCACTGTTTAGGGGATTCTTGTGGAGGTATGGTTATCCTATAGCCTGGCTGCGCCCAACCATAATTACAAAAAGCTATCCAGTTCACCTTTGTCTTTTAGAGAACTTTTAGAAACAGACTCAGAGAGGTTAAGCAAATTCACAAAATCACAGGAGCTCAGAATTGTCAGGAACTTCTAAGGCCATACGAAAAAACAAGAAAGTAATGAGAGCTAGTATTTACATGTAACTTTAAGGTTTGTATAGCATTTCCCCTGTATTATCTCATGTGAGACTCAGAAAACTCTAGGTAGGAGGTGAATGCTGTTATTAGCCCCATTTTACATATGAGAAACTGAGACTGAGAGAGGTTAAGTGACTTGCCCAGGGCTGCACAGCTTGCAAGTGTCCAATCCCAGACTAGATAACATAATAAGATGATACTTTGGGACCTACCACAGCCTGCGCTCCATTGGCAGAGGTTTCCAGAACTAAGGTTACCACCCACCACTTGTGAGGACCTCGGAGAAGGACTGAGCAGAAGAGACTGCTCTCCAAGGACAGAAGTTCAGAGACAGTCCCCCTCATGTTGGTCTCAGGATTCAAATATTTTTGGCTGCAGCAACTCTCCAAGACCTCCCAAGTAACAAAGGGGCTGGGGGACATGGCCTTTGAAGTTGCCCACTCTTGAGCATTGAGGTAGGACTTTGCTGGAAATTTCTTGTGTTGGGTCCAGGGCTAGTGTTTTTCCCATAACCACCTCTCTCATTTATCCTGTTCTCCTGGCTGTGACCACAGTGATGTTTCCACAATAACATACATACGTTTCTTTCCCTCTTTGCATCCCTAGCACTGTACCTTCCTTGAAAGAGTTTCATTCCCCAAGCCATACTCTTACTGCCCTACAAAACTTGAAACAAACTTCCTCCAGGAAGTCTGCCATGCCTGGCTTAATCTTCCTCAAGCAGAGGCCTTGGCATTTAAGGGCTCCGATAATCCAGCTCCATCCTATCTTTCCAGCAGGTTTCACACCACTTATCACACACTTTACATTCCAATCAAATTATCTCCCATGTCCCTGATTTTGTAAAGATAGTGTCTTCCTCTGGCCTTTTGGAATTTCCAACTCCCTTCAAGTACCACCTGGGCATTATTGATCTGCAACCATACTCTCTTCTGACCTATCTCCTTCCCCCAAATGATATTGGATTTCCAATGTTTTGCATTTGCTTTTCTATGTACATGTTGTTCACCCCCAGGGAATTTTAACTCCTCCAAGGCAAGGACTGCTTCCTTTTTATTTTTTTAATTCTCCAGTACCTTGGGGACAGCTAAGTGGTACAGTGTATAGAACTCTGGCCCTGGAGTCAGGAAGACTTTAGTGTAAATCCAGCCCCAGACACTTATTAGTTGTGTGACCCTGGGCAAGTCACTTTCTTCTGTTTGGCTCAGTTTCTTCATTTGAAAAATGAACTAGAGAAGGAAATGGCAAACCACTCCAGGATATTTGCTAAGAAAACCCCAGATGGGGTCAGGAAGAGTTGGACACAACTGACCAACACCTAGTATGGTAACCATGCCCATGACTTATTCAATGTTTATTAACTGTTACTACTAAAACACCACAGGCTGCCTTATGTCTTGTTCATTGAAGGAGAATTCTTAAAGCTTGAAATGTATTATTGCAGGTATCCTAAATAATGATGAATATCTTTAAAGGCTGTAGCAATCATACATATTCTATACACACAGAACTCTGTTAGAAAATGTTACCATTGGATTGGGTGTTTTTGACATGCCTCTTTTGTCTTCTCTGACCTGCTCTTTCATGACGGACAGAGCCCAGGGAGAGACGTGGGAACCGTCTTTGTGTGTGTATGTTGGGTGGCAGTTGCTGTGTTTTTATGTAAGCAAAGGCAAACAGAACCTTGCTACTTAACATAATTATGAAAATCGATATGCCAGAAAATCAATGTACACCTGGACCTGACTACGCTGAGAATCAGAGAAAATTGTACTCTTTCCCCTTCACCTTAATTTAACCGCAGAAAATAATTATAAGCTCTGGAAGAAACAATCAAATGGCTGTACACAACTCTGTAAATTGAACGGACTTTGGCTCAATATTATTAGGAATGATTTAGTGAAAGCCTCTCTCCAGAAAGAGAGCATGGTAATCAACAGCTAGCAAAAATATAAAGGAAATTCTTGCAATCTGGTTGCTTGAGAAGGAACAAGAAAATGAATAAGGTCATTTTACCAGGCGCCCAGAAAACAGGAAGGCCTGCCCATGTGGAGACCCCTCTAGGCTAAAAGACAAGAGACAAAGTGTCTCAACAACTCTGTCTTCCTCTCCAGCATCAGCTTTCCCCATCTGTAAAATGGGAATCTTCCAAGTTAGGATGGCATTTGAAAGTGCTCAGAAGTTATTATGTTTATGTAAGTCTTACTATGTGTCAGACACTGGACTAAGTGCTTTACAATTATCATTCCATTTGATCCTCATAAAAACCTGGGAAGGTAGGTGTTTTTGTTACTCCCATTTTACAGGTGAGGAAACTGAGGCAATCAGGGTGAAGCAATTTGCCCAAGGTCACATGACTAGTAAGTATAGGAGGCCTCATCTGAACTCAGCTAACTCTAGGACCAGCGTTCCCTCCATTGCATCACCTAGCTGCCAGTTAAGTTGACTGGGAGCTTTGCTTTCCAAACAGTATAGAATCTCAAAGGAGGAAGAGGTCTCAGAGGCAGGTCATCTGTTTTGACCTGTATTGGAACAAGAATTCCCCACATCAGATTCAACAAGTGGTCATCCAGCTCTAACTAGAAGATTTAAAGGGAATTCCACCTCCTGAGGTATTTCAGTCCACGCTGGGACAGCTGTTATTGTTAGGAGGTCATTCATTACCCCTGGTCAAAATTTGCTTCCTTGGAACTCATCGTAGAAAAGTTTCTAGATCTGTAGCTGGAAGAAACATCCAACTCCCTCTAGCCCAACCCCCTCATTTTACAGATGAAGAAACTAAAAAGGAAGGTTCCATTAGTTCTAGCCTTTTGAGCAGCTAGGTGGCACTGTAGTGGATAGAGTGCTGGACCTGGAGTCAGAAAGACCTGAGTTCAAATGTGGCCTTAGACACTTAGTAGCTGAGTGACCCTGGGCAAGTCACTTCACCTTGTTTGCCTCAGTTTCCTCATCTGTAAAAGGAGCTGGAGAAGAAAATGGCAAACCACTCCAAGGAAATGGCAAACCACTCCAGGATCTCCACCAAGAAAACCCCAAAAGGGGTCATGGAAAGTCAGATATAACTGAAAAAATGGAGTACACAGCAGCAGCAGTTGGGACTAAGCAGAATGAATTTATTCCTTCTTCAGTGGAATTGAAACTATCAAATACTCTCCCCCTCCACCTCTCTCTCTGTCTCTCTCTCTCTCTCTCTCTCTCTCTCTCTCTCTCTCTCTCTCTCTCTCTCTCTCTCCCTCTGTTTCTCTTCCTCCTTCCCTTCCTCTTCCTCCTCCTTCTCAGGGTGAGCATCTCTAGTTCCTACAAATATGGGTCACCAGTATGTTCCCCATCTCTCCTTCTAGTCTTTGATTAGACTTTCCAGCTTCTCTAGGAATCTGTATCTATATTCAACTATCTTCTGAAGTTCTAGTTGCTCTTTGTACAGGGCTAGTTTCTTCTGGAGATTTTTCCTGCCCTTATTTTATCCCAGAATATTTCTCTATTATACTATGAGATTTCTTTCCTTGTTTATTTCTTTGGTCTCCCTAATGGTTTTTCTTTTCTTTTTTTTTAATGTCATTTGTCAATTAACAGATATTGTTTTCTCCCTCCCATTTTCCCCACATCAAGATAAAAAAAAAAAAACCCTTAAAAACAAATAGGCATAGTCAAGCAAACCAAATTCCCACATTGGCCACACTCAAAATGTTTGTCTCCTCCCTTTTTCCCAGTAACATTTCCTTAGGAGAATCTATTTCCCTTCCCTCTCACCCCCTTATTGGTGCCTTTCTCCCTGCTCTGAGGTGATGGAGGGTGGAGAGGAAGCTTGGTTTAATTACTATATGCATGTTCTCGATTATCTTACCTAAAATTTTCCTTTTGTCTTTCTTGGTAGAAACAGGACTTCTCCACTGGCATGAGAAGGAAGACAAGCCAATCTAATGGACTGGTGTGGGGAGGGGAGCATGCTTATTGGTCAGCCATTTTGTGTACTGGTCCTGAATCAAGTCCTCCCACTCTCATCTTTGGGCACTGCTTTGGGCTCAACGAGTCTATTGCCTTGCAGTATTGTGCAGCCTAATTCAATTTTCATGGCCCAGCCTTTCAGAGAGGTCAGCTGCCCCCATGGTCAGGTGAGTCTGGCTTGTCATAAGTGATGAGTATTAGACCCTCTGCCTTTAATATTAATGCTTTGGACACAAAGGGAAAGATTTCCTTTCTGCCACTGGCATATTGCGAACATTTGAGCAGGGAGCCAATGCCTCACCACATTTACTGCCCAGCTGTTAACATGAAAGGGCTCAGACTGACAGGGTAATCAGGAGACAATTGGCCCCCTTTTTCTCGACTTGTTTTCATGCCAAACACATGAAGTTTTAATTATAAGCAGGCTGAAATATTTATGGTGGTTGAGTTTCCTTATTCCTCAACAGGAACAAGATAAAAGTTCTTTTGAAAGCTGATGACAGAAAACATTTGAGACTGACACCGTGCCCGTCATGTAATTCCTAATTAATCACCCTGAGTAAATAGGCATTTTGCCGGGCAATGCTTATTATACCCATTGGGATAGAACATCATTGAAAATGTAGCCTATGAAATAAAATCCATTTCTTATAAGATGATTTTCATATAGAATTGATATTTTCCTTTCATGTATATATTTGACCCAGGAACTTTACACGTTTACCCACATTAGCTACAGGGCATAGTGGCTTGACCAATCCCTTCATTCAGGCCTGATTTGGTCCTGCCTCCCATGCCCTTCTCTTCTATCTACCTGCCTTCCATACCCTTCCCTCCATTTACCATATCCAGATTCTCAGTTAACTTCTTGGTGCCCTAAACACCCGCTGGCTCCCCTACTTTCCCTACTCATTCCCCACCCAGCTCCCATCTCTGAGGGTTCTTTGATTTTCCTTGCCATATGGCATACTAGATACAATCTTAGAATCAGGAAGATCTGGATTTAAATCCTTTCTCAGACACTGCTCAGCTTTGTGATCCAAGGAAAACCACTTCACTTGACTTGGTTTACTCATCTACAAAATGTGGATTATAATAGCATTTATTTCACAGAACTGTTGTGAGGATCAAATGAGATAATATTAAGCGTGTTGAAAACTGTTATTGCTGTGGTTCAGTCATGTCCAACTCTTGGTGGCCCCATTTTGGATTTTCTTGGCAGAGATCCTAGAGTGGTTTACCATTTCTTTCTCCAGTACATTTTACATATGAGGAAACTGAGGCAAACAGAGTGAAGTGACTTGCCCAGGGTCACACAGCTAGGAAGTGTCTGAGGCAAGATTTGAACTCAGGAAGAGGAGTCTTCGGGACTCCAGGTTTGGCACTCTCTCCATTGTAGCACCACCCAGCTGCTTTAAGCTATTAATATAATTATTATATATCAAAAAGACAACAGGGCATACTAGAGAGCTAGACTCAGAACCAGGAAGATCTGGGTGCAAATGTCATCAGTAAATTACTCTGGCTTTGTGATTGTGGGAAAATCACTTAACCTCTTACTGTTCCAGGCAACCCAAAGTTGAAGAGAAAGTGCTAACATACAATGGTAGAATAAATTTGCTGGGAGTTTCCTATAATAATGGAATCACAGATACAGTCCCTACCTTTATCATCATCACCAACAACAGTCTTCTTATTCTGCATGTATCTCTGCGGGATCAAAGGTAAGATGTTGGATACCCTACCCTACCTCAATTCAATACATTTGTATGCAATAGGCATCTTTCTATGCCAAAAGTTGTACTATATCAGTACTATCAGATTTTGAAATACTTTTTCATTGTTACTTCTTTCTGCCCCCATATTCAATAGCCTAGACAAAGTGAATTATTTATCATTTCCCCTATACATCTTGGGCATTCCCAGTCTCCATGCTTTTCTTTAGTCTTTACTTCTACCTATCTAGAATGCCTTCCATCCATTTCTACATGGTGAAAATCCACCCAGACTTCGGGACCCAGAACAGGCATCATCTCTGCCGTTAAGCCTTCCCTTAACCCCCAGAGAGGAAAGACATCCCCTAAGATCACACAGAGCAGATTTTTAAAATATTTCTCTTCTGTAGGTATAATGATCTACTTAGCATTACAACAATTTGGATATTTATCCAACCAATCACCAAGTGTTTATTAAGTGTCTATTAATGGGCCAGGAACTGTGCTAGGCACCAGGGAAATAAATAAAACAATCCCGATTCACAAGGAGTTGCCACTCTAATAGAAGAGACAATAGGACAGAAAAAATATAAAGGAAATTAATACAAACATATCCAAAGTAGTTAAATCCTAAGTCATTTGAGTGGGAGAGTACTGGCAGTTGACACGATAAGAAATGGATTTATGTAGAAGGTGATATTCGGTGTGCATTTTTAAGGAGGACAGGGAGTCTCTGAGGCAAAGGGAAGCAGGGAGTCTATCCCAGGCATGGGGAGGCATACAGAAGAAAGGCAGAGATGGGAGCTGGCGTGTTATGTTCGAAGGAGAGAGAAGGCCAGTTTCCCTGGTTTACAAAGTATGGGAAGTGGAGTAACATCCAAAGGGAATGAACAGATCAATTGTGGCAAAGTGAAGGGCTTTAGAAGCTAAACAAAGGCGTTGGTATTTTATCAGTCAGGCAATAGGGATCCACTGGGGTTGTTTGAGTAGGCTCCTGACATGGTCATGTAAGAAAAATCACTTTGGCAACAGTGTGTAGAAGAAACTGAAGCAGGGAGAGACTTAAGGCAGAAGGATCAACTGGGAGGCTGTTGGAACAATCTAGGGGAAAAAATGATGGGTCTGAACTAGAGTTATGGCTGTGAAAGTGGAACGAAGGAGTCAGATGAAAGAGGCATTGTGAAAGTAGAAATAACAACATTTGTTAACTGATTTGATGTATGGCACAAAGGAGGGTGAGCAGTTGAGGGTACTGTCAATGTAAGAAACTTGGAAGACTAGAAGGATGCTGGTATGGTTGACATAAGTAGGGAAGTTTGGAAGGAGGGAGGGTTTAGGGGAAAAGATTAAAAAGTGATAATAAAGATAATGTTGAATTTGAATTGTCTTCAAGAAATCCAATTTGAAATGCCCAATAGGCAACTAGTGATGGAGGGCTGTATCCCGTACCAGTAAATTCACTCTGAGGGCAAGGCCCACAGCTTCCTGTCTCTCCTAGCAATTAGCACAACCTGCAGCACTCACTAGGGGTCTAATTGCTTGGTTGAATTGAATACCTGCACATAGGCATGGCTTCCTTGTCATCAGTATGGTGTATGGTTCAGAATCCTTTCTGCTGTGCTCACAGAGTCACATGAAGAGAAAATTGATGAGAATATAGAAACAGACCTCAACAGCCATAACTAAATTGCTAAACACTCATTCACAGCACTCCCATCAAGTGGTCACCCTAGCTTTTCTTGAAGAACTTTGGTCAAGGGAATATGGACCCCCTTCAAAGGCAATCAGTTCCTCCCTCAGCCAACTCTAACTGTTAACAAAGTATTCCCTTATACTAAAACTTTCATCTACCTCCTTTTGACTTCTACTCATTACTTTTGGAATTAAACAGAATAGGTCCAACTCCTCTTCCGCATGGCTACCCTCCAGACAGCTATCCAGTTCCCATTAAAGCTTTTCCCCTCCAAGTTAAACATCTCAGTTCCTTCAATCAATGCTTTTTTTTCAACCAATGCTTTTTGTGGTTTCATCTTGAAGCCCTTGACCATGTTGGCTGCCCCTTTTAGATATGTGCCAATTGATATACTCTTAACAGTGCACATGGCAATAGCAAAAAAGAAGTGAGGGAATTGCCATAGTCCAATGCCCAGAGAGCCAGAAGCACAAACCAAATGGGCAGGACGCCCTCCTACAGATCCTGTAATATAACACCTGTAAGTGTAAGATCACTTTCTTTTCCTTTACCAGAACTAAGTCCAGCATAATTCCTGACCACTGGCAATGAAATACAAACTTAATCTATTGAGTTCTAATCCCTTGAGGCATGACTAGATGAAGGTTATATAGTTTCTGCACTGCAGACAATGCTCTTTCACTAACAGAGACAGTTACTTGTCAATGACATAGCTAGGACCTAGGGAGTTGACTCAGGCACAACTTGCTCAGGGTCACACAACTATGAAAGTTGGGGACTTCAACCCCAGTTTCTATGACTCCAAGCCCAGCACTCTAACCCTTATATCAGACTGCTTTTCCTCTCTATAAAGGTGACTATAATAATACATTTATGTATCAGCAATAACCATGCGAAACCAAGGGTTTAACTTTAAAATTTGCAAAGTTCATTCATTGCTTTTTAAGCAAGCTGACATCTACAATTTCCCATTAATGTTAGTAGAGACCCAAAGTAATAGAATTTGGTCATTTAAACTAATGAAAAAAGACTTAAGTGAAGATATTATTAAATACCATTTAGAGCCATTGTCTAAGGATTTTCATCATGCTTTTTGTTTAATTAAACTCAGCTTGCTGTACGCTGCTATTCAGATTGCATCGAATATGATGTTCCATCAGATGGTCTTAAGTACATTGTGGGATTTGGTTAAATTTTCTCTTCATTCAACTTTTTTTCTCTTCCATTAATAAAATGAGATACAGTAAAATACAAGATTTTTCTTGTTCCTTTCTTAGTATTATGAAAGGTCAATGCAGCAATTAGAATGGAAACTTAAGTCAAGTTACTTAGAGACTGACAAGGCCTCGTCATTTTCTTTGAGGTTATAGTTTCTAGAAAGCAAAAAAAAAAGTTTGCTCAAAAAGTCTGGAGAGCTTCTAAAAACCCAAAGTCCTTCATTCAAAGCATGCCCTCTTTGGAAAGCTTGAGTGTACACCTAATCTAATCATAAGAGGGTACTCACCATGGGGTCCTGGCTGAGAATGTAGGATGTGTGGCATGATGAGTGACGACAAGAACACTTAATAGATCTCAGGGTATGAAAAGGAGTTCTAAAATTCCAGGTGCTTCACGTTGAGAAGAGTAGTGGCCTATGCAAATTGGAGTGGGAGGTGAGTGGATCTTAACTTATCCCAAGTGGAATCAAGGGCATGGTAAGATAGTAATTAAGAGAAGGAGAGGGGACCTTGTGCAAGAGAGGATTGAGGAATTTTCAGTCCAGTTACCAAAGTGAGTTTTTCTGTTCCTAGGTTTTATGCTTCAAGATGGGGAGGTACAACTCAGACTTAGTTTTTGACTGATCTTGTCATTACCTCTTCCCACAGGGCAGTGGGAAAAGACCAGATTTGATGTCAGAGCACCAGGGCTCAAATCTATGTGGCTAAGGACAAATCATTTCACTTCTCTGTGACTTAGCTTCTTTGTCTGCAAAATAAGGAAATACTAAATGACTTTTGACATCCCTTCTAGATTTAAATCTGTGAGCCTATAAGTGTATTTTTGCCTCTTTCCTACTTTCTTTCTTTACTCTCTCCTTCCTTTCACTAATCATATAGTACAGAGACCATAGAATTTGGCATGAAAATATTGGGTTCAAATCCCAGTTTTGCCACATACTACCCAAGTGGCCTTGGGCAAGTCACATAAGCTTCTTGAGTCTCAGTTTCTTGATCTATAAGATGAGAGCATTCAACTTTTATCTGGAAAACAAGGGGGACTGAACCCTAATGTCCTTTTAATCTAAATCTCTGCTGGATTTTTTATTCCTTTCGATGAATAAAAACTGCCAAGAGCACTCATGGATATTGCTTATACTGGCTGATGATATATAACAACTTTGAATGCCCTATCTAATTGAGCACACAATAGAAAAAAAATAGAGAGTTAGCATCTATCTATCAAGGCCTATCAAAATGAAATATTACTCCATCCTCAGAATCAAAGCTTTCCTGAAGCATTCTGTCACACTGGAAGATAGTACGGTATTATAAAAAAGACAGAAGCAGCAGAGGATATAAAACAGTTTATAAAAAGTTTAGTTGAAGTTCCAACTAAGCAAAGACCAATCAATGGTATTTTAGGATGACAATGGAAGAAAGATAAACAAACATGAAGAAAAATGCATAATATCTACCAGGATTTTTGCAACAAATGGTTTTCACCTCCAAGTGCACTGAAGTCATCACATTCACACTCTAACATTAGTAGATGTGCTTATAGAGAAGGGAGATACGACACCAAAGAGAACAAGGGTGGGCAAAGTCACTGTGTTTAAAGAACAGATCCGTGTTGGTGGTGACACAGTTATGAACATGTTGTGGAAATGACTCCCAAGGTATCAAGGAGGTAGAGGGAGGAGGGATGAAAGATGTGGAAAAAAGGACAGATCTTATTAATGCTGAGAAACATAACTGAGAAAACACTGACAATTGCCTATGTGCCTACTTTACCATCTATACAAGGTTTCCCCACAGTCTTAGTGGAGTTTTAAGCTTTTAATTACAAAAAACTGCACTAAGACTTTCGGGATGTCCGATATAACATTTATACAATAATAATGCATGCATGCATCAACAGTAGCCTTGATGAGATAGGTTTTCACAAGCAATATTCCATAATAGAACAAATCATTACCAACCTACAACTAACTGACTGAAAGACATTTTTGGTTATGAAAAATGTCACATTTTATTTGGTAGAGTAAAATGTCACATTAAAAGTTCTCTTTCAATATGGCATCTTCCATTCACATAACAAAATTCGTTGAAGATCCCTTGAAAGACATGCCAATAGAGATAATCTTGTTCAGCGATTGTCCAATCATCAACATCAAGTGAGGTATAAAATAGGAATATATGTGATCACCAGTGATGATCCCCGGGGATGGAGGAGGATTCTGAGTAGATTCCGAATTGAATATGGATTCCCTATGGACAGTGTTATCTTCCAGATGTATCTGTTTATGAAAAACACTGTTGGTTTAACCAAGTCTCAGAATGCTGCAGAGGTTCCTGGATGATACCCATAACCACTTAAAATAATTTGGGATAATCATCCACACAAGAAAACACAAATGGATGAAGGATGTGTATTGCCCAGATTATGGTATACAGTTAGAGCCCTGTCCGTCAGCACCTGAGATAGACATAAATGGAAAATGAGTCCAGCCTAGGAAAGCAGGCCATATTGCCTTCAGGAAATTGTGCAAGACTCTTTTAGTGACCCAATTTCTTCCAGAAACAAACCTCAACTCTTCAAATAACAATATTCTTCAAGTCTTGTTATGTGATAGTAATAGGTGGAAAACAACAGTATTTGAAGAGCTAAAAAAGAATACAATACAGAGTACAATGGAGAGACACATGATAAGTGTGAGCAGGCTCCTAAATAAAACTAGGATATTCAAAGAAAAATAAAGGGAATGGTTGGTCAAAAGAGAAGATAAGATGGTCAGATGACCAGAAGGTGAGAGATGACAAGTGGACAGCCTGAAGACCCTATTGACAGGTTTGTAAGGTCAAGTTAAAGTTTTAAAAAGGCCCCAGTGAAGGACCCCTTGTAGCAAAATTTATGGGAGGACGAGGACAAAAGTCACATGATATGGATTGGTTTAGGTTTATGTCATTTCAGGAACATTCAAATCTATGAGAGCACAAATCTATTTTGTTTTTTACTATTTGATTGTGAACTCTTTGATCACATGCCCTTGTTCATATACCTTTTAGTATTATACTCTAGTTGCTTCATATCTTGTCTTCCCTACTATGCTGTAAATTCGCTGAGTGAAGGTGCTGGGTCCCATCTCTTTCTTCTTCTATCCCTACATAACACTCAGAAAATCATCAAAAGCATCAGTAATTTGTCACAGAATTCAGATGAATCTGGGTAAAAAGTGGAAATTGTTGTCACTTAGACAAATGCTTCCAAATAATTAGATGTTAGTGTGTAGTCCAAGCAGGGTGCTGTACTGGAAAGAGCAAAGGACTAGGAATCCTAGGTATTAAGAGACATGGGCTCAAATCTTGGCTTCACCACTAACACTTCAGGAAGTTAGTTCCCCTCTCTGAGGCTTGGTTGTCTTGCCTAGAAAATGAAATTTGTGTAGTTTATCTCTGAGGTTTCCCATTTCTAACATTTTATAGAGGGCATAGGTAAGTGAATTTTTCAGCATTCTTCTGAATTACTGGCATTGTGGAAGCAGAGCTGAAGTATGTTATTTCTACACAATTGTAGTGGTCAGGACTCTTGTACTTAAATTATGTAGAATGGGGAAACTAGTAGGAACTAGAAAAGTTATTTAAAAAACTTAACAGATACTATAATAACAAATTCATTATTCTTTAAAATGTTCACTCTTAGCTAACCTATACCAGATATTTCTCAATTCCAATGTGTTTTGAACAAGTTGACTGATGTTGGAGGGCAAAGATTTAGGAACACAATAGAAATTTTATGACATATTATTTTAATTCTACTAGAAGATAAATCACAGGAATGCTTTTTATAGTAACAATAATAACAATAATTAGCATTTATGTAGCACTTACTACATGCCAGGCACTGTTTTAAGAACTGAAAATACAAAGAATGGAAAAAAAATCAGTCCCTGCTCTCAAGGAGTTTACAGTCTAATAGGAGAGATCGCATACAATTAACTATGTGCAAATGAGATACATAGAATATAAGTTGGGGTAGTCTCAGAGGGAAGGCATTAGGACACAAGGAAAGACTTCTTACAGAAGGTAAGACTTTAACTGAGACTTCAAGGAGGCCAGGGAATGGAAAAGGCATAAATGAGAAGGGAGAGAGTTCTAGGCCTGGGGGTGGGGTGGTAAGCAGTGAATATGGGTATAATCATGAGATGGAGAGTTTTGTGCAAGGAACAAGGAGGGACTGAAGAATACAGAGAGATGTATAAGATATGAGAAAACTGGCAAGGTAGGACAGAGTCAAGTGATAAAGGTTTTTAAAAGCCAAACAGAGGATTTTATATTTGATCCAGGAGATAATATGAAGCACCTGTAATTTACTGAGGAAGGAAACGACATGGTCATTCCTGTGCTTTAGGAATTTGACAGCTTAGTGGAAGATGGAGTAGAATGGGGAGAAACTTGAGACGAGGAAGACAATCAGCAGGCTATGATAATAGGCTTGGTGTGAGGTGATGAGATCCTTTTCCACAGTGGTGGCAGTGACAGAGGACAGAAAGGGATATATACAAAAGAAGTTATAAAGGCAGAAATGGAAGGACTTGAAAAACAGTTGGACGTCATGAGTGAATGAGAGTGAGGGATAGAGGATGACACCTAAGTCGGGAGCATAGGAGACTGGGAAGATACCAGTATTCTAGACAGTACTTGGAAAGTTAGAAATGGGGGAGGATTTTGGGGAAAAGATAACAAGTTCAATTTTGGATATGTTCAGTGTAAGATGTTTATGAGACATGCAGTTCAAAATGTCCAGTAGGCAGTTGGAGATGTAATATTGGAGGTTGGGAGAGTGACCTTGAATTTAAGATGCAATCTACACAATTATGTTATTGTGCTAGTTTACTGAGCCAGCCTCTTAAGACCAATTCTTCTATTATCAACATTGATATTTTGTAGCTATAAAATTTTCTAGAGAGTAATAAAAATTTCTAATTCAAAGGCACCTTCAGAGTTGGATTTATTTATCATACTAAAACACAATGAGTTTGCTTTCATCTGCAATATGCTAAACGCAAGTCACCAAAGCAAGTAGCTGCATTTGATCTGTGCTGTCATTACATAAATACAATGCTAATTATAGATGAGGGGGAAACAAGGTTGGTGACATATGCCTTCTAGGGGCAGAGTTTTCTTGAGTGGCTTGGTTAGACCTCATTTTAGAGAACCAGTATTTAAAAGAATTCTGCTGCTTCTAATGTTTGGTTTGAAAAAGCAAAGCTAAATTTGTACACACAGGCCACAAAGCACTAACCATTGAACATCTGGCAAAGGTGAATAGTGAGAGATTCTACTTTAACCTGTTTAGATAAAGGGAGCTCAAGATTTCACCTTGTCCACTCCATTTGTTCCAAATGGGATGACACTGAAATCATGTTAGAAAGAAGACAGTTTATCACCGTGAAAATGATGAAAAACATGATTTAAAATTAAAGCCAAAGCATGAAGAAGACTGCTTTTTAAACAGATTCAACTGATTTTTTCCTGCTTTCTAACTAGAAACCCGACCAATAAATACCTTCACTTCTCCTCTCACCATCTTTGAAAACTTCTGCAGTTTGGCTTTCAACTTCATCATGCAAATGAAACTGTTCTCTGCAAAGTTACCAGTAATCTCCAATGGTCTCTCTCAATCCTTATCCTTCATGTCTTCACTATGACCTTTGCCACTGTCAATCGCCCTCTTCTCCCAGATACACCTTCCCTAGGATTGGGAACACTGTCCTCCCCTAGTTCTCCCTTTCTGACCACATTTTCTCAGTATCTTCTGGTAGTTTTTCCTCTGCTTCAGATCTACTAACTATAGCATTCCACAAGGGTCTGTCCTTGGCAATTTTTCTATCTGTACTATCTTGCTTGGAGATCTAATCAACTACCACGTGTTAAATCATCATCTCTGTGGATATGATTCTCAGATCTATTTATCCAACCCTAACCTGCCTCCTAAGCTCCATTCTCACATCAACAATTGTTTATTAGACATCATAAAATGGATATCCCGTAAATATCTTAAACGTAACAGGTCCAAAAGTGAACTTGTTATCTTTCCCCTAAATTTTCTCATATTCCAAACATCCCTAGCAGAATTGAGGGTCTCCACCAACCTCCCAATCACTCAGGCTGGAAACCTTGGTGTCATTTTCAACTTCTCATTTGCACTTACCCCATATATTCAAGCCATTGCTATTTCCTTTCATTTTGCATCATCACCTCATGCTTGAAATATTGTAACGCCTTCAGATTGGTTTCCCTGCCTCAAGTCTCCCACCCCTGCAGCGCATCTTCTACTTATCTACCAAAGTGATCTTCCTAAAAAAAACAAATATAATCACATTACACCTACTCAAAAAACTCTAGTGACTCCCTATAATCTCCAGGATCAAATACAAAGTCTTCTGTTTGTCTTTTTAAACCTTTTATAATCTGGACCCCTTCTGCCTTTCCAAACTGCTCATACTCTACCGTATGTTCAAACTTCGTGTATTTTACTCTATAATCCAGTGACCTTGGCCTTCTTGCTGTCCCTCATAAAAAAAACACTTTATCTCCCAATGCTGTCTTTTTCCTGGATGTCTCTCATACCTAGAATCTTCTCCTTCCCTGTTTCAGTCTCCTGGCTTCCTTAGATTACTTCAGACTTAACTTAAATCCTACCATCTGTTAAGAGGCCTTTTCTTGCCCTCTCTTCTCTGCTAGTGCCTTCTCTGAGATTGCCTCCAATTTACAGTTTGTGTGTACACACACATACATATATAGGCATATATACATATATGTGTGTATATATGTATATATGTATTTACATAGTTGTATGTTTGTTGTTCCCAAGCCTAAGAAAAGGTAGCAAGAACATACAGAAGAACGAGAAGTATCTTAACATCACCAATAACTACAATGGTGTGGTATCAGGGGTGGGGAACCTGCAGCCTCGAGGCTACATCCAGCTCCCTAGGTCCTCAAGTGCAGCCCTTTGGCTGAATCCAAACTTCATAGAAAAAATCCCCTTAATAAAAAGATTTGCTAAGTAAAACTTGGATTCAGTCAAATGGCCGCACCTGAGGACCCAGGGGGGTCACATGTGGCCTCAAGGCTGCAGGTTCTCCAACCCTAGCTGTGGTTACTAATCTAGAGCCATATATCCTGGACAATCAAGTCAGGTGGGCTTAAGAAAACATTACTACCAATAATGCCAGTGGTGATGGAATTCCCACTGAGCTATTTGAAATCCTAAATGATGATGATGTTAAAGTACTGCACTGAGTATACCAGCCAATTTGGAAAACCCAACAGTGGCCACTGGATTGGAAAGGATCAATGTACATCCCAGTCCTAAGGTCAGTGTCAAAGAACATTCAAATTACAAGAAATTGCACTCATTTTACACACCACCAAGCAAGATTCTGTAACCTAGGCTTCAGCAATATGTAAATAGAGAACTACCTGGAGTGCAGGCTGGGTTTTGAAGAGACAAAGGAACTAGAGACCAAATTGCCAATACTCACTGGATTATGAAGAAAGCAAGGGAATTCCAGGGGAAAATAATCTATGCCACTAGAGTCTTTGACTGTGTGGATCATGACAAAATATGGCAAATCCTCAAAGAGATGAGAGTACCTGATCATCTTACTTGTTTTCTGAGGATCTTGTATGCAAATCAAGAAGCAACAACTAGAACTGAACGTGGATGACTTATTGGTTTAAGATTGGGAAAGGAATACAATAAGGCTGTTTATTGTCAGCTTATTTGTTTAATTAATATGCAGAGTACCTCATGAAAAATTCCAGGATAGATGAATTAAGAAATTAAATTCAGACTACTCACTAGAAACTGAGGTCTAAGCAGGTTAACTGACTTGTTCAAGTGTCACACACATACATCTAGTAAAAGTCTGAGGCAAGATTCGAACCCAGGCCTTCCTGACTCCAAATCTAGCACTCTTATCGACTACAATACCAGCTGAAGCTTAACTACAATGGCCATATAATGAAAAGGTAGGGCACACTGCCCAAGACCCTCATGTTAGGAAAGATTGAAAGTAAAAGGAAAGGGGGATAGCAGAGGATAAGATGAATAGATAGTGTCAGGGAAACAATAAAGATGAACTTGAACAGTCTTTGGGAAATAGTGGAGGATAGAAGGGCCTGGAGTGTTGCTGTCCACTGGGTCACAAAGAGTCAGATGTGACTGAAGGGAAAACAACTTCCTGATTCCAAGTCTATCACTCTACCTCCAACACCACAATCCAACTGTTAGGGTAAGCCCTGAGCTCAGGAACACATGGTGTCACATCACATCTATCAGATTGACTAACATGACAAAACAGGAAAATGTTAAATACTGGAGAAAATCTGGGAAAGTTGGAACACTAATGCACTATTGGTGGAGTTGTGAACTGATCCAACAATTCTGGAGAGGAATTTGGAACTATGCACAAAGGGCTATAAAATTGTTCATACCCTCTGACCCAGCAACATCACTTCTAGGTTTGCAAAGAGATCATAAAAAGGGAAAAGGACCCACATGTACAAACATATTTATAGCAGCTCATTTTGTGGTGGCTAAAAATTGGAAACTGAGGAGATGCCTATCAATTGAGAAATGGCTGAACAAATTGTGGTATGTGAATGTAATGGAATACTATTGTGCTGTAAGAAATGATGAGCAGGAAGACTTTAGAAAAACCTAGAAAGACTTGTATGAACTGATGCTGAGTGCAGTGAGCAGAACCAGGAGAACATTGTATGCAGTAACAGCCATATTATATGATAACTAACTTTAATAGACTTATCTCTTCTTAGCAATGCAAGTATCTAGGACAACTCCAAAAGATTTATGATGGAAAGTGGTGTTCACATTCAGAAAAAGAAGTATGGAATCTGAAGGCAAATAGAAGTGTATTATTTGCTTGCTTTCTCTCGCTCCCTCTCTTTCACTCTTGGTCTCACTCTTGCTTTCTCTTTTTCCTTTTCTTTTGTTTCTTCTTTCTCATGGTTTCTCCTATTGGTTGTAATTCTTATGTACAACATAACTAATATGAAAACACATTTAATATGAATATACATGTTGAGCCTTTACCAATTTACCTGCTGTCTTGGAGTGGGGGACAAGGAAAGATGGGGAGAAAATGTTGAACTTAAAATCTTATGAAACTGAATGTTGAAAACAAAAAAAATTAATAATTTTTAAAAAAGAATACATAGCATCAGTGTCTATGGAAAGGGTCATACTCTTCAGGAGAATTTGGAGTTCACCTAAGGTTTGAGCCCAGTTACTTTCCATAAACCCTCCATGGTGAACTCATTCAACATGTTGGAGGACTTCTCCTGGTTCTTCACATATTTTGCACTGTCCATGTCTTATCCCTTATTCTCGTTGTATGACTGGTCAATCATTGGTTTATGGCTAATTAGTTTTCATTTATCTTTTCCTCTTAATTCAAGGACCAAGAGCTGACTACAGCCCTACCTATGAACTGACTAGTCATGCTAAACATGCAGGTTTCTCATGAGCTTTTCCTTACAATGCACTCATTCTTTAAACTTATTTGTATCTCTTTGAACATAAGTACATATTATAGTTTATACAGAACACTCAACTCTCAGGTTCTAAATTTGTTTTCAAAGAGGCATCATGGTGCAGGAAGGAGAACACTGGACAAGGCATTAGGGCATTAGGATACTGAGGAAGTTCTGAAAACAATTTGACTTAATAAGGATTTATTATATACCTGCTATGAGTTACATGCAAGGTACTTCAAGGGTTATGTACAGTTAGAGTTTAGGCTTAGGCTTAGGCCCTGTGCTAGGCACTGGGGATAAGAAGATAAAAATGAAACAATCCTCCCCCCACCCAAGACTTCACATTCTGATATTTGGTCCCATTCTCACCATTAATTGCTATATGACCTTGGATAAGCCTCTTTTCATCTATGGACCTCTGCTTTCTCACCAGTAAAAGAAGAGGTTAGACAAAACATTCTCCTTCTAACACTAAGATTCTGTGGTCCCATGCCATTCATTCACATGATTTTTCTTTGAAAAGAAACCCAGAAATGTGTCCCAGGACCATACATTTATGAAGCAACCATGGTTTTCTGTGCAAAATATCACTGCCTTCCTCCAAAGCATTCTTTTCAGGGACCGCTGTGCAATCTTCTTTGTTAGTGCATGGAAAATTATTGATATTTAAGTTACTATTAGGGAGCTTTGGGTATACTTTGATCTTGTGATTAAGAAGACTAAAGACAAAAATCATAGGTAATGATAGTTTAACCTGAGTGTTGTGTTGATTTCTATTTCATTTGGGGCTGCGTCATCTGGGCTATTCACCTAACTGCTCAATTATCAATTATCACCTTGGCTCCTCTCCCCTGCCCAGTGTTTCCTATTTAATTGCTTTTGGGAAACATCCTCACAACAGCAGGGCTGTAACTGTAGAACGATTGTCTTTTACTTGGAATTAATATTAGGATCTATTACAGGATTCAATTCAAGCTTCATTTAAGTGGCACAGTTAATTTCAATGAAAACAATAGGTTAATGTACCATCTTCCCTGGACCCGGAAGCGAACACATCTTTTATTTACAACACCGGTGACTCGGAGCGATAAGGAAAAGAGAGGCTTACATTATTTTTATCTTCATAAACACTCCAGTCAAAAGGTCAAAATAATCAGTGCATTACAAATATTTCAGAATTTAACTTGAGACATGCGAATTTCATGATTTAGATAGAGAGAATGAGCATTCATGGATTAAATTCAGTCCTTAAGAGATAATGGCTGGAAATAATTTCAGCCTAATAGCTAGAAGCTAAAGAAGGCTAGAAACATGGAAACAAGTCCTAGGGGACTTGAGTCTTCTTTAAGAATCAACTGGAAACCATTCCTAGGTATAATACTATAATTGACGAAAGTTTTGGAATAGTATGCATAGAGTCATAGGATTCTCATTTTAGATATGGGAAAAACCTTGGAGGCCATCTAACATATCTTCCTAATTTTATGGTGGAGGAAATTGAGGCACATGGAAGTTAAGTGACTTGCTCAGGGTAATACAAATGTTAAGTGTTAGAGGTAGGATCTGAAGCTAGTGTATTGTAGTCAATAAGAGTGCTAGCCTTGGAATCAGGAAGGCCTGGGTTCGAATCCTGCCTCAGACTTTTACTAGGTGTATGTGTGTGACACTTGAACAAGTCAGTTAATCTGCTTAGACCTCAGTTTCCTCATTTATAAAATGAGGAAGGTGGTTGTGTTAAATGACCTCCAAGATCCATTTTAACTCAAAATCAAGGATCCTAAGAATGCAGAACCCAAGGAAGTTTTCAACAATTGTGACTCATTGGGCACTTTTGAACAATGACAGTGTTGCAGTGTCATAGTCAGTGGTGGTTTATGGTTGAGTTTTGGAAAACACAATATGTCCCTATAGATTAGCTAATATGAGAAAAAAAAGAGAATGATAAATGTTGGAGAAGATGTGGGAAAATTGGAACACTAATGCCTTTTTGGTGGAGTTGTGAACTGATTCAACCATTCTGGAGAACAATTTGGAGCTATACACAAAGGGCTACAAAACTGTGCATATTCTTTGATCCAGCAATACCACTACTAGGTCTGTATCCCAAAGAGATCATATGAAAGGTGAACAGAATTGACATGTGCAAAAATATTTCTAGCCGATCTTTTTGTGGTGGCCAAGAATTGGAAATTGAGGGGATGCCCATCAATTGGGAATGGCTAGACAACTTGTGGTTTATAAATGTAATGGAATACTATTGTTCCATGAGAAATGATAAGCAGGCAGATTTCAGAAAAACCTGGAAAGACTTACATGAACTGATGCTGAATGAAGTGAGCAGAACCAGGAGGACGTTACATTGTAACAGCCACATTGTATGGTGTCTGACCTTGATAGACTTAGCTCTTCTCAGCAATACAAGGATCTAAGACAATTCCAAAAGACTCATGATGAAAAACACTATTCTAATCTGGAGAAAGAACTTTGGAGTCTGAATACGGATTGAAGCATAATACTTTCTTTTTCTTTTTAAAAAAAATGTTTCTTTCTCGTGATTTTTCCCTTTTGTTCTGATTCTTTTTTCAAACATAATATGGAAATGTTTAATAAGCTTGTACATGTATAGCCCATATCAGATTGCATGCTATCTTGGGGAAGAAAGACAGACAGGAGAGGGGAAAATATGAAATTCAAAATCTCATAAAAGTGAATGCTGAAAACTAAAATTAGATAAATAAATTTTAACCCCTCCCTCCAAAAAAAGAGAAAAATATACTGGGTCCTCAAGGATTTGTTTCCGTCTATGATTCTATATGGGCACCTACTATGTACCAGGCTAGGTGCTATACAATTACTCTCTCATTTGATTTTCAAAGCAACCTTAGGATGTAGGTTCTATTTTATCTTCATTTTCCAGATGAGGAAATTGAGGCAAACAGAGGTTGAGTAATTTGCCCGGGGTCACATAGCTAGTAAGCATCTGAGGCTGAATTGGAACACAACTCTTTCTGCCTCTAGGTCCAACATCCCATCCACTGAGCTACCTAGCTGCCCCCGAATAGGTAAAAAGGTACTAAATGCACAGTTCCTATCCCAGACTGGGAAACTGAAAAGTGAACCAGCATAAAGACACAGAAAAAAATGCATATTTGAGTAATTAGAAGAGCCTCATATTCCTTAGCAACATAAGGTCCAGATTTTTAATATAGCTGAGCCTTGGGGTGGAAATAATGGAGATTCACTTTACTGAGCAAAACAAAAATGGGATCAAGTGATAATAGGCTCATAGGTATTTCAGTGGTCAATCTATTCAAACTGTCTTACTTTACAGAAGAGATAACTGAGGCACAGAGAAATAAAGTGACTTGTCCAAGGTCACACAAGCAGTAAGTTAGCTGAACCAGGATTCAAACCCAAATTTTCTGATGTTAAATCCAGCACTCTTTCCATGATAGTACAACATACAAGCATTCAAACTATCATAGGCTAGTTATAAAATATACACCAAAACACATGCAACCTAATGACTTGTCCTTTTCGGTCACATCTGTAGCATTTCATTTCTTCCCCTGAGAATACTAACCAGCTTGGTGAGAGGTGGTGTCATGTGGTCCAGAAGCCAAGATTGGGGAGATTCCTGAAGTGGTATAGGAGAAGGAGTATACACTCTGACACCTGCAACCCTGTGGGCTTGGATCCTGTCTGAGTCACTTCCTGAGCCTTGTCAAGTGTTTTGCCATCTCTTTACTTTGGCTGCCTCCTCTATTAAATGAAGGGAATGGACTTGACGATGTCTAAGAACTAACTCTAGATTCTATGGCTGGGATAGAAAGAAACTTGTTTTCTTTGTTGGTGTCTCTGTGGTTCAGACTGCCTGCCTGTGATTCTAATAATACCAACAATTTGCATTTCACCAAGGCTTTAAGCTTTTCAGAGTGCTTTCTATATAATGATCCTGTGAGATAGGAGTACATGGATGATATTCTCCCTCTCCCCCTTCCTTCTCCCTCCTCCCCTCCCCCGCCTTCCCTCCCTTCCCTCCCTTCTGTTTCTATCTATCTGTCTGTCTGTCTCTCTCCCTCCCTCGCTCCCTCCTACTCTCCCTTCCTCCCTCCCTCCCTCTCTCTCTCTCATCTCTTCTCTTCTCTCTCTCTCTCTCTCTCTCTCTCTCTCTCTCTCTCTCTCTCTCTCTCTCTCTCTCTAACTCTCCCACCCCTCTACCCATCTTTCCCCAGATGAAGAAAATGTCTCTGTGAGGTGAAATGATTTGCCTAGGTCATATTATTTGGGGTAGGATTTGAACTCATATTTCCTAACTCCAAGGTCAGCATCCATTTCTCTACTCCATGCTGTTATTCCAACCAATTTCAGACTAAGATAAAGCTTATTATATACTACCTCCCTCATAGAGCTTGTAATCCTTAAGGTACTCTAGAACCACCACCAACCCATCCCTTCCTTGCTAAAGCTCATTCCTCTGAAGTTACTTTATATTTGCTTTGACTATATTTAGATTTTATTATCTGTTTGCACATTGTCCCAATTCCAAGCCCCAATGGAATACTCTATTTAAACAAACTCCTTGAGGTCTGGGATTTTTCGGTCTTTGTTTTGTTTTTGTTTTTGTTTTTTTTTTCCCAGAGCTTAACCTAAAGTCTGGCTGTAGTCAGTCAACAAGCATTTATTAAATGTCTTCAGTGTGTTAGGCATTGTGCTAAGTGCTAGGGTTACAAAGAAAGGTAAAACACAGATTCTGCCCTCAGGGAACTAACATTCTAATGGAAGTGACAAGCAAACCAAGATAGGCAGACAAGCTATATAAAGGATAAAATATAAATTATTTTCTGGTAAGGAAGGCCCTGAGAAGGTGGTATTTTAGTTGGGACTTGAAGGAAGCCAGGAGGCCAAGGTGGGGAGGGAACCCATTGCAGGCATGAATTCTCAGAGAACTTCCTGAGAAAATGCCCAGAACCTAGGGATGGAATGCAATTGTTAACTGCTTGGTGAATGAATATGAGGAAAGATTTGAGCTATTGTAATATAAGCTCCCTATCCTATCTACTTTAAAGCATGAGTTTTGAACCCGGGATCTATGAATTTGTTTTTATTAATAGTTTGATAACTCCATTTCAATATACCTGAAAGGCAACTAGGCAATGCACTAGATAAAATGTTGAATCTGGAGTCGGGAAGACCTGAGTTCCAATCATGCCTCAGATACTTACTAACTGTGTAACCTGGGGCAAGTCACTTACCTCTGTTTGCCTCAATTTGCTCAACTGTAAAATGGGGATAATAACAGTACCCAACTGTAGGGTTATTGAGGGGTTCAAATGAGGTAATTAGCCTGGAATACATTGTAGTATGTGCTATATAAATGTTTACTCCATTTCCTAATTGTTTCTTTTATAATGTTTGCATTTTCTTCATGTATTTAAATGCAGGATTCTGAGAACAGGTCCAGAGGCTTCAGCAGACACCACCCAAGGGGTCCAGCACACCCACAAAAGAACGTTTAACTCCTGTTTAAAGTTCGCAAAGCACTTTACATGCATTATTTTATTTGCTGATTCATTTGCCAGATGCAGCAGCTAAGTGAGCCTCAGAAAGGTTACCCAACAAGCCATGGTCACAGGGCTAGAAAATGGTTCAGCCTCCCTTAACCACCAATTCAGCACTCTATGCACTAAAGCATGCTGTCTATAAAGAAAAAAAATTCCTAAAGTATTAGATTTAAAAAAAAAAAACAATTAGGAGAGGTTGTTTGTTTGTTTTTACTGTAATACAATTTGGGGGCCATATGTCTGCTTTTTTGGAGTGCCATTAGAATTCCAACTCTGGTTTCCGGAACATCTGCCCTCAAAGTAGCTCTGGAGGGCTTCATTGCAGTTGTATGTGCATTTGACAGGAGAGGATTTGGGGTGTGTGTGTGTGTGTGTGTCCATGCACATATAAATATTTAAATAAATGCATGTGTATGTATGCACATGCATACATGTATATGTACACACATATATGTATATACACACAAATAGAAATACATATTCCACATATTCCCCAGAGTCAATAAATCAAACTTCTTGGAAAGCATCACCAATAAACAATCGGGAATGTGGGTGCAAGGAGAAATGCCAAGGAAGAAACAGGCAAGGCTATAAGAGAGCTATCTCTTGGCCCCATTGGAGATGCACTGGAAAAGTACACTGAGGAAGGCTGCATTCATTACCGGTACAATGGGAGTTGGCCATTGTACTTGGCGGATCTGGGGCCCTGGCTTTTCCTATGATTAATTATGCCTGTCAACTTGGAATCTGAAGGTAAAACTATAGGGCATATGGAGGCGATGAGTTGGGGGGAGGCTCTTAGAGACCTTCAGTCATCTTCCCTGAACAACAAACAAGCAAATGTGTTTCTCTTCAGTTTGGTAGGTGAGAAAAGACAGTGAAAGAAACCGGAACTTTTCGACTATTTTTGCTCAGGCACAGCAGAGTAAAGGCCAGAGATGGTCTGGGGATAGGGGAAGGGCACAGAGAGACTCCTACAGGAAGGACAACTCTGAGTCCCAAAGATTCTGGGGTCAAATTGCTCAAACCCTCTTTCAACTTCCCTCTTTACTCTTCCTCTGAATACTTGACCTGAAAGTATCAAGCAGGGTTGGGTCTTTGCAAGCAAGAAGAAACCAAATGGAAAACAGAAATCATGAACTAGACAGTTCCATGCAATGGACATTATTATGTATTATTTTAAATGGGTGATTTTGGCAGGGTGGTGAACTCCCAGTGTGTGAATTCCCTCCACCAAGACAGTTCAAAACTGTCCATGACTTAATAGAGCATAGGATCATTGACTTTGAAGTGGCAGGGATTTTTGAGGTCATCTGGCCCAACCCCTTCATTTTAGGAGGAAATATAGCAGGTCAGAGAAGAGAAGTGGTCTAAGGTCATAATGGCTAGTAAGTGACAGGAGTAAGATTTGAACCCAGGGCTTCCTGAATCCAGACCCAATCCTCTATCCACTATGCCATGCTGCCTAATCATGCACTATATAAATAACCTCCTCCCTCTACCCCCAACCCCCAAAACAGGACTGTGAACTTAGCTTCACTAAGATAATTATAACTTTGCTTCTGTGGTCAGTCTTTGCTTCAATCAGTAGACTTTTACCCCTAGGTCTTTCCAAAGTATTAGTTATAGACCAGGGTTATAGACTCTGGAAAGCCAGAACACGGCTAAAACCTTTGTGTGGCACACATCAGGATTCTGCTCGGACTCTGACTGATTAACTCTCTTCAACCCTCCCACTCTCCCAATGGTTGGTCCTTCCTGGCTTTCCTGTAATGATTTATTCACATTATACCTATTCACCTCAATTCAGGCTCCTCTTTGCCCTAATTAATGCCCCTTGCATCCACCAGGTTGTTCTGTATCCAACGACTATGTTTCCCAGTTGCTACCTCAAGTAGAAATTCTTGTCTTCTACTATCTTGCCTGCTCCTACAGTACAGCCAAAGTACTCTTGGAAAGGTGTTTCCCACTTGGCAGTCATCTTTACCCATTGGTCAGGATGGCCTTTTCAAAAAAAAAAAATTACTACTTGACCTTGGAGAAAAAATACAGAAAAAATGTCTTTGGTCTTTGAGCTATGTAATTTCACCTCTGCACAACAAAGAACTGATCAAAATGTCTCGTGGATTCATCCTTGCCACTACTGTCAATCTTGGTCAGGCCCTGATCATCTCGTGCGTCTTTTAGCTCTGACTCTTCCTTGTTCAGTCTAGTCTGCAAACCATCAGACTAATCTCCCCAAAACATCACTTTCACCATGTTTCTCTCTGACTTGAGAATCTACCCATGGCACCCAGTATTAATTCCAGAATCTTCTGCCTGATGTTCAATACCTTCTAGAATCTAGTTATGCTCTTTCCTAATGTTCTTTCCCACAGCTGTCTGACATGACCATTGTCCTCTTCAACCAATCACCTTCCTGTCATTCTATACCATACTCACTGCCTTCTCCATGCCCCATACTGTTTCCACAACTCGCCTTCTATATCTTCTGTGTGGCTTTCCCAACTACTCTGGAACACTCCCCCCTCACCTTTTCCTGAACTCAGCTCAAATCCTCATTTCTTCAGGAAGCCCCCCAAAACTTTTAATACTTTCCCTTTTCAGACTACCTCCAATCTACTCTCAATATATCTTATCTTATATGTACCTAGTTATTTATCTGTCATCATTCCTGTTAGAATGTACTTTCCTTGAGGGTAAGTATTGGTTTTGTTGGGGTCTTTTGTTCTGGGTTTTGAGGTTTGTTTTTTTGCTTTGTGTCCAACTAGTATACCAGTGCTTCAAAAATGATTGGTGGCCGACACTTCCACGTGCCCCGTTACTCACTATGTCACTAGTAACTTCTGATATTTCTGTAGTGCTGTAAAGATTTTCCAAACATTTTATTTTTTTTCCAATTACATGCAAAATTCTAACATTTAAAAAAATTCTGAGATCTAAATTCTTTCCCTTCCCTCTTTACTCATTGAGAAGAAAAGAAATTTGATACAGGCCACACATGTGTAGTCATGAAAAAAATATTTCCATGTTGGTCATGTTATGAAAGAAAACAGATACCCAAAAAAAGAAACAGTAATAAGGAGAGTAACAGAAAAGGTATGCCTTGATCTGCTTCAGATTCTATCAGTTCTTTCTTTGTAAGTAGAGAGCATTTTTAATCAGGAGTCCTTCAGAATTGTCTTAGATCACTGTATTACTTAGAAAAGCTAAGTCATTCACAGTTTATCATCATACAATATTGCTGTTGTACAATGCTGTATAATGATCTCCTGGTTCTGCTCACTTCGGTTTGCATCCCATTATGCGAGTCTTTCCAGGTTTTTCTGAATGCATCCTGCTCATCACTCCTTATAGCACAATATTAATCCATCCCAATTATATACCACAACTTATTAAACCATTTCTCAATTGATGGACTTGCCCTCAATTTCAAATTCTTTGCCACCACAAAAAGAGCTGTTATAAAATACTTTTGGACATATAGGTCATTTTCCTTTCCTTTAAATCTCTTTGGGATACGGACCTAGTTGTACTATTACCGGGTCAAAGGGTATGCAGGCATGCAGTTTTATAGTCTTTTGGGCATAATTCCAAATTGCTCTCCAGAGGGGTTACATCAGGTCACAGTTCCACCAACAATGTATTTGTGTCTCGATTTTCCCACCACCCCTCCAACACTTGCCATTTTCCTTTTCTGTCATATTAGCAAAGGTGATACTTTAGAATTGTTTTAATTTGCCTTCCTCTAGTCAATAGTGAATTAGAACTTTTTTTCATATAACTATAGATAACTTTTATTTCTTCATCTGAAAACTGCTTGTTATATCCTTTGACCATTTGTCAATTGAGAAATGACATGTATTCTTATAAATTTGACTCAGTTCTTTATATATTTCAGAGATAAAGCCTTTGTCAGAGAAATTTGTGTGTATTGTTCTTATAACTCAGTGTAAGCTCCTTGAGGGCAGGGAATATTTCTTCTTCATCTTTTGTAGCTCACCTCAGCTAGTAATGATTAATTATTATAATTATGTGTAGGATAATAATAACATAATATAATATTATATTAATGCAGGTAAGTAGCTGAGTGATCTATATACTTCATGTGATTTGTTTGTTGGGAGTCCCATGGCAAACTTCTTCTGTTATCAGTGCAAAAATCTTTTTTATTAAGAGTACATACATGCTATTTACACCGGAAATACTGCGTCAGTTGCTTTAGAAAATAAATGGCTATTTCAATCGAACAATGTGAAGTGACTTGTTTAACTAGGTTGACCAACTGGCTAACCAAATTAATCAAATCAGCCTGTCGTTTTGCTGCTGGATTGATACAATAGTGTTTCATGAAGAAGAATTCTAACAAGCCATCATCCTTCTTCTCTATTAATTTTAATTTTGTTGTCATCAAGGAAGCAATGAAGTCTGCCTTTGTTCTTTTGAAGAAGAAAGGACCGATGACAAATTTAAAATATCAATAGAATTTCAGGGGAAGATTCAAGCAACTCCTAAATTAACGATAACATTATGCTAAAGAGCTTACTTTATTTATATATTTTCCTTCCCAACATCCTCTCAGTAATTGTTATCACCACTTTTACATATAGGGAAACTGAGGCTTGTAAATAAGTGACTTGACCAGGCTCACCCAGGTAGTGTCAGAACCAAAATCGGAACCTGGGTCCAAGGTTCCACCATACCATGCCAACTTTTCATCCTAACAACATCCATTTGTGTATAATATGCTGCTTAAAGTTGAGTTTTCTATTCATCAAAGCAGGGCCAGTCATCATTTTTCACAGATCCCTAAGTGCTTCCCTCCCAGCAGCCCTGTGAGGTCTATCATGTAAGCTCTTACCACAGTGTCTGGCACATATTAGAAACTTAATAAAAGCTTATCAATTTGACTTGCAAATATCATTATCTCACTTTTATAGATGAGGAAACTGAGGTAGATTTTGTTCCCAGGTCCTGTGCCCTTCCCCCTATACCAGGAGGAGTAGCAGAAATAGATATTGTATAGTCGTGTTTTACACTTCATGACCCCATTTGGGGATTTCCTGGCAAAGATGCCAGAGTAGTTTACCATTTCCTTCTCCAGATCATTTTCCAGATGAGAAAAGTGAGGCAAACATATAGTGAAGTGACTTGCCCGAGGTCACACAGCTAGGAAGTATCTGAGGTCAGATTTGAACTCAGAAGATGAGTCCTTCTGACTCCAGGCCCAGCATTCTATCCATCTCAGTGCCATCTAGCTGCCCCACTAGAAGTAATGAAATACACTAGGACTGTATTTCAACAAAATACACTAGAAATAATGAAATAACTATATGTTTTAAGTAATAAAGCCGAATTTTTCACAAGCCTCTCCTCCAATTAACCTTTTTAACAAATGATATTTTACTGTGTGTCAGAACAATAGTAATGGACATTGATGTAAAACTTTAAAATTTGCAAAGTGATTGAAAAGCATTATTTCTTAAAAATCTCCCAACCACCATAGGAGTTACATGCTTCGGGTATTATATCCCATTCTTATGGATGAGAAAACTAAGAAGGTAAGTGACCTGCCCACAAACATACACCTAGATGACAACTGGACCTAGAGTTAGGAAGACCAGAGTTCAAATGCTGCCTCAGTCACTTACTAGCTATGTGACCCCTGGGTAAGTCATTCAACTTGTGTATCTTAGTTTCCTCTTCTGTAAAATGGGGATTATACTAGTACCTGTCTCCCAGTGTTGTTATGAGAATCAAATGAGATCATATTTGTAAAGCGCTTAGCATAGTGCATAGCTCATAGTAAGTGTTATATAACTATTAGTTATTAATAATAGTGGCAGCAAATGGTAGAGAAAAGATATGAAGCCAAGTTTTTCTGACTTTATCCATTATATTACAATGGCTCTCTAAGAAAGATTGTAAGTGATAAGAATTAAAATATACTAAAACATTTATTCTCTGTGTTATTTACTTGGCTTAGGGGAAAACCTAAGGCCATGTGTCTGCACTCATAGTTGGGCTGTACATTACAAAATATTCAGTCCTTCCTGTTCAGTGCTATCATTCAGGAGCCCTCAGAGAGAGTGACAGACTGGAAACCAGGAAGGTGTGGGTTGCACCTGGGATACTTACTACCTGTGTGACCTTGAGTGAATCATATAAATTTTCCACACCTCAGTTTCCTCATCTGTAAGACGGAGAAAAAAAAACACCAACCTCACATAGAATGTCCTTAATATTCTTAGTGAGGAACGCATTTGCTCTAAATGTGAGGGGTAGAGACACCATAGTACAGCGGGACTTGGAAGACAGAGGGTGGGACTTGGGGTCAAGAAGATCAAGGTTTAAATTCCACCTCTGTCACATATAACCTGAACAAATGCTTGAACCTCTGAACCTTAGTTTCCCCATTTGTAAAAGAGGGGGGTCATAACAAGAGCACCTAAATCACAGAATTGTAACATGGATCTTTAAAGAGCTTCACAAACCTTCAAACCTATGTAGATGTCAGTTATTATCATTATGTTAATAAACTATAGTTAATGGATTCAAATGAATCTTTTTTTAAAATTTTCTCTAGCTCAACTATGCCTATAAAGACACAACATTTAGACAGAAGACTTGTGAAAGATGTTCTGATCACAAAGAGCATTTCTATTACTTCAATCCAAGATGGAATGAATTGTCCTCCATGGTAGATACTTTCCCAGGCACTAGAGTGTCCTTAGGCTCCACCAGAGCATGGAAATTCCCTTACAGACTTGCAAATATCCAACTCTGTCACAGGAGAAATAGTTTTCAAGACAAATGTCATTGGATACCAAATACTGAAATAACCTTCCACACTAGCCAAAGAACAAAGGCAAAAGCAAAAAATAAAAACGAAAAAAATACATCAGCAGAACTGTTAATGATGACAGGCCCTTTGTCAAGATCTGCTATCAAAATTGTCCTTGAGGAATCTTTGGTGTGTCTCCAGAATATTAGAGCTGTAAGGCATCATAAGAGATTATCTAGTCTACTATTGATGAACCTCTCCCCAGTTTTCAGATAAGCAAACTGATATTCAGGGAGATTATATGATTTATTCAAGGTCACAGGACTAATATGCTGTGCAGTAGTGACTTGACCCAACTCCAAATCAATACTTTTCCCTCTCTTCTGTACTGCCTCCCTTTTATAAGTCAATACAAATCAAAAAGCAGTTGCTAAGTGCCATGGGATGCAGTAGAAGGAGTACTGATTTGTAGTCAGAGTACCAGTGTTCAAATCTCAAGGCTGATCCTTACTACGTGACCTTGACTAAGTCATATCTATAACCCCATCTTCCTCATCTAAAATATGCACCCTTGGAGGTCCCTTCCAGCTGTAAATCTTTTATTCCAAGTACTGGGGATACAAAGATAAACGAAACTTGTTTCCGTACCCCCAAGGAGTTTGGAGTCAAGTAGAGAGCTAAGAGATATACACGCACACAACTAAAATGGGACACTTAGGAGTGTGCCTTCCCCACTGAGACTTGCTACTTACTGAACTGGTCTCTGTGTGATTGAGATGACCCATTCCACAAAGCTATGGAATCACAAATCCCAACTTTGCTGCTAAGGGTACAAATGCTGAAAACCCTTAGTCTTCCCAAAGGTTTCCTTTCCCCTAAAGGCGTCACAGCACACAACTCGACAAGAGATAAGCATTGAGAAGCCCCGAGTCTGTACTTTGCTACCTTTTGGCTGGCTTTTTTTGTGGAGCTGTGCATTTTGCTCAGATAAGCATATCTAGAAAGGGCTTAGTCTCTAAAGGGAAGCAACCTTGTGTGGACTCAGGCAAAAACAAGCCAGAAGTAGAATGAATTATACGCTAGGGTCTATAAACCTCCAGTAAGTCACATAAATAAGAAGGTGATCCACCTGAGAGGCAATCAGGAACCAATAATAAAATCTTCAGAGGGACAGCAAGACAGTAAAGATTAGGAAGTGGATGAATTATCTAATGAAATTTTTCATTACACTTGAATAATTGTGCAGCAGTATTGCCAGCCATTTCACAGCAGGGGAATGGTTGCTTCTGGACAACCTTTGATTTTACCTGATCACTGAGCTCCAGACCTCCCCTCACCCTTACCCTCTGACCCTAAACACACTACAGAATAAACTAAAATTGAGAAATAGTAACATTAGCCTTGGCAGGGCAGGAAAGAGGTGCTAGAGTGGGTAGTTGATATAATTGGAATTGAGAAAAAACATTGCATATAATAAGTCAATCAGAAAGTTTCATATTTTGGAGCCAAGTTCACTTCAAAAGGTATTTGTGTAAGATGGCTGAAGGCCTTAACATTCAGAATGTCATTATTTCTCTCAAAAATGAGAAGCTACAAAGCCACTAAGATTAAAAAAGTTGAGAAGACACCTCACCTTTTTTTTTTGCAGTGGTGGGGAGTCTACAGGTATATATATATATATATATATATATATATATATATATATATATATATATATATATATATATATATATATATATATATATATATATATATATATATATATATATATAATTTCAGATTTTTTTTAATATGTTGATTAGTTTTATGGACTTTTTTCCTCTTTTCTTCTTTTTCTTTTTTTAGTCTTTGTTATAATAGATGAACTGGGATGGATAGTAGGGAGGCATTCAGTGGGAAACGAAAGCAATGTAAAAACCAATCATGAATCAGTAAAAATCTATTTTTAAAGAAAATAGAGAAGCATCACCATCCCAAGAAATCTAGGGGTATGAGCATGGCAGGAATACACTCCTCTGTCACTTTCTTCTTATTTAGCAATGGAGATGGCTGCCCATGTGAATTGAGGGAGAGTGAGAAGGTCCTTGTTCAGTCATTTTTCAGTTGTGTCTGACTCCTTGTAACCACATTTGGGGTTTTCTTGGTAAAGATACTGAAGGGGTTTACCATTTTCTTCTCCAGCTCATTTTATAGATGACAAAACTGAGTTTATGTGTTCGTCCTTCGTTGCCAAAGAAGACCATGTCATCAGAGAAATAATGACATAACTTGCACTTGACTTTGTTTTGAGGAAGGGAGGGCTGTGCAGGTCACCAGTCTTACTTATCTCCAGAGCCATCTGAATCCAGTGACCAGATACTCATCAGGATGACTGGAGATGACCCAGGATGAGGCAATTGGGATTAAGTGACTTGCCCAAGGTCACACAGCTAGTGAGTGTCAAGTGTCTGAGGTGAGATTTGAACTCAGGTCCCCCTGACTCCTGCACTGGTGCTCTATCCACTGCACCACCTAGCTGCCTCAAATGAGGAAACTGAGGCAAACAGGGTGAACTGACTACCCCAGGGTCACACAGCTATGAAGTGTCTGAGGTTGGATTTAAACTCAGGTCTTCCTGACTCTAGGTTGGACACTCTAACCACTGCATTACCTAGCTAACCCAGTGAAAAGGTTCAGTTACTCCAAATATCTTCCTTGACTAGTTATCAGTGTCTCAAATTCTACAGTTGGAAAAGTAATTCTTTCAGTCCATTCTCTTGTTGTCCCCTTTGGAAAGGCAAGTTCTGGCATGAGAGATGATGCACGAAATAAGTCTGCCCCAAGTGTTTGGAAGCTATCACCCCTATTTGAAACAGTGATCATCTCTGGCCTGAACCACTGGGATAGTTTTCAAGTGGTCTCCTTGACTCAAGGAAAGGTTCATCTCACCTCCAACCTGAGGAGTATACCCTCAATGCGATCATTTCCTTGTACAGATATCTTTACTGACTCCCTATTTCATGGCCATTGAAATCTGAACTCCTGACCTTGCCACTTGAGACCTTCCAAAACCTGTCTGACCTCATTTCATGCTACTTCCTTTCATATCTCTTAAGCTCCAACCAATGTACACTGCTTGCTAATCCCCAAAAATACCCAACACTTCCTTGACTCAGAGTCTGCCCATTTCCTTTGCCTAAAACAGTCCCTCACCTGTCAAAAGCATGTCCATCCATCAGGGCCCAATTCAAATATTTCCATGAAGTTTTTCTCCTATTCACTCAAGCGCAATTCATTTTGTTCATTGCATATAACATTCTAATTTGTATTATAATTATAAATACACATAGTAGAGAGTGAACATACAAAGAAGTCATGAATAGAGAGGCAAACACAAAAAGGAAGATATATATATAGATAGATAGATATAGATATATGTAGATATATATGCATTCATACATATATACTTTATATATATATTATATATACTTATTTATATATATAAATATATATAATTATACTTTGTATGGATATATAGATATCTATTCTATATAGATATATCCAGTGCACACTTGAGGAAGGCTACACATATAGAGAATATTCCTGGCTAAGGCATATTTGATAAAGGGGAACTCACCATCCAGGGCCAATGATGTCTTCTGATTTCTCCCAGTGACTTTGATCTGGAGATGCTCCTATCCTGGTCACTGGTGGGCACTGGTTGAGTATAGTCTCTACCATCTCCAACTGCTGGCACAGTGGATCTTGCACTCCTAGCAGGACACTATGCAGGAATCATGAGGACTATATTTTTCATCCTCTGAGGAGCAGGATGCATCAGGGAATCTTTTATCTCTTGAAGTTCTGGGCCTGGAACTCTTGAGCTCAGGAATATTTGAGTTTGAAGTCACCAAGGAGGCAGCTCTCAATATTGATGCTTCCCCAATGAAACCCCCTTTCTCTGATAAAAGGCTAGATTCTGGGCTTCAGTTACTGGGAAATTTAAGAACCCCCCTCCTCAACACAAAATGTTATGGCTCCAGAAGCAAGACCTCAAATGGATATTTCTCTTGGGCTGCATGCCCATACATTTTCTGTCAGAAGCCCTATCCTCACAACAAATATGTATAGTCCAAAAATCAAATCAATATAAATATCTGTGAACGTATATCTCAGCCTTCAGTTTTCCTTTGTCACCCCTCTTGATGTATGTTATGAGGTATAATTTATCATGAGAACTTTGACATCACAATTGTTTGGTGCCTTGCTGCTACAAGTGACTCCTGCTGATGAGAGACCGATAAAAGGGAGTGATCTTTCCCATATTGCTGCCCTCTCTTAAAGGTGCAGGGGAAAAGACAAGGACTAAGTCCTCAGATCTTCTTCCAGAGGCCAGTCCATTCTCCCATGCTGATCCTCCAGATGACTGACTTAGAGTGGGGCCAGCTTGATTTTTAAAGGCCCAGAGTGACACTGAGGTTTCTCAATCAGCCATTCACTAGCAATCTCTTGTATCTCATTGCTTGCCATTATCTAATGGACAACTTTGTTATGTTGTTAGATTGCTAAGGAAAATCCTATACATCAGCTTATTTAGGAAAATTCCCTAATTTGGGTCAAGGATTGCCATGATCCAGCTCCTCTCCCCTCTAACAGTAAGGACTAGGAACCTTCTAACGAGGAGGTAAATCTGAAGTCTTACAACAACCTGAACATTTGTTTTGCACCAATCACAAAAGGATGCAAAGCCAACAGAACAATTGAAAATGTGTTGCTCTGGGTGTTCTCATTCTACAACAGTGAAGACACTTCCCCGAGGCAGCAGCAGTGGACAGAACTTGAGTGTATGGCAGCCACAGAGAGTAACAGCCATAGAAGAGCTTGGGAAGGGTGGCAATGGAACAGCTGGAGCTTTAGTGGATGATTGGTAGGGATGTGCCATACAGCCACAGAGTACTCAAGCTTTAGTTCTTGATAGGAGTAGATATAGAACATCATCCGCAAGGGAAATCCTGGACCAAGTCAAGGAGCTGTCAGAAATAGAACCCAGAGTGATGAGTTAGAATTGCCTGCTAGGAGATGAGACATCTGCCTAGACAGTTTGGATGCAAGACAGCCAGCATTGGAGCCTAAATCCTCCCTTACTGACTAACCTGAGTTTTCCACAGATTTGTTTGGGAAGGAGTTCCTATACCTCTACCCATGGCATCTGAATCTGTAGGAAATGATGCTCATTTGTGTATAAGGGTGCTGATAATGACTCTATGGCTTTCCTTCTTTCTATTTACTTTGCTATTCTGCCCACTTTAAATACTCTGCTATTTGATTTTCTGGCTCCTTCTTAGTAGACAAGGGTGAGGAATTCAACCATATGTTGAACTCAGTAATCTATGAAAATTCCAACGTGAATGGAACAGATGTGTTATGTCTCCACATAGTTGAGGGGACAATTAGGCCATATTTCCTATACACTCATTACTGAAAGGGGCAAAGAAGTGTTACATGATGATGATATCACTGATATAACAAAGGAAAATAACAAAGGAATTGCTTCAAGAGATAAAGGGGGATCACAAACTAACCTTTGAGTTGTTTGCCTGAGTTAATCTAGGTAGAAATTAGCAGAGCTAAGGGTCACACCAAAATCCTCTGCCTCCAACTCCAATACCATTTCCATTATATGACGCCATTTAAGTTCTTCATATATTGAGTTCATCACTGTACTAGGTGTTCAGGGGTATGATATCTACACACATTTGAATAATGAAGGACTCGTTGTCAATGTGGCAAACCAGCACCTTCATATAGTAAAATGGAAGAAGGAGATGTGAATCCTTCCCAAGCCCACCAGCTCTTTGAATGTAATCATGAAGGTTACAGGATGTAATCATATGAACTTGTTGTGGCACCAGGAAGGTAAAGGAGGCTCAGAGAGGTGAAATGCTTGTCTAAGGTCATAAGGTCAAGTATGATCCCATGTCTTCCGACCCCAAGTCCAAGGCTCAATCAACTGCACAACACTTTCTCTCCTATCTATAAGCAGTGGGAACTGGTTCAAGTAGGAAAGAGGAACTGGTGCTCCCTGACTCCTAGCTAAACAGAAGACATGAAAACAATGATAGGCTGGGTGGGGACATTGATTGCCGAGTTAACTGTAGAACGGAAATACTTAGTTTACATCCCATGGGCCTTGTACTGATTTTTGTTTTGAAGTTCCAACAGCAGTTATCTCTGCTATGATTCTGTCTCTTGTAAGAAAGCATTAATTAAGTTATTGTTAGTCATGTTAACACATTCAGATAAAATAAGGGAGAGAATAAGGGTCAATTCAATTTAACAGATACATATTAGGCACTTACTGAGTACAAGGCATTGTGCTGGGGATGTAGAGACAAAATGAAAAATAGTCCCTACCCTCAAGAAACTTTTGTTCTATCTCCATTCAACTCCATGGCTCTTCTCCTTAATAGATCTCAGTATCCTGTTCTGGAGGAGAGAAACTATAAAAACTCCTGGGTCCTATGGTGCCAGCATTGGTTTCCATTATTTTCCATGTTGGTGAATAGTTGAAAGCAGAGAAAATCCTGTGACCAGTGCAGGAGCCCAAACTAATGCAGCTGTGGCTCTTTAGGAGGATTGGAATGGGGCACTATGGAGATAAGACCTGCAACTGGTCTCCAAAGCCATATCCCAGAAGTTCTTGGGGATTTTGGTTTGGGTTCGTATTTTTTTAAAACAGGTTCTTCCATTCTGCTCATCATTAAAGGCTTCAAGTATATTTCATTATTTCTGAAAGTGGCAGCAAGGCAGTCTTGGTGGGGGTGGGAACTGGGAGCATAAAATGCAATGGGTTGGACTAGATGATCACTCAGATCCCTTCCAGGTTTGAAGTCCATAGCCTCAAGGAGACAAGACCCAGCACAAGTAACAGAAGTACATAAGATTGTGGGCTCCAAGAGGACAGGGACTTCTTGAATCATTTTATTTCCTCCAACCTCTTTCTCTTCAGCACAGGGATCTGTACTGAACAGACCTATCAGAAATGTTCAAGTTGCATCTAATTGGCAATTTGGAAGCAACTGTTCATTGCTCCTCTCGTAGCTCTTTCTGATTTTCCCCAACAGAAGCCTCCTGAGTAAAAGCAGAATGAAAAGATGATAGAAAACTCTCCTCTGCTTGGGATGCCCCACCCAGCCATGCCTTTGTTGAGAGCAACACATTCCAGCCCTGAAGCAGGTCCATTAGGCAGAAAGAGGAGGTTTATAGCAATTTCCTCGCCTGTACCAGGGCAGTCTTATTCTACCTTCTCATTGGGAAGAGAGTAGGGTTGATTATTCTAAATCTTTCTGCCTTGGCACTAAATGTGAAGACCCCAAATTAACTCAGATTTCATCCATTTGAAGACACACCATTCATCTTAGAGAGGCCAGTGAGGGCAGGAGATAGAAATGCATGGATATTTGCAGTTCCCTAGATAAACAGAGTGAAATTTAAATCATCCAAATAATAAGGAACTGTTTCTCTTTCCAATTTGTGAATCTGAAACTGGGGGGTTTGGTCAAGCATTAAGGGGCTGATTTGTAGTTAGCCCTATATGTGTTTAGGTTAACCTAGTGGTAGAAATGGAAATTATTTTCTGTAGGAACTCTGATGGCTGTGTTATTTGCATACTCATTTACATATGAGTGCACCAGGGAGGTATCACGATGTTCTACACTCATTGCTTGAGACTGCATGAAGCTGTTTAACCAGATCTGTGAAGAAAGAGGGATGACCAGACACCAAAATAGATCTCGATTTCTCTGTCCTCGCTCACCTCTGTCTCTTCACAAGATCTCATTCATTTTGAAGATAGCCAAATAATAAAATTAAGATGAAATGTAGGAGTGTATCCTTATGCACGGCCCATGCAAATTTATGCAAATTTGGCAGCCTGGCACCAGTCCCATAATTGCTTTCTGGTGTGCTTGCTCCACATGTGTGCCCCTTTCACCCACATATCTTATAAATATGTGACTATCTTCCATGCTCACTACCTGGTCCAAATATCCACAGGGCTGCCTGCTGAAAATGAAAGTACGCCCCTGATGTGAAAAGACTCCATGGTACGCACGCCTGTAAGCAAACACGGATTTTCAAAACTGAGACATTTAGAGTTGAGTCTTCACTTTGTAAAAGAATTCCTTGAAACTGCTAACCTTAGTTGTTCAAGGTGTTCTATTGACAATCATGCATTTCATACCTGACTTTGTGGGAACACAGTGACTGAAAACACAGATCTCCTTACATATTCAGAATCCAAGCCAGGACCATGATTCAAACTCCAGTTTACTCACTGCGTGACCTTTGCCTCTTTGAGTTTTGATGTACACATCTAAATGACATTGGCATTACCTATACTCCAGGGTGGCTATGAGGAATGAATGAGAAAAGGTATGTGAAAATGACTATGGAAATCATTACAGTAATATCAATTATTAATACTTCCATAGAGAAGCAATGTTATATCTATCTGTATGCAAATATATTCCCTGAAAATATGGTGGAAAAAATAGACAGCAAAGAGTATTGTTTTTCTCCTAAAACTAACAGTGCATTTTTAAAAATAAAATTGTTTATATCGATGTATTTTGTTTTTTAAAAAAATTAGAGATATTTCAGGAAATATTGACCCCTTCTCTTCTTCCTTTTCTTCAAAACTAAATCTTTCTTTGTAACAATAATAACAACAAAACATATTTTTAACCAAAAATTAAATATCCACTATAGTGACCAGGTCTGACAATGTATGGAGTTTCCTGCTGTAGTCTCCACCACCTGTGTGCATTAAGGAGGGAAGTATGTTTTGTTATCTCATCTGGAATCACAACTGACTCTTGAGTTACTCAGAGTTCAAGTTTTTTAATCGATCTTTTCATTTGTACTGCATAGTCACTAAGAGCCCCTTTGGGCAGGTGAGGGGATGCCTGGTGTGTTTCTAGGGGCTTTGCTAGCTACATGTCATGATCTCACCATAAGTACAAAATACAAAAAATTCTTGGCACAGATCCTATTTCTCTCTCATCGAGCTTCTTCACAGTCTCCCCAGCATATGTAAGAATGTAGACTCAAAGTCAATGGAATTCCCAGGCCTTTGTCTGGGTACCATTGCTGGCACCACTGGGTCAGCTTATGAGTAATGTTCTTCCTTCTGAGAAGAATGCATACTCAACAAGGAAAATGCATCCAATGAATCACATATGCATCCAGATAGAAATCACAAAACTAGCCTTTTGGAAAATCTTCCAGAATCATATTATTTCTTCATATAAGACAGCAAAGGGAATTGAGTGATCTACTTGAAATCAAGAAGATCTGAGTTCATAATCTTGTCTCAAAACTTATTAGCTATGTGACCTTGGGCTAGTCATTTCATTCCTCACAACCTCAATTCTCTTCACAAATGGATTAGTTGTATTCAATTTAACTGCATGAGATTAAGCAGCTACTGCTTCTCCAATAGAAGGGAAGGGTTGTTGCTGTTGTGTCTGTCCTTCATTCCTGGAGAGGACCATGACATCAAGAGGATGACATGACTTATAGTTGACTTTGATTTGGGTGAGGGAGGGCTGTGCAAAGTCACCAACCTCACTTTCTTCCCCTGAGCCATCTGGGTCCAGTGACCTGATAGTCATCAAGACGACTGGAGATGGCTCAGGATGCAATGTGGGACTCTGGCCCTTTCAGGCCAGTCTTATAGCATTTCAGTTTTACAGCATTCTCACTTTGAGTGCGATATACAATGAATTGGCTTCTTTAAGTAGTTGCTCAAGGGACAGCCCCTTTAATACAAAAAAAAAAATCAGACTGAGAGGAGAAAGTCCTCAGGGTTCCTGGGTAAAAGAGAAAGAATTACTATTCAGTATTTAAATCCACTCTGTGCTAGGTGGATGGGGACTTGTTGTCCAGTCTATGAGCTCCAGAGAATGAGCTTTTATATAGTGCTTATTATAGACGAGGTATTATATTAAGCACCTTACAAACATATCTCATTTCTTCATCACAACAATCCTGGTACTGTTATGATCCCCACTTTAGAGGAAACTGAGGCAAACAGATGTTAAGTGACTTGCCCAGGGTCACAGGGCTAGTAAGTATCTGAGGCTAGATTTGAACTCAGATCTTCCTGACTTGCTACCTAGTGCTCTATTCACTGTACTGCCTAGCTGCTTCAGTATTGGGCAAGTACCAAAAATAAAAAGATATATATTTGTTTAAAAACACCACCATCCCTGCTCTGAAGAAACTTATATTCTATTAGTTCTCCTCAGGACACTCCTGCATTGGACTCATTGACTGGGTGAGGCCTTCCACAGCCAGGAAATATGGCCTTCCAATAAGGTCCCTTGCTAGAAGCTGTGGGTTTTTTTTTTCTTCTCCACTGATGCAAACGGTCATAAATTTATGATTTATCTAGATCCTAAGAAATTTGATGAAGCACAGAGAGGTTGAGAATTGTCAAGGCCACACAGCTAATAAGTATCAAAAGCAGAACCCAGATCTCCAAAGGATCATAGGATCATAGATTTACAACTAGAAGCGTCCTCGAGCCTGTCTAGTTCAACCCCTTCATGTTACAAATAAGGAAACTGAGACTCAGAGAGATCTCATGCCTTGTCCAGAATCACACAGCTATTAAGTATGTGAGGTTGAATTTGAACTCAGGTCCACCTGACTCCAGGACGAGCACTCTCTCCGACCACTACTGCCGTGCAGATTCTATGGCCATTAACTCCAAATAGAAATGACAGGCAAGGCTTGATTGTGACCTCTCCAAGAAGTGTTTCCTTAATTTTTTTTTTCTCCAAGGGCCATAGGAGTCCCTTTCTCCTTGGGGCTTTTCAAACGCCAGCCAGGTGAAAGCTATGCTGATTAGAGCAGAGCGAAGCTTCCTGGGCTTCCAAAATGACCCTACACTGTGTGTCATGGACTTGGCTTATGGGGACGATTGGCTCCGTCTGGAGGAGCCTTGAAAGCCCCAAGGAAAACCCTGCCTCTGATTCTCCTTGGCAGCGTAGGAAGCTTCCAAAGCTGGAAGAAGTGTGAGCCATGCTTGTCAGCAGTGCTTTGTCTGGCAGCTTGCCCTTCAGTCTTCATTGAAGCCCTAGCCCCTTCTATGAGGAAGGGAGGGTCACCTTGAGAACATCCCCTATTACAAAAGCAGATGTGGCCTCCTTAGCCAACCAGCAAGGAATCAAGTGGCCATAGAGAGAAAACAAAAATATCTTCTAGACTGCTTCCCTCTCCCCATGGCATGACTAATTCCTACTTTCCAGTCCAAGTCTTGACTCTGCCATGAAGCCCTTGGGGATCTCAGAATCCCAGGATCTCAAGTGGGATGGATATCATAGCTCTGAATTCAATGCCATTCAACAAGCATTTTTCACCCAAACCGAAATCTCCTCTACAAAATCCCTAGCCAATGGCCATCAGCTTTTACCCAGATACCTCCCAAGGCAGCACATTCCACTAATTCTGCCCCCTTGTGACTAAACAAAACAAATCTAATGCTGCCACATGACACCCTTCCACATGATAGCCCTTCACATATTCAAAGACAATTATTATCCCTGGACACACTCTCAGCCTTCTCCAACTCAACATCCCTAACTCCTTCCACAAATCATCATATGATATGGTACTCATTTTATCCTGATAAAAGTCCATCTTTGTCTATGATACTCACAACTGAACCCAATGCTTAGATGAGATCTGAGGAGAGCAAAGAACATTACAAACATCACTTCCCTAGCTCTGAACATCCTCTCAATGCAGCCCAATATAATATTCACATTTTGGCTCTTGTCACAGTATTAACTCATGTTGATCTTATAGTCTACTTGAAACCCCTTCACCTTTTTCACATCAATTATTGTCTAATATCCTTTCTTTTATTCTGTTCATGTGCAGCTAGTGTTTAGGATTTTGTATCTATTCCTATTAAATTTAGTCTTCCTAGACTTGACCCACCATTCTGGTCTATTGGGTTAATTTTGCTACATTAGATTGTTGATCTATATACAAACATACATTATACGGATATATGCATACACTCGTTAGCTCCCTAGTTAATCATAAACTTCTTTAGGGCATCAGACTATGTGCTATATCTACCACCCAGCTAGGCGGTGCAGTAGATAGAGTACCAGTGCAGGAGTCAGGAGGACCTGAGTTCAAATCTCACCTCACACTTGACACTCACTAGCTGTGTGACCTTGGGCAAGTCACTTAACCCCAATTGCCTCATCCTGGGTCATATCCAGTCATCTTGATGAATATCTGGCCACTGGATTCAGATGGCTCTGGAGGAGAAGTGAGGCTGGTGATCTGCCCACCCTCCCTCACTCCAAACAAAGTCAAGTGCAAGTCATATCATTATTTCTCTGATGGCATGGTGTTCTTTGGCAACGAAGGATGAACACACACAATCTCTTAGCCATCTTGTCAGCCTTCTTGTCTTCCTAATCCTTCACCTTGTTCCCTTCAACCCCACTTTCTGCTTCATGCAACTGAAACTAGAAGGCCACCAAGTATCATGCTGGTGGGAGTTAGGTAGTGAGGTAACCCTGACATGGTGCACTTAACCTCATTCTATTACATGATGGTTGGCTGGCAGCCTTTGCACTGAAATATGTATGGGCCATAGGCCATATAGGAGAAAAAGAACAAAGGGAAAAACACAAGTTCCACCATAGCCATTGGGAAAATCATGCCAAATTCCTGCTTTCTGGATAGTAGGTTAGTAGGGCCATCCTGACACATGAGATGCCATGAATGCTACCTTCCAGTCAGGGCACTGTCAAACCTTTAGTAGAAAGAATCTCATTGGTCTATCACCATTGCTGCTAATGACTTCCAAAAGTACTTACCTTATGCTTGAAGAAGCTAGTCCCAAGCCACATCACTGAGTTTGCAAAGAAGGCCTTTTACATAACAACTTCTATCAACCATGAAGTCAGAGGAAAAGCAACCATTCCAATAGATTCTAAAAAAAGAAATTCCACATTAGAATTACACAATTTTGGGTTTGAAAGTGACCTGGGAGATTATCAAGTGGTCTTGTACAAATTACTTAATTTCTCTAGGCTTCACTTGTCTCATTTATAAAATAAAATGAAGAAGTAAGGAGAGAGGTCATCCCAGGGATGGGAGACTGACTATGTAAAGGCCCATAGATCCTAACTGGAATGTTCTAAACAGATAACAGCAATTAGGCCACTTAGGTTAGACCATAAAGTGCATTTGCAGGAGTGATGAAACACAGATTGCAGCCAAATTTTTAAAAGACTTTAAGTGCCAAAGAGAGCAATATATATTTCATCCTACAGGTAATGGGGAGCCAAAGAAGCTTCTTCATCAGAGGCATGATACTGTGCTTTAGAAATAGCAACTTGGCAACTGTGTAGACAAGAGGTATCAAACATAGGGCCTCATTGCAACAGCAACACTCCCAGTGGGCCTAAACCACATTCAAATATAATTGGGAAATATTTAACAAAATAAATTAAAATACAATAGAACATAGATAATGTTAATATGTGATTTTCTAAGTTAATATACAGCCCACAGGGACTCTTGTGTATGGTTTAGTGGCCCCCATTTCTACTACATGATGGGGAGAGGTTAGTTATAAAGAGACCCCTAGAGCTGTTGTAGAGGTGCCACTGCCAAGGTGTGGCAAATGATTGGATATAGAGGTGAGATGGAGCTAGAGTTGGAGAAAATACATACTTTTTGAGCTTGGCCTAGAAGGAAGGAGATGTTTCTTCAGGAACAAACAGGTAGGAAGAACTGGTTTAAGCAGAAAAATAACAAACTCTGCTTTGGATATGATGAGTTTAGGATGTCTTGGGACATCTTGGAAAGGTGGATCTGGAGATCACATGAAAGATGAGACCTGGATGTATAGATCTGTACCAAGATAATAGTTGAATCCAGGGGAACTGGTAAGATGCCAAACAGTCAGAGACACAGCTGAGACTAGACCTCATGTCTCCCAGTGTCCAACTCAGGACACTCTCCACTGGACCACACTGCCTTTATTCTGTATGCCTTATGCCTTTGCTTATGCTTTTGAGTTGTTCCTGATGGGAGTCATCACAGGCGCCTGAAATTACACCTGTCAAAGTGGGAGGTGGGGGGAGGGACTGCACTGAGCTTCCCATGAAGCATTTCTTCACTGGATTGACTAGCAGACTGATTAGGCCATACTTGTCAAGTCAACAGTATCAAAATTTCTAAGAATACATACTTCCCATTTTCCCCTTGTTTCAATGATAAGTATTTACCCAGAAATTTGAAAGAGGGTTTTTTTATATAGTGTATAGGAAAAATGGATTTGGAACCTACAGAACCTGGGTTCAAATCTTTCCTCAGACCCAAACCAATTATGTGATACCAGACAAGTCAGTTGAGATCTCTGTGCCTCAGTTTACACAAATGAAATGAAAAATAAGAAGATTGGACTTGAAGACATCCAAATTCTGTATTACTTTTATATATATATATATATATATATATATATATATATACATATATGCGCATATGAATTTATGATCTGCTTGTTCACTTTGGATTCCTGAGCCTCTGAGCCATGGCTTCTCAGAGCACTTATTGACATGCTAGTCTTTGGTTTCGGCTCAAGGACATTTTCTCTCAGGGTCTGAATGCTTCTGCAATGCTGATCACTTTGGCATTTGGCTCTCTACTTCCTGGCTACATTTCGGTGTGTATTTTTACAAGGGTAAGTGAAATTCCAATAAACTTAAAATACAAAAAAGAAATAAAATTAATGAGTGGTTCAACTTGGCTTCGTATGCCTCTGATGTGACATAAAAAGTCCAAAAACCAAGCTGCATATGATAGTGTGGTACAGAGGCGCAGAATAAAGATAACTCAGCACAGACCATGCTAGAATTGGAAACTTGGTGCAGTGGATAGAGTATTGGACTTAGGGGAAGGAAGACCTGGGTTCAAATCCTACCTCTGACACTTCCTGGCTCAGTGACCCTGGACAAGACATTTCACTTTCTTTAGACTTGCTTTCTTCATCTGTAAAATGAGGGGATTGAACTAGGTCAGGAGATCTTAACCTTTTGTTGTGTTGCAAACCCCTTTGGCAGTCTAGAGAATCCTATGGACCCCCTTCTCAGAAGAATGTTTTTAAAAGCATAAAAGTTAGTGAAAATAAATATGCATTTCTTCCCCTTTCATTTTAGTAGACCTCTCAAAATCTATCCACAGATAGGGTAGGGGAGTTTGTGAACCCCAGATTAAGAACCCCTAGACTAGTTGATCTCTGAGGTCCTTCCAGATATAGATTCCTGATCCCATGGCCTATGAGAGAGATACCAGATGGATCAAAATCTATGGCCCTAGACATAGGTCATTGATGATAGCCTATTTTCTTTGCCTTGGGGAGCATTTGATTTTTCTGGAATGGTATGGACACTGAGCATGTAACTAGCAACACACTTCTGCTCTCTATTTTCTCTCGAAAAAATAAAAACCCAAGAAAACTCAGGTTTTGTGCACAGATCTGGGCCCGGGCTGGACAAATGATGACAACACTTGCCATTTGCACCATTGATGCTAAAGTGTTGTAACTTCGCACAGCTGTTCATTCATTGAATGAAATCAAGTAAAATGCAAATGAGCCTCCCCATCAAGGAAATGTGCTCGGGTTGGGCTATCTCGTCAGGAAAGTGCACACAGCAGTGGCAGAATTCAAATAATAATAAAATACCAGTAATAGTGCCTTCTGTTATAGAGCAGAGAAGATGTACAGTTTCAACCATTTCCAGGGAATTGTTTTGCTCACCAAGCCAATTTAACCACATGCTTCAGAAAATAACTTTCAAAAGTTACAGAAGAATACAGAGCTTGAAAGTTAAAAAAACAAATGTTCAGACGAAAAGGTAAGTATATCCAAATCTTTCTGAAATGGAGGCTACAATTGCTGTTATTAGGACATGAAGTCAGACAAATTGGCATGGTAGGTGTCACATCTAAATATGGAGCAAGAATATGAGTATGCAACAAGAAAGGGGCAAGCTACATGTAGAAGTGGATGGAATGTACCATGGAAATTGCAAAGTTCTGCTCTTCTAACCTTGCTCTTCCAAGTCTTCAGGGACTAAAGAGAGGTATACCCAACAAACAAAGAAATCTACACTATTATTATCAGTGGATGAAGAATATCTTTTGTCCAGACTGTGACATGGAATTGAGTGGATAGCCCATTAGATGCATTCATCAGTACATATATTGGAGGCAGGGGGACAATGACCTGGTGCCATAATTGAACAGGAGAAAGAGATCAACTGGGTTGCATTTGAGAAACTCTACAACATTGTCAGTGATGCCAAGTTCCTGCCTGATGGGAAAAAAAAATGATCTTTCTTTAACACCAGCATTCTTAGTGATACAATCAGGCTGTGGAGTGTAGAACAGCAAAATCTCAAGAATCAAAACTCAAAGTGACCCTAATGACAATGGAGACTCACATAAGCACTCTGCAGCACACTACCAAAGATATCACCCAGGAAATGTGTGATCAGAGGAGGTGGGCTGCTCATGAAGCAAGAACAGAGGACTTAGACAGATGAACAGCTGAAGTGCTGTCCTGCAAAATATTGAGTCTTGGAGTAGGGATTCTTTTTTTTTTTTAATAATTAATTTGTTTTTAGTTTACAACATTCACTTCCACAAGATTTTGAGTTCCCAATTTTCTCCCCATATCTCCCTTCTACCCACTCCAAGACATTGTGGATTCCAATTACCCCTTCCCTCAATCTGTCCTACCTTCTATCACACCCCTCCCTTCTCTCATCTCCTTCCCCCCGTTTTCTTGTAGGGCTACATAGATTGCTATGTCCCATTGACTGTATGTCTTATTTCCCAGTTGCATGTAAAAACAACGTTTAGCATTCATTTTTAAAACTTTGAGTTTCAACTTCTCTCCCTTCCTCCCTCCCCACCTGTCCTCAATGAAAAGACAAGCAACTCGATATAGGTTATATATATGTAGTCATGCAAAACACTTCTATAACAGTCATGCTGTGAAAGACTAACTATAGTTCCCTCCATCCTATCCTGCCCCCATTTATTCTATTCTCTCTTTTGATCTTACCCCTCTAGAGCAGAGATTCTTAACCTTCCCTTTGCCATGAAACTCTTTGGCCCTCAGTCTGGGGAAGCCTATGGGCTACATCTCAGAATCATGTTTTTAAGTGCATAAAATAAAATACATAGGATTACAATGAAACCTAATTATGTTGAAATCCAGTTATCAGAAAAATTTTAAATATTATTTTATTTTCTCCCAATTACATGTAAAAAAATTTTTAACATTCAATTCATATGAAAACATTAAAAAAAACCAAGTTCACAGACCTATGTTAAGATCCTTGAGTTCTACAGAAGAGAAAACCTCCAGCATATTGGGTGAAGGATCTCTGGGACAAGGATGGCACCTCTGAGAAAGCATTGGGTAGCTTTTGATCTGCACCACTGGAGGGAGTATATGCCTCAGTGAGATCAAAGATCCATGAAAGAACAAGTTAAATTGAAGCAGCACAAGTCTATAGGGTGAGATCTCAGGGGATCCATCTAGGTTTCCCTTTTGCTACCCAAAGACATTGCATTGTGATGTCACTGGTCTTCAAAAATTAAAGATGAACAACAAGAAGAAAGCTTCTACTGACTCATCCATGGAATTCACAGAAATCCAGATTTGTAAAGGATTTGCAAAGTCATAGAGTCAAATTCTTGCCCCCAGCAGGAATCACATCATTGAATAATGATGACCTAGCTTCTCAACATCCCCAGTGACAGGAATCCAGCCCAGACTGAAGAGGGTCATGGCTATGGGTTTCAAGTAAAGAATTAATAGACAGACAAGGGATTGGATCAGATGACTTCTGAAGTCCCAGATCTTTCATTCTATGGCTCTATGAACAGTGTTTTAAGAGTTTCTTCTCAAATTTTCTGTTTATTCTAAGTTATTAAATTGAAATTGGCCTTTAAGCTTGACGAAAAGCAGACATTGTATCTATTTAATACTCTAGGTTCAGAATATAGCACTACCCTGGACAGGGAAGAATTAAACCCAACTAGATGACCTCAAAGGTCCCTCCCAGTCCTACCACTTTCTTAGCTATAATTTACTAAGATGACAAGTCAGCTCTTGAAAATTCTGGGTGCTTATCCAAGATTGTAGAAGCAATGTGGAAGGAGAGATGAGGTGCTCTGTTGTTTGGAATACGAGTTCTTCACCCACACAATGATTTGGGGGAGAAAAAAAGTGATGGAAGAACCAAGAATTTTTTTCTTCCCTGGAGAGCCAATCTTCCAGCCTGGAAGCCTTTCAAGGAAATTTCAGCATCAAGAAGAAACTCTGACAGACTTGAGCACTTTGGAAACTGATCTCTGACTTAGAGAACCACAGCTACCCCATTTCTACCGGCTTTGGGAGCCACGGGAAATAAGATGGCTATATTCATTTCTTTTGATACTGGTTCAAAGGCTATGCCACAAATCCCATCAGAGTCATTAATAAATTCTACCATTATTAGCAATTCTAACTACTATGAGGATAAGAATTGATGAGGCCTAGAGGAGGAAACTGCCCTTTAACCAGAAGCAATACATTCAAGTCATCTTTAAGATAATTTTCTAGGGCCAACTTTTCTGTCCACTTCTTTAGAGTTGTTTAGTGGATAGAAGCATAGGATTATTAAATTTGGATTGGAAGAGACAGTAAAGGTCATTTAGTTCAGTCCCCTCATTTTCAATATGAATAAAAAGAGGATAAAATAAGGCAAATGTCCTTTCCAAGATCGCACAAATAGGAAGTGTCAGGGTCAGAATTTGAACTCAAGCTCTCTGATGCCAAATCCATGTCTCTTTCCAGTAAACCATGTTACCTCCTTGAAATCTCAAAGAATTAAAGTTTTTAGAAAACCTATCATCCAGATGTTCATGGGACACAATGCCACACATCTGGCTATTTAAAAACATCTAGAAAAGGGACTGACTTTCTCCAATTCTTGTCCAGCTCTTTGGTATCATAGACACAGCCTGGTGGAGTCCTATTAACTGGTCTGAAACTCTTTGTCAACCACTGCTTGCTACTCTATCACTTCAGGAAAAAAAATATATCGATGGTACCACTTTGAAAGTAGTTGCAGACAGGTGACATGGAGCTATTACAGGCCTAGAAAATGGCTTCAGAAATAATCAAAACATTACATGCAAAGTCAAGAATTCTTAAAGATATTCTTGGAGGACCATAAGCCTTCATTTCATGGGTATACAAAGTACTCAATGCCAAGGAAATTGATGTTATGCCAGACACTTCCCTACCTGAATTACTTACATGCTGTAAGAAGAAAAGGATCGAGATAAAAAAAGGAACCAATCCACGGCAGCAAATGAAAATGTCCAAAGGTAGTGACAGATAAAGATATTACAGTTCCATTTCACATACATGCAGATCTTGCTATAGATCTGAAGTTCAGCCACTTATATTCTTATTGGCCTAAATTAACCTGAACAATTCTTTTTTAACATAATTAAAAACCAAAATGGGGAAAACGGCATCAAAATGAATGATCTCAGAGACAAACTGAGCAATTCTGGACAGGATTTGGGCAAACTGACAGCATTTTTTCAAAGGAAGTCTTATTGCCCATCTTCTTTTCTCACTTCAATCCTGAAAAATCACACAGAAAGGATGAGATCTAGAATAAGAGGCCCTGAGTTCAAATTTGATTTGTTCCTATTCTATTCTGAATCTGAGATTCTATGATTGACCCATCCTCTGAACCTACCATTTTCAGATTTCTTTCTGAATCATGGGTCTGATCATTTCACTGCTCTCCTCAAAAATCTTCAATAGCTCCCTATTGCCTTCTAAACATTAGCCAGATCCTCTGATTGAAGTCCAAGGCCCTCCACAATGTGGAAGCAGCTATACTTTTTTTTAGCCTTATCTTGTCTTCTTCTCCTCTAGCCACATTAGAGTAACTTCTGCCACATTCCCTGGATTCTCCAGCCTATGGAACTTTCCTTACACTGTTGCTATGGTTAGAATGCATGTTTAATTGACTGACCAGCTTTAAAGTCAAATTCAAACATTATATCCTTCATGAAGCTTTCCTTGATTCTCTCAGCTGGGACAAAACTCCCTAAGATCTCACATAGTACCTTATTTGCTAACATTTATAATATAACTTGTGCATAAACATTATGTGTATGCTTTGGAAGCATTGTTAGTCTATATGCTCTATGGGGGAATGCCATAACTAAACTTTTGCTGTCCCCCAAATCAAGCACAATGTACTGTACACAATAGATGCTTAATAAATATTTGATCAATTGGAACTATCGTTGTTGATAATGAACTTGAAAATTCTTTGGGAAGTGAAGTGTCCTGAGTCTTCCTGACTCCAAGGAAGGCTTTTTATCTACTACACCATATAACTTTGTGTATATTCAAATTGAGTATGCATGCCATGATGCCTTAGGGCTAATCTCCAGGTGCCGTTTTTCAAAAAAAAGAACAAACTTCTTGTGTTTCATATGAGGACTATATCAGCCATTGATCTCTGGTAGGTAGCAAAACACAAGTGTCATTTTAGCCAGGAATCCACATTTACCTCCTGTCCATTCAGGTGGCCATTATTGCTTTTCTGTCATATACTCCATTCAACAATAATTCCAAATAATTTCAATTCATCATTCATCAAGCACGTTCTCTCTCTCTCTCTTTCTCTCTCTCTCTCTCTCTCTCTCTCTCTCTATATATATATATATATGTATATATATAATATGTATACAGTATGTGTACACACACAAACTTACAATGTGCTAAGTGCTAGAGGACATCAAAATTTTAGCTATAACATAGCTCCTACTCTATCATGGGGAACAGGGATACATGTAAGGCTTGTGCACAGAAATATACATAAAAATAATATATATACGTATATATGTACATATTGTATATATATGTATGTATACACATACAGAGACACAGCAATATGTTATTTATGTCAATCACCAAGCATTTATTAAGACTACCTATCTCCTAGGCACTGACAAAGATAGAAACAATCCCTGCACCCAAAAAGCTAACATTCTAATTGACTAAAATTAGTATGAAATCAGTATTGGCTAAAACATATGTAATACATACAGCAAAAATATAAAGTTATAAATATCTATTTGTATGTTTATTTATAAACATGTAAATACAAATATTTACAAAGTAGTTAAACACAAGGCAATCTGAGAGGGAGGGCACTAAACCAATCAGGGCTGCAGGGGATGGGAATAAGGAAAGGCTTTATTCAGAAAAAGCAGTTCAAGCACCATCTTAAAGGAATAGATTGGCTTTATGAGACAGAACAAAGCAAAGATATGGGAAGTGAAGTGTCCTGACGGAGGAAGAGAGAGGTCAGTTTGGCTGGATCTCATCATCCAGAGGGAGAGTTTCATCCAACAAAGCTGGGAAGACACGTTGCTGCCATATTGTAGAGGGTGTTAATCATGAAACAGGAGTTTTTATTTCAACCTAAAAGCAATAAGAGGGAACCAGAGTTGATTAAGTAAAAGAGGTATTCACATGGTCAGCTCTGCACTGAAAATCACTTTGGCGGTAATGTATCGAATGAACCAGAGTAGGGAGAGACAAGATAGGGAGAGCAATTAAGAGTTTGTTGCAATAATCTAGGCAAGAGATGAGAACCTGAACCAAGGTGGTTGATAACTGTGTGCTGAACACAATGCACTAGAGGCAAGAGATATTAAGGTAGAAATGACAAGATCTAGCTACTGATTAGGTAAGTAGAGGGAAGGAGAAGGAGGAGTCTGGAACAAAACTGGGTTAGGAACCTTGGCGACCTGAAGGATAGTAGTGCCTTCAACAGAAATAGGTAAGTTTGGAAGGGGGAGTGTTCTGAAGAAAAAAGAATGAGTTCATATTTGGACAAGTTAATTTTTCTTGAGAACATCTAAACTAAAATGTCTACTAGGCAATGGGGGTTGGAGGACTAAAGCCCAGGGAAGAAATTCGGGCCAGAGATAGATGTATACATAAATACATACAGACATATATACATACACTATATATCATGTGTGTGTGTACGTAAATGTGTATATATGTATACACCTATATCTCCAGTCCAAACATGCATATACATGCATGTATGTGTAATCTGGTTTCTGACCGCAACCTCATCATTCAACTGAAGCGCCTCTCTTCCACATTACCAAGCATCTCTTTTTAGTTTAGTTTTAAAATAAATCATTTTGTTTTCACATCATCTACATTTCCCAGTGTTGGAGTTGAAAGAGATTCTCTTGAAGTTCTGATAAGGAAATTGAGATTCAGAAAGGGCAAGTGACTTGCTTGAAGTCACATAGCAAGTTTATGGCCAAGCTGGGACTGCAGCCTAGTGGCTCCAATTGCCAATCAGTTATTTTGGTTATGTGTTTTTACATGCCAAATAAAGTACAAAATTGAGTCAAATTCTGTGAATAATTCAGATCCCTAAATGTGTTTTTCCCCTGAAATGTGCTATTTTATTTCATTTTGCATCTGTGCCTGAAATATAGTATTATGACTATCATTTCCCACAAGGCACATTTTGCCACAAGGCCAAATGGATCACTTTTGAAAAATTAAAAAAAAAAAAAAACAACCCATAACTGCTGTATCTCTTTCCAGTTTCCTCTTAGGAGGTCAGTTACAGATATAAAGCAAGGTGAAGGATGGAAACCATTTAATAGCTACCTTTGCCTCTATTATGTGGATATTTCAAATGAAAGTATTTTTATCTGAATCAAAGTCAGACTGGTCCAGAAAGTAATCAGTTAGCAGCTTAGTGACCTATAGATAGAACTAATCCTTTTTTGGACATTTATACCTGTGTACTTTTCCAAGAATGGAAGAATAAGCAACAGTGACTTACTGTCCCTAGAAAGTCTTCCTATTGACTTTGACATAGTGCCTATTTCTTTACCCTCCTTCAGTGAATCAGTTTCATTTACAATAGAGAATTGTTCAACCCTCTAATGCACTTTACATGTGTATACAGAGACCTTAATTTTTATCTGCTGTTTAGGGAGTCTTCCTACCTGTCATGAAAATAGGAGAAAAATAAATAATGAAGTATGACTGGTAAATAAAATAATTTTAAATTCCTTTGTTAAGGAAATAACTGATGAAGCATAATACTAAGTGAAGTGAAATAAAAGTTGACCTGTCCTTGATTTAAATTTGTTCTGCTGAATGCTTGTGTGAGAGCTGGAGACCCTATCACCTAGATATGTAAAGGGGAAAAAAAAAACATTATGAGATATACACAATCTATAATCAGTGATGTTCCCAGTGTAAGCTCTCAGTAGACATAATGAACCAAAGAGAAAATATCAAGTATTTGTCAGAGCTTCCAAGATCAGACCTGATTTGTTTGAAATCTGGACTGAGGGGGGCAAGGGTTGGACTAGAGTTAGATATATTATTTTTTTTTCCCACAAAGTATCTATAAAAGATCATAGAGCAATTTGGAACTATAGTCAAAAGGCTAAAGTACTGCGTATACCTTTTAACCCAGCAATACCACTAATAGGTCTATATCCCAAAGAAATCAAAGAAAAAGAAGGTAAAGGTCCTACATGTACAAAAATATTTATAGCAGCTTTTTTTGTGGTGACCAAGAACTAGAAATTTAGGGCATGTCCATCAATTGGGAAATAGCTGAAGAAGTTGTATGATTGTAATGAAGTACTATTATGCTGTAAGAAATGACGAACAGGCAGACTTCAGAAAAACCTGGGAAGACTTACATGAACTAATGCAAAGCAAAGTGAGCACAGCCAGATCACTGTACACAGTAAAAGCAACGATCAGTTGTGAATGACTTAGCTATATTCAGCAATACAATGATGTAAGGCAATTCTGAAGGACTTATGAAAAACGGTATGCACCTCCAGAGAAAGAACAAATATATATATATATATATATATATATATATATATATATATATATATATATATATATATATAACTGATATGTGTGCATACTTTTTTTCACTTTTATTTTGATCTGTCTTTTGCAACATGGATGCTATGGAAATGTTTTACATGACTGCACATGTATAGTAAATATCCAAGTGCTTGCCTTCTCAATGAGGGGGTAAAGGAGAAGGAGAGAGGGAATCTGGAACTCAAAAATATTTTTAAGCACATGTTAAAATTGGTTTTACATGTCATTGAGAAAAAATAAAATAACATGCTTAAAAAAAGAGAAATATCAGAGGAGTGTAGGATAGATGGAGGAATAAAGCATAACTAGTTCTAACTATGATGATTCAATATTATTCTTGAAGTTACTGAACTCTTCAGTATGACAGAATTCTTGAATATTAAGTTATGGTCAGGTCCCAGATACCTTCAAAGATGCAGAACTTATCTGAAATTCACTTATAACATCTAAAGAATTTTTAGTATTCTCTACGTCATGATTTTCATGTGTATATGTTGACTGTAAATATTTCAATAAATGTCATTTCTAGGATATTTTAAAGGCATTTGTTGAGTTGCATCAAGCAGAATTGTGGGGAAAATGACAAAACACTAATGTTCATTGATTTTATCAACGTCTTTTGATTTTTAATTAGTAAATTGAGAAAGTGTTCCTTTATTAATAAAATCCTTTCTTATTACTCAGTAATCATATCATGATCAGGGCCAGTGACTCCAAATGAAGTTGTGATTTTGCTGCCTGCTTGTTCAAGTGGAAGCCAATCACTGATTTTCTTCAAGTAGTCATTCTCCATTCATGTAATTCAGTTGTGCCCACAAGGCAGAAAACCACAACAGTCAGACACAAGAGAAAAGCCTCCCCTTTATGAAATCATAAAGAAAAAAAAAAGATGTAGGACATGATCCAAATCACAAGAGGCCCGTGCAAATGAACAGTCACTGGTGAAAACAACAAGCAAATTGTGGTTGTCTGGGTGGTATTTTCTTGGAGGAAGAGAAAACAAGAGCTGGCCACAAATCCCAGCTGACATATAGGAAACGACAGGGATTGTTTTTAGACTTTATAATGATATCAACCACAACCAATTAACACAAAACCACAAAGAATCTACCTCGGACTTAAAGAACTCTGATCAATGCAATGATCAACCATTTACCCAGAGGATCCCTGATAAAATACGTTGCACACTGATCGACAGAAAGGTGATTGACATAAGGTGCAGGAAAAGGCACATCTTTGAACATGGTCACTGTATAGATTTGTTTCACTTGACTATGCTTATTTGTTACAAGGGTTTTTCTTTGGGGGGAGGGGTACAGATCCTTCAGTTTTTAATTGGGAGAGGGGAAAGAAAGTTAACAATGATGATACCAAAAACAAGAGAACTGTTAAAACATCGTTAGAAATGCTCAGAAAACAAAAGGAGTTCAGAAGGAAGCACAAACAAGCAGGGAAGTTTTGAAAGCGATGTGTAGAATTTTTTTAAATACTAAAAGGAACATAAAGAGATTGACATGGAAATTCACAGTTTCATAGAGAATCCTTATTTTGCGTTATGCTACATATGGAAATGCTATTTTTTTGGTGTCTAGTTAAGAGTAAAAAAAATAAAAACATACCTACTTGTTTGCAGAAAGCATGCTATTTGAAACATAAGATTTTCTTGCAAAGGAAAAATTGACTATCTAAAACAACTCACTGCAAAACAAATGAAAATGATTCAGGATAAAACTGTCAAAATTAAAATTTCTCCTCCTTGATTAAGAGAAAAAGGCTACAATGAAGGCATTAAAATACCATCTCTTTGGTTCTGGTTTTGAGACTAAAGAAAAATGAACAAAAACCATAAATATGCCTCTAGCAATGGTGGAATGAAATTGAGACAACTGCCTCCATGGGAATGAAGAGGCCAAGATTGATGTGGAAGGTAAAGAGAGCATTCATAACATTTGTTCACTCAGTTCATACAGGAGCTCCCAAAAGATGATGTCTGGGTTGGGCCTGTTGAGGACCAGGCTGACATGAGGCCTGAAAAATACTTTGCTCACCAAAACCATGAGTAGCTTGTGGAGGCATGGGGGGAGAATCACAGAACCCCAGGGTTGAAAGGACCCTCAGAGACAATTTTGTCCAACCCATATGTGAACAAAAATCCCCTCAGTAGTGTTTCCTTACATTAAGCCTAAATCCACCTCTTAGCAACTTCTGCCCATTGTTCTGAGTTCTGTCTTTTCAGGCCCCAAAAGAACCCCAAACCAAACCCTGATCCCATTTCTACATAACAATCCTTTTTATCATTTTACCAATATCCTGTCTAAGACATGGTATAGAACTGATTACAGTACTCCACAATTGGCCTAATTGGGGCAGAAGACAATTTCCTGATTACCAGAAATTGTTCCTCTCCTAATGGATCCTAAGATATCATTTGCTTTCTTAGTTGTCATCTTTAGTCTACTAAAACCCTCAAATCCTTTTCAGATCAACGACTGTATATGTTCTTTACCTGTCAGGTCGATTTTTTTTTACCCCAAATGTAAGAATTTCATTCATCTCTACTATGTTCCTTCTTATTTGACTCAGCCCACCATTCTGACTGATCAATATGATTCCAAATACCAAATCATTCATCTAATGTGTTGTCTATACTTTCCAGCTTTGCGTTATCTGCAAATCTGACAACTATATAATCTGTGCCTTTATCTAAGTCATTGGAAAAAATATTTAATAATACATGACTACACACAGATCTTCGGGGTGCTTTGTCAGAGACCATACTATAAGTTGACATCAAGGCACTAGTGATTACATTTTAAATCCAGCCATAAAAACTGTTCTGAATCTGCCTATGTAATTATAATAGGCCTCTATTGAGTAAAACTGATTATTTTTCATTTTATGTATATAAATAATGAATAAAACAGAAAATGGTATAAAAGATTTACTAGTACTTTATTCAAATGTTCACTGAGAGTTTCTAAATTAAAAATGCAGGTAAACATCAGTTTTCTCAAGCTATGTGTTCCTGTAGTTATAAATCAGCACAACCATTTTGAAAAGCAATCTGGAATTAGGCAGATTAAGTGACTAAAATGTCCATATCCTTCAACAGAGAGACTCTACTACTAGGTTTATACTCCAAATAGGTCATTGATAAGAAGACAGTCCACATATACACCAAAATATCTATAGCAGTACTTTTTGTGGTAGAAAAGAATTGTAAAAGAAAAAAAATAGATGCCTATCAACTGGGGGAATGGCTAAACAAACTGTGGCATATAAATGTAATAGAACATCATTGTAGTATGAAAAGCACAATTTTGATGTATACAAAGAAACATGAAAAGATTTACATGTAAAGTAAGCAGAGCCAAGAAAGTGATATGCACAATGCCTGCAATGATGTAAGTAGAAAAAAAAAACAATTACAAGATAATCAAAATGATAAAAAAAAACAAAACAAGGTTGGCTTTAAAGAGGAGCTACAAGGAGGAACATCTACCCCACTCTTTGTGGAGAGAAGAGGCTCACAGCTATGGGGGCACTGCAAACATTTCAGACTTTTTCAACTAATTTCAGTTTTGCCCATTTCCCCACTTTTGCTTCTCTTGCTTTAAAAATATTTTTTATTAGATAGAATGGTTCTTCAGGAAGGAGAAGTGAGAAACTTTAGTTTTATAATTAAAACAAAAGATTTTAATGTTTTAAAAATGTGTTTCTGCAAAGTTGTAAGTAAATTTTTGTTATTGTTATCTGTTAAATCAGATCATAGTTCAGATGCATCAAACGTATTCATTAGCTAAAGGAGGGGTAGGGAACCTGTGGCCTTGAGGTCACCCCTGAGCTAAAGGAATTCTGTAGTTAAGGCTTTTGTAGATTAAAGAATTCTTTGGACACTGAAGCCTAGTGGAGGGATGGCCTAGAATTGGGATCAGAAGACCTCTGGGTTCATATACAGATGCAGAGACTTCCTAAATTGGTGACTTCGATCAAATTACATGACCTTATAATTTATAAAATGAGTAGATGTGAGGATCAAATGAGATAATATTGGTAAACCTTAAAATACTATAGAAATGGCAGCCATTATTACTATAACATGAATTATCATTCAGTAGATAGAGCCATTTTTAAAAAGCAAGGTAAACCTTACCTTTATTTGCTATACTTACAAAGTCACAGTAATTTGTGGCTCTTTCTTCAATAAGTGGTATTCAAAATTCTTGAGACAATAGGTGTTTGACTTAGTAGTGTCAAGACCTCAATGAAGTTAAATTCATAAATAAACATTGTATAATTCTAAATAACTGCACAGTTCCAGTAGTTTATATGAGTTGACAATTTTACTTCTGAATTCTTTCTTTGTACCAGAGGGCTTCTTGGGTTTGTGATTTATCTATATGGAGAACTGCCAGAGTAAACTTCCTCTCTCATTTCAGACCTACAATCCATCTGAAATTTATCATCTTAGAAGATTGTGAGGGATCACTATGAGCAGAAGGGACTTGCTCAGGGTCATACAGTTAGTATGTAGCAGAGGCAAGATTTGAACCCAGGCCTTTCTGACCCTAAGTTCTCTGCAAGGGTGACATTCTCCCAAGTACTTTATATAGTCCTGTCATGCAGCAAAACCATCAGGATGGAGAGCATGAGATCTTAACCTGGCATCCAAGAGCTTGTATTATTTTTAATATTTTGACAGATGTATTTCCAAATGATCTGTGTCATTGGTCATCTTCTGCATTTTATTTTATTCATGTAAAACATATATTCTGAGGAGAGGTCCATGGGCTTCCCCAGACTACCAAAGGGGTCCATAGCACCAAAAAGATTAAGGACCCCTGAGGTTTGTCTGTTTGTTTGTTTTCTGATAAGTTAGCATTACACTAACTCTAGACTATGAGGAGCTGAGCTCACATCTCACTTCTGGACAAGTATTACCTGTGCAACTTTGGGCAAGTCACTCTACCTCTACGGACTTGAGTTTGCTCCTCTGGAAAATGAAGGGCTTGGGCTCCATGGCCTCTGAGATCCCTTCCAGTTCTAGATCTAGGACAATACGATCAATAAAAACCCACCCTTGTTGTTTTTGTGCAAAACTGATCTCTATGGAACACCTTTTGGTTAGGTCTTTCCATTGAGTATTTCAGTAGCAAAGAGAATGCCACCTGGTGGCTGAAAGAAATACAGACAGAAGTGGATCCAGAAAATCCTATAAGTCAAAGCCTCAAAGACTTCAAAGGGAAACTCTAATAAAGACATCATCGACAAGCATTTCCCTACGTCCTACTGTGTAGGAGCCAAACGATGGTGGGAAATCTCATTGACCACTTTTGAACCCAGTATTCAACTAGACAGACATTCTGGATGCACGAACAATCAATATTCTCCGTTCTCATCTGCTTCTCCTATCAAGTCCTTACTCTGATATCTCAAGTAATTGGCAATATTATTATGGCTTTTTTTTAACACTTGGAGGCAGCTTATCAGAGTGGATAGAGTTCTGAATTTGGACTTAGGAAGACGGGTTCAAATAGCGTCTCTGATATTTGCTAGTTGTGTGACTCTGGACAAGTCACTTTAACTCTTGGGGCCTCAAACACCTCTTTTATGACTTAGTTATTAAGCTGTGGACTACTTAAAGAGTAGGAACTAGCATTGAGATACAGGGGCTTATCACCAGGTGTTGACATTGCCACCCCCCAAATGTTGATTGCCTTACCAACTGCTCCCTTCCCCAGTCTCTGGGCTACTACACTATAAAGTCCCATAGTCCTATGCCCTTATGCTGGGATCTGCTTTTCCATCAAAGGGTGGGAGGACTGTTCTTAGTGTATTACCTCAACTGATAACATGTATCATGAAGTATTCTCTGGATCAGGGTGCAAAAAGCTAGGGGATCCGAGATGAAGGTGTGTGCATGGCTTATGCCCTTGCCCCTATCTTCCTCTATCCTCCTTTTACACATAACTCTCTGGAAGCCTCCTTTATTATTGCTAAGTTCCTGTTCATCCTAGAACTCTCTTTCTCACATCCATTGTATCTTCTATAGCTCACATAAACTTGGCTTTCTCAAGAAAACTCCCCCATTTTCATTGTGTGTTGCCAAGGCTGGCTGCTCCTTCTCTCACACCCTTGCCACAGAGTATGGAAAAGTTGGCATATGCTTTGCTCTCCACAATGCTTTTAGATACCCAGACATCATTCAGTAACCAGTTGTCCTCCTTTTCAAGTTCACCGCATCCTACCCAGTGGTGCATTGCTGTTACCTGGGAACCTCCAGAGTCACTTTTATCTCTTCCACAATGGATTTGGTTCGAGAACTCTTCCTGCCTTTGAACACCCTGGCTACACAGGTCCACAACTTCCCCAGATCCCATGACCTCCATCTCTAGATGACCTCAGCCTTACATGGAAGTGGCACCCCAACTCCTCTTTTCTCAGATGGCCTTGCCCCAGGTAGGGAAATAGAAGCTCTGGCTTCTGAGCTCATGAAACATAGACCTGCTTTCCCACTGGAATCATTTGTTCAGAAATGCACCTAGGAAGGAAAGTGACTGCACACAGGGAGGGCTTTTTCTTCAGTCAGTGAAGATTGCTGACCTAACCATGGCCATTCTCACAGGTGAGGGTCACCCTATATCTTCTATAGCATGACCCAGAGACATCTGAAAATAGGCCCAATTGAGGCTGATTCTCTTTGTGTGCTGAAAGCCACACAAGGTCAATGATTTGTAGTTGGAAGGGTCAGACTGAAGATAAGTTAAGGAGACAGAGGCATTCTGCCTATGTCTAAATCTGTCTCTATGTGACTGGAAAACAGAAAGGGACCAAAAATGTTGTTATAACTAGCTATGACTTGTTAAGGACATCCAGAGTTGGCAATAATAAGATTGTTCATGAGAATAATAGATATTTGTGGAGTGATTTTACAACGTGTACAAAACAAGGCTTATCACTCCCATTTTACAAATGGAGAAACTGAGTCTCAAAGAGATTAGGCAACTTATCAATTGTTGTGTAAGTTAATAAGTGCTAGAGGTAGTATTTGAATGTGAGAATTTCCCATCTCCAAGTCTAGCCATTGTTTTTTTTCTACTATATGGTTCTCCAGTTAATTTTTGTACATGCAATATTGCACATCCAAAGCACACACAAGGTGTAAAGGATTCTGTGGTATCTACAAATATGTGCTATTGGGTGAGAGGACACTGGTGATGCATGCCAATGGGTTGAACTAACCGTAATGTGAGTGGAAAAGGAACCATTCAGAATGGTAGAGCAATATCAGATATTGAACAATGTAAGGGTTCAGCTAGGTGGTGCTGCAGTGGACAGAACGCCTGGTCTGGAGTCAGGAAGACTCCTCTTCCTGAGTTCAAATCTGGCCTCAGACACTTACTAGCTGCCTGACCCTGGGCGAGTCATTTCACTGTTTGCCTCAGTTTCCTCATCTGTAAAATGAGCTGGAGAAAGAAATGGCAAACCATTCAAGCGTCTTTGCCAAGAAAACCCCAAGTGGGATCATGAAGAGCTAGACTTGACTGAACAACAAAGGTGTTTCAATGCTCCAAAATGGAAACCAGTACTGAGTTCTAAGTACACAATTTTAGAACTGAAACTCAAATACATGTAACCATTTTAAAGCTACATAATAATGGAATTCAAGTCAACAAATACTTATTAAGGACCTAGTCTGCAGAAAGAACACCAAGAATACAGCACAAGGCACCAGAATGCAGTGATCTATGCTCAAGGTGCTTCCATTCTCCTGGGGGATTGAATACATGCCAAGATTATTATACAGTTTTTTGAGGTTGTAGTAAGCGCTAATATTTTAGGGGTGAACTCAGTCAGTGAAGCCTCCTGAAAGGAGTTGGCATCTCTGATTCTGAAAACTTGATATGAGAAGGGAGTGCATTTCAGGGTAGGAGGAATGGCTTGTGTCATACATAAAAGCAGAAGATGGCAAGTCCAATTTAGGGGACAGCTCATAGCCCAGTTAGAGCTATTCACATGGAGTCATTGAAGAGGGATGAAATGAAACAAGCTGAAAAGGTTGGTAGAATTGACTGGGAAGGACCTCAAATACCAGGCTGAGGAAGAAGTACTTTTTCCTATAGGGTAATAGGGAGCCATGGAAGAGTTTGTGACATGATCAGACCTATTCCAAGTTGTGTGAAGGATGGATTGTCAAGGGAGGAGAATAGAGCAGTAGTATCCAATTGAAATAGAAATGAGCCACTAAACTGTACGTAAGGATCCCTGTGGTTACATATTGACTTAGTTTTCAAATGTAATGTTTTCTATATCTAATTATACTTTTCTTTAGGTTGTGAAATATTTCCCAATTCTATTTTAATCTAGGCTGTACTGGGGAGTGAATTGCCTATTTGAAACCTCCGAACTAAAGGTAAGGGGAACACTTAGGACATTGGAGGCAAGAGGGAATGAGAACCTGGGGGTTAGGGGGTGGGTGCTTGAGAGTAGAGACTCCCCCTGAGGACAGGAACTGCTACCTTTTATGTGTTTGGATCTTTCTTGGCTAGCATGGTGCCTGACATATACTAGCTGATAAGAAATGTTCCTTGAGTGAATGCACATTTCCCTGAATATGGTTGGGACAAAGAGGTGTTAAAAAATGTGGGCGACTGTGCCACGTCTGAAGCATATTGTTCTTTGAAATGCAGAGGAGCTGATAGTGAAGATTTTGAACGTTTTCTTCCATTAACTACATACTGTAATGTTCTAGCATTACCATTTTCATTTCAAATAAATATTTCTCTTCCTGAAGTGTGTAAATATTTTATTGAAATTTCCTATATATTTTACTCCCTTAAATAGGTTATAGCGTCTTGTGGGTAGGGGCTGGGACATCTGTTTCTTCTGTATCTTCTACAAACAGCATTAGGCACAGACTAGGTGCCCTGAGAGTTCTTAGTGACCTTTTATATTTGACTCAAATTATATTCCAAATTAAATTAGGATTCAATAATCCAGTAAGAATTTCTTCAATATCAATTCTATGCTAGGGAATGTGCCAGGCACTAGGATTACAAATACCAGGAGAAAGCCATGCTGCCCTAAGAAGCCCGCATTCTGCTAGGGGTGGGAGTAGGGCGACAGACAATAAATGTAAACAATTGGATACATATACACATGATCATTTGAGGAGGACTCAACAAATATTCATTGGCCACTCACTATATGCCAATCACCAGGGCAGATACAAAAGTGAGTGATACCTGGTCCCTGCCTTTGGACAGCTTACAATCAGATAGCCTCACCACCTATGAAATTATGATACTATACAGCAGCAAGCAGATGAAGGGGGGAAAAAAGGTAAGTGCATAGAGTCTACATCCCCATGGAGCCCCCGTAGGTCTGTGTGGCTACCCAAGCAGGGGGGAAGAAGAGAAGAGCAGCTGGTGATGCTGAGCTCCATCACCATGCTGCAGGCCAAGTGCCTGCTTAGATTAATAGTATCTGGCATCCGTAAAGTTCTTGAAAGTCTGCCAGGGGCTTTATTCATATTGTCTCATTCAGTCCTCATGACTACTAGGGAAGTGTTATTATTAGCACTTGGGGATATTAGCCCATTTTATAGATGAGAAGACCGAGGTTCAGAGATGCCTAGTACTTGACCAAGGTCACACAGCTAATAAGAATCCAAGGTAGGTTCCTAACTCAGTTTTTCTGATTTCAAAGCCAGGCCTCAATCCACTTTGCCATGCTGTCTCAAAATATGGAGATGGTTAGGCTTCTGCTGGGTTGACCTTTTGCTTGCAAAATCACAAAAGAATTCTTTAGGGAAATCAAATGGCTCATCTATGAAGAGAGTTTGTGTATGTGGGTTCTCTGCATATTCCAATCATTCATAACGTTTATTGCCATGATGATACCTTCTCTAAGTCTCTCAATGAATTAACAGGGCTGCAGTTTCACACTTTAACACCAAGCAGCAGTTAGGAAATCATATTAGGTATTCGCGCAATCTGTTTTAATACCAATTAGCTAATAAAGTAATTAGCAAAGGACGAAATACATTACTACTATGCAGTATTATGATTTAGTCGGAATTGCACAAGCAGATGCATAATGTGGGATTTCTAAAAATTCCATTTAGGACATTTTAGCAGTGTATTGAAATATTTCTCATTCACAAGCAGCCAGCTGTGATGAAGGAAGCTGTGTTTAAATAGTTTGTCTAAATTGGAGGTGCTAGCAGATTTCAGAAAGAACTTTTTTATAAACTTTGTTTTCCCTGTCATGGGGAATTAGAACAACATTTACAGCAATGTGCAATTTATTTTCATTTTTCATGTGCATTGAGCAGTTCCTCATTCAGGAGGTCCTATCTCCAGTCTCTGGGCCTCTGCATAGACTGGTCCCCTTGCCTGGAATGTACCTCTTCCTCCTCCTCACATCAGTCTCTTAGAAGCTAATAAAGTAACATATGTAAACCTCATTGTGAACTTTGCAGTGCTGTATAAATGTTGCTGTTGTTTTCATAGTTATTCCTGGCTTCCTTTAAGCACAGCTAAGGTGCCATTTCTACACAAGATTTATCCTAACCCTTCCATTTCAAGGTGAAATGACTTGCCCGAGGTTACACAGCTAGTAAGCTTCTGAAGCCAGATGTGAACTCAAGTCGGAATGATTGCAGGCCAGGGCGCTCTATCCCACTCTATGCACCACCTAGCTGCCACACATCACCTTCCTCCCAATAAAAATAAGCTCCTTTAGGACAAGGACCGTTTTATTCTTGTCATTATAACCTGGGCCCTGGCAAAGTACCTAGTATGTAGTAGGCAAAAAATAAGTGTTTATTGGATTAAACTGAACCTAAAAGGTATAGTATGTTATCTTCTGGCACTGACATGATTGTCAGATAATATTTGAATTGTCTGGCTTTTATATTCACCCTTGAAGAAGAGTGTCTTCTCACTGCTGGGCAGAATTCTTAAAAATGCAACATGCTTTATAGCTTAGAAGAGAAAACGAGGTGAGGAAGTTTTAAGCAGAATGTGATATTGGTTAAACACTGACACTCTCCACCCAAACAACAACCCACTCAAAAAAGAGGCAAGGAAAAGTGATCCACTTTCAGGTAAAAATGGACAGGACCAATAGAACTGTGAAAGGCTGCCCAAAGACTAGCTGATATATACCTATTCAAGCAAGTCAGTATAAACTTTAATGGGAGAAACACTCCTTATAAAGACTAAAGAGTGCTATCCCTCTTTGAAATGAGTGGAATTATCACCATACATACTTATGCCCAGTGTTGGGCTAGATATGATGTCAGAGAGCCAGTCCTATGGCACAGATCTTGTTCCCCCGATCGCCAACACCGACAGCAAGGAAAAGAATTCACAGATTCAGAAAATGAAGACAGTAGAATTGACCCAGCAAACCAATGCATGAGCAAACACAAAGGAGAAAAACCAAATACCAAGCCATATCAATGAATGCATTGTTTTAGAGAAGGTGGGTAATAATGATTATAGCTCAAATCTAAATAATATTTTAAAGTTTACAAAACACTTTGTGTACATCATCTCATTTGAGCAATACAGCAACTCCAAAAGGTATTTGCTATTACTATATTCATTTTACAGAAAAAGAAACTGATGTGGAGAGAGGTTAAGTGACTTACCCAAGGTCACATAGTCAATAAGTGTCTGAGGGAGGATATAAATTCATGTTTTCCTGATTCTCAAGCCAGGGTTCTGCTTCATTCAGGTAAGAGATCCAGGAGAATAGCCAGTTGCATGTCCAAGTGGAACATGAAAAGAAGAAAAAATTACTCTTCCCTGTGAAAGATGCAAGATTTCAGTAACACGTTATTGATGAGAGATCACTTTTGGTGGTTTGGAATGGAAATGTTTGCTCTAGAGTCAAGGTATGACTTTTGAAAAATTTCAGAGGAAACAAGGAGATGACTTATACGATGGGAACTTTGAACGATATATCTCAGATAAACAGGGGCATCAAGATAGGTTATTCTCCTACTTCCACATTCTTTACCCTGCAATGCTGCTGTCTTTAATGGCCACCTCCTACTCTTCCTTTGTGCCAATCCTATAGGCTGCTCACATTCCACAAGCCTCCTATACCACCCCAACCAAAACTGACCTTGGCCTCCAAACTCTTAGAGCCGTTACTGTCTGCCAAGGTCATTTTTATGGACTATTATTTTAATCTATTTTCATTTATGTTGTCACATGATCATTGATTTTCTCTCTAAATAGATTAAAAGCTTATTGAGGGCAAAGTTGATATTTTTAATACCTCTTGGACTCTCCCCATAGTTTCTAATAGTGTGTTGTACACATTACAATATTCACTCATTTAAAAAAAATATTTGTTGATGAGATAAATAAGGTCATTCTATTCATTTGAGTGAAAATCTCCAAAGGTTATATCTTGTTCATAAGCTTAAGAATGATGGGTAGTCACTAAAGAACTTTGAGAATCATGGTACCACAGTTAAGTCAAAGAAAGAATTTAACTCAGCCTGATGTCAATCAACTGGAAGAGAGGCCCATGAGATGTGGGATGAAAATTTGTAATAATCTACCAAAGATGGGTCTAGAACCTTGTTAGGCCAAGACAAGGAAGGGGGAAGGGAGGGAGGGAGAAGGAGAAGAAGAGAGAGGAGAAGGAGAGAGAAAGAGAGAGAGAGAGAGAGAGAGAGAGAGAGAGAGAGAGAGAGAGAGAGAGAGAGAGAACGAGAGAGAGAAAAGTTAACATGGAATATGCTGATCGGGGTGGCATTGTGCTAGGCACAGGGGAAAGAAAAATGTCTTTGCATCCAAGTAGTTGATGTTCTTTCTCCTGAGACTGAATATTGGCAAAATATACTCAGTGAATCAAAATAACTAAATAAAAGGGTAAACATGAATTAATATACATTGAAAGAGTTCTTTACCTTAAATTAGCAATTCTGTTTAGGTACTAATGGCTTATATAGTCTTCTCAAACTGTTATCTACTTCCCTTATGACAAAGACTTTGAAAGGAAACCAAACCCTACAATCCAAAACTATATTAAGAGATGTACTGAACCAGGAGGTTTTCTCAAAGTATCATCCATGACATTCTTAATTGCATGCAAGATTGTATAATTTTGGTTGATTAAAAATTATTTAAGGAAAAGATGATTAAAGTACCTTGAATTTTCCACCTTCTAAAGTAATTTGCATTAAATTAGAAAAGGATTTACTTGAGGGGAAAACGGAAATCATTTCCAATGTGAATACTATCGCTTTAAACACTGGAAATCAATAACTCTAGAAAGTTTTATTGTAGAGAAAAGGAAAGGGAGATGACATTGTTCTGCCTGTCAATGACCACAATCATTTTGTGTGTTCAGGGGATGTTTGTTTTTAACTAATCATCTGATAAGTCAGTAACAGAACTAAGAAGCACCCCAGAAAAAATGAGCTCATGAGCGTGGATATAAACTACCTTTTTCCTTTTTGGTTTCCATTCCTGTCTCAAAGCCTTTGCCAGTCTACCCTGAGAAAAGTTTCCAGACAAAAATTGATAGCCAGTCAATGCTTTGCTTTAATTAAAGGACAAATGGCTATCAATGATTCAAGTTTATATTCTGTTTTTAGCATTGTTTCCATTCCCCTAGATGGAGGTGAGAAAGAAACCAAGATTTTTTTTTTTTTTTACTCCGTGTGTGTGTGTGTGTGTTTATGTGTATATACATATAGACTAAGAATGGAACAGGAGGATAAGAGTAGGCCAGGCTGAAAATCTTTAGAGTTATAGGTCATGGTTTTGGATCCTGGCTCTGCTACCACCTACCAATGAGACCTTGGCTAAGTCACTTCTCCCATGGCCTTCCGTTTCTCCTCTATCTGAAGTTCTTTCTGGTTCTTGGTCTATAATCTTTTGGGAAATGATGCTTTTCTCTTAATAACACACACTTATTTGTTTAACACCGATGTTTAACCGATGGCAGATCAGTGTTTGCCAATGGCCTAACCCATGCTGGTCACCAGTGTGCCCTATGCTGATATTTCTCTCAGAGCCAGAGATGCAAAGAGGAATATGTAGAGGCAGTTAGAGGGTATAGTGCACAGAGTGGCGTGCTGGACCTGGCATGAGGAAGACCGAAGTACAAATCCTGCTTCAGAAACTTACTGACTGTGTAACCCTGGGCAGCTCACTTAATTTCTGTCTGCTTCAGCTTCCTCATCTAGAAAATGCCAAGAATAATTACATCTACTTCCTAGGGTTTTATGAGGCTCAAGTGAGATAACATTTGTTAATGTGCTTTACAAACTTTAAAGTGCTGTATAAATAGGAGCTGCTATTATTATTATTATTACTATTATATGTGATATCCACAGCAATGGTCATTTCATGAATTATATATTTCATTTGCTAACTCTATCTCTTCCCTCTCAGAGGAATTCTCTAAATCAATCAATTAATATGTGTTTATTAAATATTCACTGTGTGTAAGGCACTGTACTAAACGCTCATGATACAAAGAAAAAGCAAAATAAAAAAGGCCCTATCCTCAGAAACTAACATTTTAATGGGGGAGTCAACATATACATAAATTAGTCCAAACAAGATAAATACAGAGCAGTGGTAGTAGGTATCATTATTATTCTTCTAATATAAAAAGGTAAATTTCCTGCTCTTGCCTGGGTATGGGGAGAGTCAGGCTCTTTTCCCGTATTTCATGGCTAACCTTAACATTAAAAATGTTAACCTCCCCTAGTCTTTCTTGCTCGCATTCTAAATGGGTTTTATAATTATTGCTATATATCTCACCAGAGAGTTTTAAGCATTAATAAGAGAATATCTGCAGAGTACCCTGAGCTTCTTAGATATGGACAAAAATGTCATTTTGAGCAAGGATTTCATATGGTCAAAGATAGAATTTTCCACATTAAACCTTTTGGAAAACATACAGGCACCCATCCAGATGAATGACTAATAAATGGAAAAATCAGTCAAAAACACACACACACACGCACACACACACACACACACAAAACCAGCAACAGTATGGCCACAGCAAATGTGTTTTTCCCCTAAATTATTTCCTTAAAGAAAAAGCATCTAGTTTATTGAATAGCAGAAAGGGGCTTCAGTATAACATGTTAAACACCAAATGTTGTCACTGTTGGGGGGGGGATGCAGAATGGTGGTGGGGGAGGGAAGGGTGGTGGTGGGAGTTCTTAGGAAGCAATGGAGCCCAGCTGAGGAGCTGAGCATAAATCCAAATGCGAAATTCCCTCAAATGATGGTGGGCTGAGAAGAGAGAAAGATATCCCATGTTAGAAAAAGAAGAAGAATTGGGCTAATCTCAAAGAAGGGCAAAGTCTCTTGGCATCTATAAACAACACCTAGAAGACATCACTGTCAGGCAGAGACAAGAATCCCAAGGCTAAGCAGCTGGAAAGAGGAAATCTGCAGTCTGTTTGACCTACTAAAGAAGATCCCAATAATAAAGAGTCATGCACTTTGTGGCCCTGGTCAGAATGAGCTCAGGGTGGTTTCCCCTAGACAGGAAATATTTTGGGAAATCTCTATTTCCCTTTACCTCTAGGCATAATTCAACAGAAGACATAACAGGGATTATCATGAAATCAAAGATCTAAATCAAAGAGCTAAAAGGGAGACAAGAGGCAATCCAATCCAACCTTCCATTTTACACTTGGCGAAAGAAGTCCAGAGAGGTCAAGTGTCTTAAAGAGAGTGACACAGTTTTGAGGTGGGATTTGAACTCTGTTCTTGTGGATTCCAAGTCCATGGTCCTATGAACTGCACTATCAAGCTACCTAGGAAGTGAGAACTTTAAAGGAAACACTTGCATTGTAGCACTTTTATTTTGGGAGATTGGATTGCTTCCCCATCACTTCATCCTGACATGCTTTAATACTGAAAACACCATTAATTTCATCATGGTGGATACTCTCTCCATGCCTTTACTTAGGTAGTCTGTGTGATATCCTGGGACCAAGAGGATTTATCCCTTAGTGGCCAATCCTCTAGTGCTGAGTCACTGTCAATTGAGATAGAGGGATCCTTGGATAATAGGCCCACAATTTATTGGCAGACCCACAATCTACCAATCAAAAAGCACTTATTAAAGACCAATTATGTGCCAAACACAATGCTGGCCTCTGATACACAAAGACAAAAAATGGAATAGTTCTTGCCCTCAGGAAACTTTAATTCCATCACAGGAGACAGCATAGATATATGTAAGGATATACAAAATAGACCAAAGGTAATTTGGGGGGAACTAGTAGCTGGGATTTCAGGAAGGTCTTCATGTAGTGTGTAGTGTTTGAGTTGAATTTTAAAGGAAACAAGGAATTATAAATAAAAGCAAAAAGGGAATGGATTCCAGGCATGAGGACCAGCTGGTACAAAGGCATGGAGATGGGAGCTGGAGTGCCAGATCTGAGAACAGAAAGGCCAGTCAGGTTGGAACCATACAGTGTCAGAGGGGTACTAATGTATAAGGCTGGCAAGATAGATTGAGGCCAGGTCATAAAGGGCATTAAAAAAGTAAAACAGTGGCATTAATATTTGATCCTAAAAGAAACAAGGAGCCATTGGTATTTCAGAAGTAGAGGAATGGTATGGTCATATTTGTACTTTAGGAAAATCTTGAAGAGAGACTTGAGGCAAAGATGCCAATTAGGAGATTATTGAAATAGTCTAGGTAACAGAAGGCCTGAATTAAGATTATAGGTATGTGAGTAGAGAAAAGAAAAGAGATGACAAAGATGTCGTGCATATTGAAATGGGGAAAAAATGGCAGCTGATTAGACAAAGCAAGCGACATTAAGGAGTCAGTGATATTGCTGAGTTTGTGAAACTAGCTGACTGAAAGGATGGTGATGCCATCAACAATTAGGGGGAATTTTGGAAGGGGGTTAAGTTTGGGGTAAAGATAATGAACTCTGATTTGGACAGGTTGATTTTGAAACCCATGGGTAGTTGCAGATAGAGGACAAGCACTCAGGAGAGAAAGGGGGGGGGTTCAATATATTCATGTGGGAGTCATCAACAAACTTTTGGGAACTGATGAGGTCATCAGCTGAGAAGATATATAGAGAGAAGAGGGTCCAGGAAAGAGTCTTGTGATATAATCTGAATCAGTAGGAAGATACGGTAATAAATGTGCAAAGGGGAGTAAGTGGTAGCAGTCACACAGATAGGAGGAGAGCTAAGAGAGAGCAGTGACATAAGAACTCAGGATCAATTTTAACTGCAGTGAATGAATAGAAAGAGTTTGGGGTTGAAAAGTAAAGAACCTGAGTTTAAGGACCACTAATAATTTATGGGATTCTGGGAAAGGCACTTTCCATCACTGGGATCAGTTTCCTCTTTTTCAAAATGAAGGAACTGGACTGGATGACTCTAAAGAACACTTCTAGCTCAAAATCTGCAATGATGCTAAGTAACTGAAGACCTCTATGGTCTTAAGTTTATTAAACAGAAGTGTCACCATTAAGCTAATTCTGGAGAGAATACTGGAGGCAAGGATAGCTCTTCTTCTTATAACTAATCCTGAGCCTTCTTTTCTAGGCCTCTACATTTCTAGCTCACATCTTTCTAAGGTTTTAATTGGGGATCCCTGTTGAAAATGTCTGTATTGTCTAGTATATTTCTTTTACCGTGTTGTTTGTGTTTGTTTTTGTTAGAACTGGCTTTTTCCCCTTAGAGTTGTTATTCCAATTCCTGGTCCTTCTAAATGATTTCATTTTTTATTTTATAGAACATTTCCTGTTAATATTCTTTCCAAATATATCTGGCACATAGTAAATTGTGACTATGTGTTCTGGAGAAAAACCAAAATTTTGGACTTTGTCATCTCTAGAAGGACATGGGAACTGTTGACCTTGACATTTGGTAGAAGGCTCTGTTCTTATTTCCTTAATTTCCTTGAATGTATGCCATGAAAGCTTACCCTTATTGCCTTCAAATATAGGATTTCACAGGATTTTATACAAATGAGAAGTTTACTAAAGTTCTGTGTTGAATTTTCTGTTATATGATGAAAATTGTATTTCAACGTTTGTATAGTACTTCTGGAGTCGAGAATGCTTCCCTCTTGGTGGCCATAACTCAGATTCATATAGTATTTCAAGGTGTGAAGAACATTCTCTTTACAATAACCCAGTGAGAAAGGTCTCACAGGTGTGATTATCTCTGTTCTACAGATAAGGAAACTGAGTCTGAAAAGTTAAATGACTTGGCATTGACCATGTCCCTCTAGTTATTAATACTCTTTCCCTCTTGAAATTACTTTGTGCTACATGATCATAGTATTACATAATGAAAGAGTTGAAAGGGACCTTAATGGTCACCAAGAACAAGGGTTTTTTTTAAATAATATTTTTTTCAACTATATATAAAAATAATTTTTAACATTCATTTAAAAAAAGTACTGTTTCCAAATTCTTTCCCTCCCTCCTTCCCTTCCTCCTCCCTGAGATGGCAAGTATTTTATATAGGTCATACAATTGCAATCATGCAATACATATTTCCATACTAGTCATGTTGTGAAAGAAAATACAGGTCCTTTACCTCTTAAAATCTTTTTGTTATACTACTAGTGGTATTACTGGGTCAATGGGTATGCAGATATATACAGTTTTATGGTCTTTTGGTCACAGTTCCAAATTGCTCTCCTGAATAGTTTGCATCACCTCACAACTCTACCAACAGAGCATTAATGCCCCAATTTTCCCATATCCCCTCCAACATTGACATTTTCCTTTTCTATCATATTAGCCAATTTGAGAGGTGTGAAGTGGTACCTCAGAGTTTTTGCAAATCACATTTCTCTAATTAATAATCATAGCATTTTTCTATAACTAGAGATAGCTGATATCTTTATCTGAAAAATTCCTGCTCATATCCTTTGTTGTTGTAGTTTTCCAGTAATTTCAGTTGTGTCCAACTCTTTGTGACCATATTTGGGGTTTTCTTGGCAAAGATATTGGAGTGGTTTACCATTTCCTTCTCCAGCTCATTTTGTAGATGAGGAAACTGACATAAACAGGGTTAAGTGACCTGCCTAGGGTCACACAGCTAGAAAGTTTTGAGGTTGGATTTGATCTCATGAAGAAGAGTCTTCCTGACTCCAGGGTCAGGGCTCTATCCACTGTGCCACTTTGGGGAATGACTTGTATTCTCATAAATTTGACTCACTTCTCAATGTATCTGAGATACTTGCTGTAAACAATTTTTCCCCAGAAAAAGGGAAGTCTCTCCTAAACATAACAGTCTTTCAAAATCTTGATGATAGCAATCATCACACACACACACACGGAATCAATGTTTGGTGAATGAATGAAGTATTTGAAGTGGGATTCAAAACCAAATCTCTTGACTCCAAATCCAAGGCACTTTCTACTAAGCTATGATGACCTGTTTTGTGGTCAAACAATCTTTACTTTCAATTTTTTGATACATTGAAATTAATTTCTTCTTCATATCTATGGAGTTCTTTCATCTGAAAAAATGGATATTTGTCACACTCGCAGAGTTAATATTACTTAGAAGAATACTGCTTTTTTATTGTAAATTTTGACTGTGTCTATGTGCTCAGCTTTGTTGTAGGTGATTCCGGATCTGGGTAATGAAATCGAGGATTACTATGCCTACCTTGCATGAGAGCCAAAATATATGTCTAGGGATTTGACAGATCAAAGAAAAAGGGAAAATTCACTCAGAGAAGCTATGAGTGATAATGTAACTTATACAAAACTTTTTGTCATTAAGAAAAGTAGTAAAATTGTTGGTTGAAGAAAAGACGACATCATAAATGGGTAGTGAATTGAATGAAAAATAAAATACTTAAAGAAAATCTGAAATACAATATGCCATATTTATGTTATACTAAAAATGTCGTCTGGGTCTCTCCCTTTCTTCCCCCACTCTTCCATTCTAGGCTTGTTCCATCCTCTTACCGCTACAAATTTTAATGAACTATAAAAGTAGGATATCTAAAAAGTTGGAGATGCCTTATATAATAATATTTTACCATGAGCTGAAAAGAGACCCAAACACCATTTACCTTTTGATCTAAGATCCACCTAATCACAAGTTTTTGCCAGTACTTTGTTACCATGGAGATTAGATATGAAATTTTCCCCTTATGGAGTTTCTGTGACTTTTTCTAAACTAATTTCTTCTTTTAGAGCAAGAGATCATTGTAGATGCACCTTTTGTTAAATTCTCTAACCTTGCACAACTGTTAATTAAGAGAGAGAGAGAGAGAGAGAGAGAGAGAGAGAGAGAGAGAGAGAGAGAGAGAGAGAGAGAGAGAGAGAGAGAGAGAGAGAGAGAGAGAGAGAGAGAGAGAGAGAGAGAGAGAGAGAGAGAGACTCTTGCCAGGCATTACAAATCCAAGCATGAAAATTTAGCTATTTAGTACTAACTTCGAGACATTCACCCAGTCTTAGAATCTTCTAGAACCTTTTTAAACTTTAGCCATTAGACTGACAATTATCTGCAACATTTTCATTGCGTTTATATTTCAGGAAAAGCTTAGAGATGCCTTTTAGGGCTTCTTTCAACCTAGAAATTTCCTGATATCTAACCCATTCTTCCCATTCCACACCTCAGAACCATTATTGTTTTTGTTCAGACCCCTTTTCAGTTATGTTCCACTCTTTGTGACCCTATTTATGGTTTTCTTGGCAGATACTAAAGCAGTTTACATTTCCTTCTCCAGCTCATTTTATAGATGAGATTAAGAGACTTGCCCAGGGTCACACAGGTAGTAAGTGTCTGAGGCCAGATTTGAACTCAGGAAGACTTATCTTCCTGACTCCAGGTCCAGCATTATAGATAGGCACTGTGCTACCTAGATGCCCTCAAGGAAAACCAATAGATGGAGTAACCCTATCTGTCAGCATATGCAATATTTGACATATGTAGATTCCTATACAAAGAAGAAGGAGGTGCATTTCATCATCTCTCCTCCAGAAATAATATGTCATTGCCTTTCAGTCCAAGTTCCTCTGACTTTTAGGGTTGTTTTCATTTATAGCATTGCAGTCTGCTGGTTCTGCATTCTTTGCTCTGGTTCAGTCCACGCAAAGCTTCCTATGTTTCTATGAATTCTGTATATTTGCTTGTTGCATTTGGACTAGATTCAAGTTCGAGTTCAACAAACATTTAATAAGTCCTGGGAATACATACAAAGACCTATGACCAGTTTGCTCTCTTGATGCAGTTTGCCAGACTTGTATAGGGATATGGCACAGACAGAAATTACTACATTCTTGAGTACTTCAGTGAATCTATGGAGATAACTGCTTCCTGAACTAATGGAGATTGCAAGTCCTCAAGTAGATGGTTATCATGAGTCATAGAAACAAAAAAGTTCCTTCCATGGGAGCCATACTTTTGGTGGTAAGGAGCTAGGCTGGTTCTCAAATGACAGTGAGCCAACAACATTTTATTAAATATTTACTATGTATCAGGCACTATGCTAAGCACTGAAGATACAAAGAAAGGAAAAACTAAAAGAGAAACAGTTTATCACTGGGAATAGAAGGGAAGTCTCTTCCACTTAGGAGAACCTGTTCAACCTTACACCCTACTGGCATAGTTCCTGCAGAGTCATGTCCATACCATGATGAGACATTAAAGCAGGATACACATGGCTTAAGTACACAATATTAGATGAGCACATCAGAGTTACAAAGCAGCAAAAGAGAGTTCCCAGTGAGAAAGGCTTTACCAATAGAGAAGATGAAGGAAGGCTTCATGGAGGCAGTGACATTTGAATTGGGCTTTAAAGGACAGGTAAAGAACTCCATAGGTGCCAGGTGAGGAGGAGAAATGTATTCAAGAGATGAGAAACAAAGTGACCAAAGGCAAAGAAGCAGCAGAGCACGAGGTTTGTGGTTGGAGAAATAGAAAGTAGGCCAATTCTGCTGGATCATAGAATATGTGCAGGGGAGTAGTATGAGATAAATCTGGAAAGGTAGGATGAACAGAGAAGAAGATGGCACAGCTTCATCTCCATCTGGAAAGCAGAGAAGCTGTTTGCATTGTCACACTGCTCATATCTGCAAGTTGTGAAGGAACTCCCTCTCAGAGGAAAGATCATAAGTGGTATGGTAGAATAGATAGGGCACTGAACTTGGAATAAGGAAGCTGTAGGTCAAATCTGACCCCAGGTGGTTACTAACTCTGTGACTCTGGGCAAATCCCTTCACCTCCCTGGGTTTCAGTTTCCACATCTTTAAAATGAGCAAATTTTACCTTATTTCCTCTAAGTTCTCTTCCAGCTCAAAAACTATGGTCATATGATCCCAAAGTTCATGGAAATTGTCTTTGAGAGACAATCCTCTCTACATAGGCTAGCATGGGCAGAATTATAGGATAGAAAACCAAACTAGTTAGTAGAACTCAGTCTCTGTAAGGACAAATGTCCCCACCCAGGGAAAATAATGACACAGACAGGCCTGGCCTCCATCAATTACAAAAGTAATCTTTCAGAGACACCACAATACCAGTTATAGCAGAAGAGGATATGCATATCTCTCATCACAGCAAGTTTTTTCCAGTGTCAGGGATTTCACTTCTCAGCCAGCAAGGAACAGGTTTAGGAGGTCATCGGTTCTGCTTGGTCATTCCACCATGAGTGCACATTACAGCCATTGCAGAGAGTAAATAATCAAAAGGGCAACAGAAAACTTTGTGGGCTTTCTATTGGTACCAGCCTCAGCAAAAAGGGAGAATTCTTAGGTGTTTGCTGGGAGTATTTTTCTGGCTAGAGTTAAATGACAAAGTCTCAGGGATTTTGGAGAGGAGATGCTTGTTCAGTTATGATCTGGCCTCGATGCCCACTGAGGCCCCTCTAGTTCTGAGGACCTGTTATTCTGGACCACAGCTATTGGTCCTCTCTGAAGGGCTATCATACAGAAAGGGGATATGGTTCATTCTGCTTGACTTCAGAGAGAACTAGGGACAGTGGATGGAAGATACATAGTGAACAAATGAGACTTGATATGAAGCACAATACACTAACAATTGGACTTATCCTCCAATGGAATGAGCCTTCAGGGAGAGACTCCACGTCACTGGAGGTCTTCAGGCTGAATCTGGATGGCCACGTCATAAGTGATTCTGTAGGTACAGGTTAGACTGGATATCCTCTGAGGTTCCTTACATCTCTGATATGTTGGGATTCTGTGATTTTTATTTAATAAAGTTTCCTCTTTCCATCTATACTCAAGGAACACCCATTTCTTAGCATATGAAGAGAAGACTGAGAAGATCTGTCATGAACATGGTCTGTTGGTAAATCTGTTTGATTTTCCTGATGGTCCTGGAGGTAACTCTTGCTTTCTGGATTTTTCTTCCATCCATACAGCAATTTTTAAGTCAATGAAAAGGAAATTACACTTCAGGAAAATGACTTTGGGGGTAAATTGCCCAATAACTTTAAGTCTGTCCAAAGAAGTGGGCAAGTAGTTAGATTTTTAAAAGCCTCTCCCATTATGAGATTTAGAAAAAAAAAAAAAAACTGATGGGGAGGAGGGATGATTTTCTAAAAGATTAAGCAGTAGCCTTCCTGTTATTGGAGATGCATATTAAATGATTACAGGAAATCTCACCACAGTATCCCAGATTCCATAGTATTAAACCCCTAAATTTCTTTTTCCATCCATAGAAGGTACCAACAGAAATCAGAAAGTATGTAATTAACTTCAACATTTAAGATGACTGATTTTTAAAAGAAAATAAAAATAATTGTGGCTTAAAGAAAATTGCCTTTCTCCATTACTTCCTCTTGATAGATATTGGATAATACAGGTTAAAGTAGTCTGAGAGGCAGCATGATCTAATGGAAAGACAATTGCCATAGAATCAGGAAGACCTGTGCTCACATCTGCCTCTGATGTTTACTAGCTATGTGACCAAGGACAGGTAATAACCTCTCTGAGTCTCAATTCCCTCCCCAGTAATGTAGGGATCAAAATACCACTAGCACCCATTTCATAGGATGGTTGTAAGGATCAGAAGAGATAATCTATGTAAGGGGGTATGTAAATACCATTTGTTATTATTACTATGTAGACATTATTTGAAATATGCCTAAAAGGCAGCTTGCCAGCTCTGAGCATTGTTTAACCAATATTATTTGGCAAGGTTAGAAAAAAAAAACATACTATCAATGAAGAGTTAACACTCTTTAAGGAATTAAGTCTTCACCAGTACTTCTATCTTCCTTGCCTGAAGTGAGATGACTATACTCCACCTGACTAGCTGGGGTGGTTGCGGACAGGCTTTGAGGAAAAGCAACAGAGATTTTATGGTCTTGGAAATTTGAAGTTCCAGAGGTTCAGTTGAGTCAGGGATGAGCTTCTTACTGAAGTCAGCTAGGTAAATGATTGAATGTCAAAAGTAGGTAGACAGAGACAGGACCAAAAAATTGGGCCAGAATCAAAGAGGGCAAGGCAAGGATCATCCTGGGGTAAAACTCACTAAGAGCCCTCCAAGGAGAGTCAGTTGTGTTGATGGAGTTTCCCTGGTAAATGGCCTCATTTTGGGGACCTTTCCGAGTTCTGTCCCAGCCTAAAGTATATTTTTTTTGCTAGAGTCCCACAATTACTGACTATCAGGGTTCTACAACTTCCCCAGGGGTGGGGAACCTTTGACCTCGAGACCACATGTGGCCTTCTAGGTCCTTAGGTGTTACCCTTTGACTGAATCCAAACTTCACAGAACAAATTCCCTTAAGAAAAGGATTTTTTCGGTAAACTTTGGACCAAGTCAAAAGGCCACACCTGAAACACATGAAACCTTGAGGCCACAGGTTCCCCACCACTGCCCTATACCAACTTGCAAGATGCTAAACAACAGGAAATACCATAATATGAAGGACACACAACTGTCACAATCCCTTTGACATAATTTGGTCACTGTCATACGTTCTGGTTTTTCCCCTGCACCTCAGGTCATTGCTAGTTTAGCATCATGTCCCAGAACAACAACAACAAAAAAAATCCTCTAGAGAAAACAAAAAAAAAAGCATCAGAGAAACATACTCAGATATAGGAAAAGACATTCTAGAATATCCAACCTCATGGCCACATTGCTCTATCACAACAAGATCTCACTTGTCTTTTCTCTTTCCTCTACTACAGAAATAACTTGCTCAAGCAGCATTCCAAGGGTTAGTCTCTGACAGTATTGGTAAATTTCCTCTAAGTGTTGATTATGGACAGTCCCACTGGAAGACATGCTGGTGGGCTTTCAGAGCAAATGCCTACAACACTGCCTCATCTCTGTCACAGCTCAGCAGCCCTGCCTTTCTTGCTGTGCTAACAATGTAATTTTTTTTTTTTTTTACTTTCTCCATGAATCTTCTGAGACAGACTCAATATACAGGGCTATGGCTTCAGGATATACAGGCTATGAGGGGCCTTCATTCTCTGATTCATCCTCAAGGGGGTGGGTTAGGGGGCTTTTTAACATAGCATTCAGCAAAATCCCTGACTTTCAGACAGTGGATGATGAAATTACAACTTTGAGTTACTTGAATTCCTTTTTTGGACTATACAGTAAACTGTTTTATTAACCTATAGGAAATATTAACCAATTTTCTTTCAGTTTTTTTTTTTTTCTAAGAGCCCTTCGATCACAATCTTCAGAGGAGAAAAAAGTATTATCTGCTACCTTATATTGGCTGATTATGAGATACTTTGTTCAAATTGTGGTAACTGACTTCTTGATGGTCTTGTATGTGAGAGCTTGGGGAGACCTGTCTGGCAAGGAACACTGTTTCTTTTAAATAATGAAATAGTTTTTGAAACTCAACCCTACAGAGGCCTTTGTGAAAATGAATGAAAATCTAATAGTAGATGAAATTAGATCAGAAAAAAGTAACTAAAGAAGAAAACACCAAAGAAGAAAAAAACAGACCATATTCAAATTATGGCACCTAGCTTTCTAGAGAGGACTCAAAAATGAACTGCCTAAAAGAAAACAAAACTCATCAGCCCTTTTTTAAAACCATTCATTCTTAGACCTATATGTATACATATAAATGCACATATGTGTAACAGGACATGGACAGAGCTTCCTTACTGGCTTCAAATTAACCATATGTATTAGTTCAGTGCTTTGGGAAGAGTGAATTCTCTGGCTACTTCTGACAGTCAGGTATAATTGAACACTGAAACAATTTAAAAGTGATGAAGCAATCATCAGATTGCTTAAATCTTGTCAATGAGGTTTGTTCGTTTGCTTTATAGCTAATAGCTCTTACTATGTGCCAGTCCCTATGGTAAACACTTTATAATTATCTCATTTGATCCTCATAATGCCTGAGAGGTAGGTGTCATCATTATCCCCATTATCCGCATTATCCCCAAGAAACTCAGGTAAATAGATTAAGTGACTCGCCCAGGGTCACACAGTTAGAAAGCTGCTGAAGCCAAATTTGAATTCAGGTCTTCCTGGCACCAGGCCTAGTGCTCTGTACACTGCACTGCCTAACTGAACTTTTAGTATTTCTTTTGAAGGTAGGGAATAAATATCTGTCCCATATCTGAGATTTATATTGTATATTGAGTACTTTTATTTCTCCTTTTGATGAGACTCTAGATATAAGCCAAAAACAAAGCTGTATTTCTTCCTCAGGGCACCTGGATGGTACAGGGGAGGGGGCACAATGAGCTAAATCAAGAAAATCTCTCTTTTAAGAAGTCAGGCTCCCCCAGGACTACACCTGACATGGACTTGGTGCAGAAGTGACCCTTAGTGGAGAAAAGAGTGGGGACAGTGCTCCAGTCCCACTGGACCCAGCAGAAATTAAGATAGATAGATAGATAGATAGATAGATAGATAGATAGATAGATAGATAGATAGATAGATAGATAGATAATAGATAATTTCTTTATAATGAGGGGAATATATCTAGATAGATATCCATTTAGATAGTTATTTACATAGATTTTATAACTATATATATATATATATATATATATAGATGAGGAAGGGAAGGGGAGGAGAGAGATCTTTCCCTAAGGCTAATACATCTTCCCTCCACATCTCCACTTTTCAGAATATTTCTCTTCAAGGCTTACTTTAGTTGCTTCTATGAAGCCTTTAAGGATCCTTGCTCATATCCTCCAGCTAGAAGTCTTCCTCTCCTTCCTCAAATTTTCCCAAAGCATTTGGCCCAGATCTTTCCTTTGCCCCCATCGCACCCTAGTTTATATCACACATTTGTGTGTATATATTGGATTTCTCACAGTAGAACATAAGATCTTTGGAGGCAAGGACTATTTCAACTTTTGTCTTTGTGTCTCCAACATCTAACACAATGTTTTACATGCAGTATGTGCTTAATAAATGTTCGTTGAATTGAATTCATTTAATATTTTAAATATTCTATAATAATATTCCAATGGATCTGTGATATCTTTCATTTAGATATTTCTTCCGATCATGCAGATACCCATCCATGCCTGCCTATTCTCTGTAACCATTCTCCATGTCTTCTTATTGATTAACAACATAGCTGAGTGCCTTCTTTTCATTCTTTTAACTTTGGATGAATATGAATGAAATATATAGCTGTCCATGGAGTACTCTTCACTTTCACAATATGATTGGCCCATCATGTCTTTCCTTTCAAATATTTCTATGATTAAATCTTTTATATGACTTCTCCTATATAATTCTTCTTTTATAATGTGACCCAGCCAGCTTATGTTCATCATGTGCTTCTGCATTTCCTTTTAAGTGATTCTTAATTCAGATCATTTGGAGATTTTGATATTTCATGGCTCATATTCATACAGCACCAATGGACAAAATACTGATGGCATAGACAAGTAGGGCAATGTTGTTGCTACAATGTAAATTTCAGGATGCTGTTTAAAAAAAAAAACTTCCTATCTGAGGTTCATAGCGTCATATATAATCCTCTTTTCTGTTATCTATGTATTGAAATATCCACATTTGATAAGTTCATAATAAGAAAAAAGTTGAAAAGAACTGTACAGTTACCCAGAGTGAATCCATCCTGCTCTTCTCTTGATCAGTTCTAGGCCCAATGCATAGCCCATTGATAGTGTCTGTCGAAGATACATGTACTTATGTACTAAGGACTGTCCAGCTAACTGTTTATCATGGTCTAGACCATAGGCAGACTTCATTCACCTGGTTTTCTCCTGTGTGAATAGTTAGTCCAAATTTTTTTGGGTGTTTGTGGATCTAATAGAATGTAATCCCCATGCAAGATCACCTAACATACTTCATAATGAAGAGGGGAATCTATTCTGGACCTACTCCATTGAAGGGGCGAACATCTTTCCTGAGCATATGTCTCCCTACTTTAAGCCTCACTTGATGCTAATAACTAGAGAGTCATTGAACTGAATTATCTCTGTCGTCTTATCTTTTGAGGAATGACACATGATTTTGACATTTGTACAGGAGACATCTTGTTGGTGGAGATCTTTTAAGGTGTTATTTTGTTTTATTGAATCCATTTTTTAAAAATAGTCAACAAATAACAAAGATTTGGTACTCTCTATACCTTCCAGTCAATTGTGTGACTTTAAAGATGTAGGATATGATTTAGCATTCATATCTTGCTTTAAATTTTTCAAGGCACTTCACATATGTTAGCTCATTTGATCCTAGGCATGTAGAGCATCATTTATTGATATTCTCCTGATTACCTTATTAAACAAAAATGTAATCCTCTCCAAGAGTTTGTCCTCTATTTTTGATGTCTTCCCTTCTTTCAGATACCTTGACAATTAAATTTTTAAAACTCTAAAACTTTTGTGTGTATCAACCTCTTCTGTGTATAATCAGGATACTTGAAGCCCATATCAACAAAGTACAAGCTCTGCTAAGTCCTATCAATGCCATCAATTAAATTAATCAAATATTTATCAAGCGTCAAGAGTGTTCAAGGCACTGAACACAATGTAATTAATATGCCCAGTCTCTTTAGCCTATGAATCTCTTCATTGAGCTTTGGGTGACCAGCACATTTAATCCCCCTGAATCAGAGATGTCTCATGCTTCTCAGGTGTATAGGCTATTCTGAAGAATTGGTGTTAAAAAGATGAGCCCTCGTTCCTAGGGGAGACAGAGTCGTGAAAAGACCTGTGTAGTTTCCCAAAGACAATACAGTTAGCTCTTCTTTTCATTTCTGAAACCAGTTCATTATATATCCTCATATATAACTACATATCCTTATAACTACATATGTTAATGCACCAGCTCTATGGACAGTCCATCCAATTGTATATCATAGGATGAAAAATAAATATTCTTCATCCACTTGTTTTATTCTGTGTGGATAGTTAGCTCAGATGGGTTTGAGTACTCATGAACATCATTTAGTAGGTCCTGCATTGTTCCAGGACTTGATACAATCCCAAACAGGAACATCTACAGAACCATACCATCTATAGGAAATCTATATTCTGAGTTATAAAGTTATAAAGAAAGAAAAAGTTGAAGTCTCTATTTGTTCATGAGAAAGAAAAAGAAAATGAAAAATCAATTTAGCAAAGGATTGAAGAGAAAGACCCTCAATAGTTCTTTGGAAGAAATGGTTTTGGCAGCCAGAGACAAAAGTCTTCTTCCATGAGGAAGTGTCCTCATGGACACCATGCTGGATGTTCCTGGTGATAGCAGTGACCACCTTTCACAAACATAGGTCTCCCTGAGTTGTGCTGTGTGACATTAATCATTGGGGAATACATCAAACAAGGGTGTCATTCTTGTTGCATCTTTGAAGGAATATTGTATTATTTTAACATATGCACAGGAGACATGATTTGATATGAGCCCTTAAGGTAGTATCTTTTTCAACCCAAATGCTTTTAAAAAATATTTAAAAATCAATATAGGATTTTTCGATTCTTCATGGAGTCTTTGATTTTCCATAATTTTTAGTCAACTTTACAAATATAAAGGTGTGGATAACTTTTAACATCCCACAATTCTGAGCATTACTACTTTTTGTGAGAAACAATATGGTGTAGTGCAGGGGTGGGGAACCTGTGGCCTTGAGGCCACATGTGGCCCTCTAGGTCCTCAAGAGTGGCCTTATGACTGAATTCAAACTTCACAGAACAAATTCTCCTAATAAAAGGATTTGTTCTGTAAAATTTGGACTCAGTCAAAAGACCACACCCGAGGACTTAGATGACTACTTGTGGTCTTGAGACCACAAGTTCCCCACCCATGGTATAGTGGATGAGAAGCCAGTCTCTGAGTCAGGAAGGTCTGGGTTCAATTCCCTGCCTCTGATACTTATTGACTATGGAACCCTGAGCAAAGTTCTTTAATCTGTCAGTTCCCCAAGAGATTCTTTAAGATGATAAGTTGCAGAGTAGTAACGGATTCACATTGATAAAGGGAGTTCCTATAAAGTTATATAATATCTGAAATCATCCTTCTGTTATGTCTTTTTTAGCTTCCTTATCCCGCATAATCTTGATAAAAGTTTTTAATTGCTCCAAAAGGATATTTAGAAATGAAACGTTTCTTTTCAGCTCTGAAATTCTGAGTGTATAATAAAGAGAGAAAAGGTTGAAGTCTCTATTTGTTCATAAGAAAGAAAAAGAAAATGAAAAATCCATTTAGCAAAGGGTTGAAGAGAAAGACCCTCAATAGTTCTTTGGAAGAAATGGTTTTGGCAGCCAGAGACAACATGCTGGTTCCCCAGATAGACTAGGGCATGGTAAAAACGGAAGAACATTCTCTGTCTCTCACTGAGCTTCAGTTGGTGTTATAGGGCTTGTATTGCCCTTGGGAGTAATTTTCACAGTGGATTGTTTGGCTATTAACGTCTTATTTTTTATTTCCCAATCTTTATTATCTTTGAGTTGTCTGAGGGCGGTTGAGTTTGTTTCAGGGCAGTAATCTCTGACAGCAAGCAAGGAAGATGAGATTTCTCCAACTTACAGAGTACATGGAAAGAAAAAGAAAACCACAGCCCTGACAATGTCACATTGGTAGCTATGATTTAGTGAAATGATACTCTGAAAAGTATCTGCAGTACAGGCAGGCTTTACCAGACAAGTACTCATTGTCAACGAAATAACAAGGACCCTAAAAAAATGGCTTACAACTCTATTACCCACCGACCCCCAAATAATCAGTGAATGACATCCAGGTTTTGTTTTCCTTTTTTCTTTAAATAAAACTGCCTAGAGAAGGAGACTTTTATGTATTCACAGTTGATACATTGGTTTCTGGAAAAGGTGACAGGTTACTTACTAGCCATGATTTTTAGAAAGGTGTCCTGGGATAAAATGGAATGTCAGATTAGTTCAAAATTAGATGAAACCAAATAAGTATATATTTCACATTTCTTCCAATTCATTTGGCTTGGCAGAGGGCACATATAAAGTTCCCACTGTTCTTTGTCATTTGAGGTTTCCAGAGGGCTGCGGATGTGGCTTCCATGTTTTCCTGGGTCTCCATTGTACAATGGCAAAAGATATAAAGGAGAGTAGTGGAATCACTTTTGCAAATTCAGACTCTGAGGCTGTAATGGACCCTATGCATGGAAAAATACCATAACTTTCTGAGATTCGGACTGGCTGGAAAGTAACCCCATTAGGGATATTTTATATTTAGGATTTTTCACGTTGGTAATGCTTTTAGAATTGTTTTGAGTATTTGGATTTTATACCTGTGAAAGATGGTTCCCTGAATGTTTACCTTTGTTCATAAAACAAAAATCTCTTTTTTCCCCAGTACGCCCTAAACCCTACAGTTCCTCAGTTTCCTCCTGTGTAAAGTGAGGTGGGGGTTAATGATGTTCTCTAGATTGGATTGTGTCATGGAAACAGTACTGAATTTGGAGAAAGAGGTGTGACATCATGATAGAGTGGAAAGAATGTGGGCTTTAGAATCATTGAGCTTTGTCTTTGTTACTTACTAGCTATGCAACCTAAGATCAGTCATAATTTTCTCATCTGTAAAATGGGAGAGTTGGACTAGCTAGCCTCTAAGGTCCATTCTAGCTTTAAATCTAGGATTCCAGGTTCTTAAGACTTGAATTTCAATTTTAACAAGTCATTCTTTTTTCTCTACCTCAGTTTCTTTACCTGTAAGATGAAAAGCTTGGACTCAATGAACTTTGAGGTTGCTCCTAGCTCTAAATCTATGATTTCTTCCAGTCCCAGGAGAAATGAACATTTAGCATCCTGAACAGTGACAAAATATTTTCTCTCTTAAAGAAAAAAAATGCATTCACTTTGACTGGTATATGGAAAATCTTTGCCTTGTTATGATTTTAAAGAGTGGGGATAAATAATGAATCAGGTGAAAGTGAATGCCACTGGAGGCTATGGCAAAGTTTTGTTGCTGTTATAATGATTTTCATTTCACAGTGTTTGACACTGATACCATTCATGTTTTAATCATTGGCAACTGCCTTTAAACTGGGGCTTGTCTGGGGGATTGTTTCTCCTTCTAGCGTGATGGTTTATGCGTCTTGAAGGAAGGAGAGGGAACAGCACAGAGCCCTATGGTTCCAGTCAAGGAGTTCTTTAAAAAGCCAAGTTCCAGTAGAACGGGCCATTTGGAGGAAAACACTGTTTTCAAGACAGCAAGAACTAGATCAGCTTTAAAACAGCACCTTTACAACAATGACAACTTTGTTTTCTTTTAGCTTATTCTAAAAACAGTTGGGGATACTGCTTGTTTTACTTAAATCTTGGACTCTTCCTTCGTTTATCAATTGTTCTACACAAAGTCCTATGGCATTAAGGTTTGGGGTTCCTGAGCCAATGGAAATTCCCAGCTGCTGACTATGTGCAGGAAGGCTAGCTGTGGGAACACAGCTCCCCATCCCCAATTTGAAGGACATCTCAGAATGTCAGAGCTAAAAGGGGCCTCAGACCAAGAATTGTCTCTTAAACATCCTTGTAGTAAGTGATCATCCAGCCCCCATTCCAATACCTCAGATTCAATTCAATAAGCATTTAGCATCCTTTTATGTGCCAAGCACTGTGAATGCAGAGAAAAACCAAAACAGTCCAACATTCTCTACCCTCAAGGAGCTTACATTCTACTGAGGGTGTCCAGTAAGGTCATAACACATGCTCAGGTAAGTAAAAACAAAATTCGCATAAAAGAATTTCAGAACAGGAAAAAAATATTGATGACTTCTTTTAGGGTACGGAGAATCAGGAAGGGACCAGTGTAGTCAGTGGGAGTAGAGCTAATGATGACAAGTGGAGGAGGGGATAAGGACACCCCTACTGAGAGAGCAAGTTAGAAAGTTATGCTTAGATGCCCCTGTGGGCTCCCCCTCCAGCAGAGAAGTGAAAAGGAAAGATCTCTATCACTGATCTGACTTTCCTTATCCATGACTCAGAGGAAAATTATCAGCACAATCTCAGGTAATCCCATACTGTGAGGGACTGGGGGAGGGGGGATGGGTAGGCTACCTTCAGCCTTCTTGGAAGGGTGTGGATAGTGGGGGACAGTTTTATCAGACTTGATCTTGTTTGGATATGGGACACCTCCTCCCCTTTACTGGCAGGAATTGTGATCACATGATCACAATACCAAGAGGCAGAAAAGGAGACTGGGGGTGAGGGGGAGAGAGAGTGTTAAAGAATAGGCAGCTCCCATCATCTGAGAGCAAGGTATGTGTATCCTCTAAGAGCTGGGAGTGCTGTCTCGATTGCATTTGGAGACAGTTTATGTTCTCTTGAAGCAGGCCAAGATTTCATTTCTAACAGTTCATCTGAATGAGTTGTATATTAATCAAATAATACCTCTTAGGACCACGATGCTATGTAACTTAACTGACATTTCCCCACACTGTTGTTTTCAGGTCTCCACCAGAAATCCCACATGAAAGAGAACGGCCCACGATTATTTCAATTAGCTATTTCCAAAGCTGAAGGGAGATAGGCCCTTAAATTGTCTGCTAGTTGCCACCTAAAAACCAGTCCTCGAACTGTGCCTTTTATTTGCAGGTCTGGGTTTTCCCTATAGTCTGTTGAAGCTTCTTAACATTTATGGTAAAGTACAAACAATTCCAGGATCCTGATAATGAATACATCTCGAGCTATATATAGCTCGAGATGTATATAGTGTGTTAGAAGAAATGCCACATTGTTTTGGTATCTGTTGTTACTTCCCAATTGCATTATGCAATATAATGCAAATTTTGAGTTCCTAATTAGCAGAGTCTGTTTTGTTCGAGTGGAGCACAGTAGAGGGAATTTTTCCACGGTGCAGCTGTTACCTATGGTGGAAAAGAATCTCACCTCACAGAGATGAGGTACACAAATACTCATAGTGTTAGGGAAAAAGCCCTTGGTGTTTCCTTTAAGCAGGGCTCTTTCAGAATGGATTGCACATTCCATACAGCAAATGTTACCACTGCTGCCCACTCAATTTCTTCCCTAGGTTGTTTTTAATAGGGCAGGAGGATGGGGTGGGGGGGGGGGTTGCTGTGGAGAAGCCTCTTTTTTTTTTTTTTTGCAAGGTGTAACACTTAACTGTATTTGTAAAGATTGTAGCTGTATCTGCACAAGCTAGTAGGACAAATTCAAACTCGGGAATGAGATGCATACATTTGGTGAAATCAGTAGGGCTGTGCTGAATGACATATAAGTCCCTTGCACAGGAAAAGATGCTGTATTAGCTCCTTAGGAAGGGGTAGGACTGGGCTTGCACAAAGTGTATGCCCATCAGGATTGCATGTTAAACAACCAGGGGTTCTGGTTCATGTTCAGCCAGCATCCAAAGTCTAGTTGCAAAAACCATTGCTTGTTTCAGCTTTAGGGATTTCTGATGTTTAAACAGAAATCATTGTGGGGTACTGGATAGACCCCATTTTGCTTCTAGAGCCTCTTAAGGACACTACTAGTAGATGGGGAAGAAGGCTGGATTAAATACAGAGTAATAAGAAAAAAAAACAGAATTCAGTTTTATTCCTCCCTGTGCACTCTGCCCACCCCACCCCACCCCACCCCACCCCACTCCATATATAGAATAGAGCTTTACAAGAGGCTCTGCACAGAGTAGGCCTCAATAAATATTTATTGCATGAGAAGAAAAAGGAATGGGGTGGGGGTGGTATTCACCTATACCCCACAAACAGAGGCAGCTGATTTTGTTTGCAAAGTACCTCCAACAGCTGGGGCTTGAGTAGAATAGAAGAAGGACTTGTGCCAAGGTTTATTTTTTTTGTACCCAGTCTGGAAATGCCCATCACAGAGATCTCCGAGCCACTTTGGGTTTTAACTCCCCTGTCCCACCAGACCTCGTTCCCTGTGTATTTCTTTCCTTTTTTTGCCATACTTAGTGACTGGCAGAAAAATTAACTTGTTTGAATTTTACTCTTTTCCTCTGACCTACCCCCTAGTGGACTCGCTATCCAAACGAAATGGGTATCGGGAAGAGGCCTAGATAATTCACATATTGGCTGGCTCAACCCCGGGATAACCAGGAAACCTAGTGCTCCGGTTTTTCTGATATTGATCATGACAATGAACTACTGTCAAGCTAGAAGCGACTTTCGTTAGCGGGTTCTTCCCTTGGCTGGCGGCTTACTCTCCCTCCCGCCCCCCCACTCCCACCCCCAACCTCCCCGCCTTCGAGAAGGGTCCTCTCCCCCTGCCAGTCCCCGCACAGCCCCTCCTGGCCACCACCAAACCCTGGAGGAGTGGAATGCACACAATGCTTCTCTTATAGGGCTATAGCCCTGGATCTGGGCATGCTCAGTAGTCCAGGCAGGTTTGTGGTCGCAAGTGCGGCATGTCCCCCGTCCCACACCTCTGCTGGCTCCCTGGCCCCAGCCCGGGCCCAAGCCCCAGGCTGCCCCAGGCTTAACCCTTGCCGCATCTCAGCCAGAGGCGCTTCGTGGGGTGGGCGTAGGGGTCATTGAGCCGCGTGACCCCTCCCCCCATTCCACTTTGGAGTCTCACTCCAGGCTCCAGCCCCCGGCCCCGCACACACACACACACACACACACACACACACGCGCGCGCGCGCGCACACACACACACACACACACACACACAGGTAGGCTGGGCGAGTGCGAAGCCTCTGCGATCCTCGGAACTCAGCCCCTACCTAAGGACCGCTCGCTCTGCACAAGTGCCGCTGCTGCTCCTTGGGCTGCGGGGCGATCCAACTGTCACGGAAGGACGGAAGCAAGGAGAGAGGTACAGTAACTAGATTCCAAAGTGCTGGTGTGCTTTGCCATGCCTTCACCCCTTTCTGCATCCTAGCCTCGTAGTTCTTAATTCCGCGGCTGTGGCAGCGGCTGCGTGACACCCCACCCCCTCCATCCCCCATCCCCCACTCCACCCCCCCCACCCCCGCCCTGAAAGGAGGGTCTTTCCCCAGCTGTGAGTGCTTGCTTGCTGGCTCCCAGGAATGCCCCCAGAGACGTCTTTGCTTGTTGATCAATGGATCGATTGATTGATTGATTGTGAGTGTGCGCTTGTGTCAGTGTGTGTGTGTGTGTGTGTGTGCATGTGTGCGCGCGCGCTCCGGCTAGGATACACGGGGGTGGGAGCAAAGATTTGGGGGGGGCGGGGACCTTCGCTCTACTTGGGGGTCCCTGGAGGCTAGGGGCTGCCTCACTGGGGAAAGTCTGCGGTGGGGGAGGACAGAAAAAAGTGGGCTCTGTGGTGTGTGTGTGTGTGTCTGTGTGCGTGTGTGCGCGCTCCCGGGACTGGGGCACCGTGGCCGAGGTAGGGGACCAGAAATGTGCTTGGGAAGAGGCAGTACTGTGGATGGGTTATATGTGAATGTGCGTGTGTGTGCGCGCGCGCGCGTGGGGAAGGGAGAGGGGAGGAAATACTTCTGTGAGTGTATGGAAAGGTGCAGTCTGGCTATCAGAGGAATCGGTGTAAGTGTGTACCCGTCCGTCTGTCTGCACCCAAGTGCGCGCGGCTGTGAGTGTGTGTGTATGTGTGTCTATGTTTCTGTCTGTGACTCCCTCTGTCTGTGTAGATGCGTGTGTGTGTGTGTGTGCGTGTGTGCGCGCGCGAGGAGTGTGCGAGAGTGTGCGGAGGAGCAGAAGTCCAGATCACGTAGAGACAGACAATCGCAAAAACTGCAGAGCAGATAGGAAGGCAAGCGGGGAGGGAGGGAGAGAGGGAGGGAGGGAGGCAAGAGGAGAAGGAGGGAGGGAGAAAGGGAGGGAGGGAGAAGGGGAGGGAGGGGGAGGAGGAGGAGGGGTGGAGGGAAGCAGGCAGGCAGGAGCAGCCGGGCAGGCTTAGATGTGTCCGGATCGGAGAGGAGAGCAGAGCAGAGCAGCGGGGAGGGGACCGGAGGGAACCGAGGGGCGGCGAGCCGCCCAACCAAAGCAGGGAAGCTACCCAGTAGGGGAGGACACCCGAGCGGAGGGGTGAGGAGAGCAGAGGTAGGTGCCCGGCCAGTGGGAGGCAGGTTGGGCGCTCCCTCCCCCACCCCGGCACCCTGGGGAGGCGGCGAGGTGGTTGAAGGTGGGGGAGCATCCCGACTTTGCCGGGTGCTCTCCGAGCCCAAGGCTTGCGGTGGCCGCCTCCGAGCCCGGGGAAGCCTCTCCGGCGCTGGGTGTCGTTATAGCGGCAGCCCTGGGCTCGGGCACCCTAAGGGGACCGATGTGCCCCCCGGCTCCGACTCTCGCCGCCTGCCAGCTGGTCCACAGGGTTCCTCTCTCTCGTCGCCTTCGTCGGGCCAGGGCTCGGCACTTGCCCGGGACCTTAACGAGATGCTGCAGCCAGCACGATCTGGTGGGTAAGCAAGCCGGGGGCTCCCGCCCAGAGCAGCCAAAGCCGGGGTGGAGACGCAAAAAGGGACTTTGGAAGGTCGGGGTTCTGGCCGGGGCTGGGGGACGATCTGATCGCAGAAAGGATGGAGACGCCTGAATACCGCTCCCCTTCTGCCCTGGTCCATTCTAGGCTGGCACGGGCTGAGAGTGGGGGGAGAGAGCGAGGCACTTTCGACGGGGAGGGGGAGGGAGGAAAGGGGATTGCGGAGAGATTCCAGCCTTCGAAGCCTGGCATCCTCAACCCTGCCCCCTCCTCCCCCTCAACCCCCATCTCTCCGTGGCTTTAAAGAGGCGTCTGGGAAACTCCAGCTGCTACCCTCGGTGGTTTGGGATAGGACTGCCTCTGTGCCAGTCGCTCAGCCTGGGAAGCTGAAGGGGGACACCCAGGGCAGCAGCCCGGCCAGCTTCAGCCCCGGCCCTGGGCACGGGGTTGCGGCAATGCGGTACTCGCTGTCACTGCCATCGGCCACCTCGGGACTCCTTTCGGAGCTCGGAGCGGCAGCATCTCTATTGCCTCGGTCTTTCCCTAGGCAGGCAAGCGGCTGCTTCATTTGCCATCTTCCTACTAGCCCTGTGCCTGTTCTGCTCCCCCGCTCCCCCTCCCCTTTCCCTCCCCCACCCTCTCCGGGCATGAGATGCGATCATACGCTCGCAGAGTGGGTGAATGATTTCTGCTAAGACTTCCTATGCCTGTCCCCGGGAGCTCGAGAGGGGCATCTGGCTGACACTTGGGAAGGCTGGAGAGGCGCCTAGCAGCATCCCAAGAGTGCTTGAAGTAGTGCATTATTTTTCTCCCATTTGCTAAATGTTTGTTTAGCTCCTGCAATTCTTTGACTCTGTCCTTTTACCCTCTGCCCTGTTTTCATTCTTCTCCATCCCCTCTGCCCTCTTTCTAGTTTCTCTTACTCCCTTCTGTCCTCTTTCTGGCTCCTTCCTGTCATTCTCTTCTCCTTGGAACTCCCTCTTTTCCTATTCTCTCCCATTCCAGCTGGCTCTTGTTTCCTCCTTTTCGAAGGGAGCTGCCTTTTTTTTAACTTCCTCCTAGCTCTTCCCTGCCCCCCCTTTTGTGTTACCCACAGTAGAAATCTAGAGGGGGAAGGGATCCCCCTTTTCTAATGAGGCTCTCTGCTGGTGTTGCTTTGTTTGTCTGTTTCTGGTTAAGATTTAGGTTTATACCTGAGGAAGAAAAGTGTCTAGAAATGGCTGAACTGGACACGGGGAGCAAATGGTCCCCGAAAAATCTCGATTTGACAATGAGAGTTGTTTTGAGATTTTGGTGATGTCATTCTTATGATTTGTGACTTCTTGTGCACTACCAGTCATGCCGTCACACCAACTAGGGTCAATGTATATCTTTACAGCATCCAATTAGCATTCTGGCAGCGTAGTTCTGTGTTTCTGTTTGGCCCACCTTAAAACTACAGATCTCTGTAGGTCTTGCATAATGGCTTGTCTACTTTTATAGATGTGATATGTTATTGTTATAGACATTCCTCATGGGCAAAATAAACAAAGCGGTGTCTATAGGATGTGTCTTTCACTGCATCATTTTCCTCTTGTGTGTTCCTAGGTAATTTATAGATTGGTAGGAAGGTAACCACTTCTATTTAACATGAAAAGAAATGACGTGGACAAACCTGCATAAATAAAAAGAAAATACATGTTTTATATGTTGATGGAAATCTGTCTTGCATAAATTCGTGTATATGGGTTGGAATATGTGAAGAATTGGAGAAAATGGGCTAATTTGCTATAAGCATTAAACTCTACCAACAAATGTTATTCTATTTGCTTAGACATCAGGGGTAAGAAGGGTGTGTGGGGGAAGGGGGAAACAGCTGGGAACTGATTAATTTAAGACAAGAATCTGCTGTGACTACAGAGTATATCTAGCTCCCCAGCTAGAGTCACATAGGAATGTCGCTGTGTGAACTCCATATCCCAGGCAGTGGTAGACAGTGGTAAAAGAAGGCTGGAGCAGGAGTTTGGACTAAGTAGCAGCCAACATATGGACTGAAGCTAAAAAGGAAAGGGAAGAGAGACATGAAGTAAAGTGAGGCAACAGTCTCTGTAATGCCAAGATAGATCAGCTATTCATCTCTGCATTCAAACAGAAAATTCCTTTCTGTGGACTCCCTCAGGACAAGTTTTGTTGTGGTTGCTTGTTGCTAGTGTGTGTGTGTGTGTGTGTGTGTGTGTATGAATTGTGTGTGTGTGTGTGTGTGTGTGAGAGAGAGAGAGAGAGAGAGAGAGAGAGAGAGAGAGAGAGAGAGAGAGAGAGAGAGACTGTGACTGTGTATCTTTCAGATAACAAATCCTTCCCCTTTTACCACCACCCCCAGGTTATTTTTCCCCTTCCTGTATCAATACCTGCCTTCTCTTACATTGAAAAGCATAGGAGTGTGAATTCAGTATAATTCAGCCTAACTGTAGACTTAAGGCAAACCATATTGGTGTGGTTGAAAGACCAAGGGCCTTGGAGGGAGAAGCTAAGTGACCTTGGGTAACTCAATTTTTCTCTCTAAAACTTAGTTTCCCTGGCTGTAAAAAGGGCAATAATGCTGCCTACCCCATCTACGTTAGGTGGATACTGCGAGGCTCAGAATAGATGGTGACTATAAAAGCAATTTGCATACTTTAAACTGCTGTACAAATAGAAAGGCATTGCTGTTGCTGCTCCTTGTGTTTTTGCCCTGTGCCCCTTGCTACTACTATCTCTCAATTCCCTGAACACTACACTAATCTAGCCTTTTTATTTTGTCCCTCAGTCAAGCCTTACACTATTCTGCCTTCTGATCTACCTTTCTAATCATGCTAACACCTAGAGAATTGAAATTCACACATTGGAACTCCTTTGCGGTTCTGGTTCTGGATTTCAGCATCCAAAGACTAGTGACTTTTACTGGGGTCAGTGCTAAGGAAGGCTTTGGCACAAGCTGGGTAAAAGAAATATTTACAGAATGGCCTGGCTTTTGCCATAATTAGAAATCTTTCCTTGTATTTGCTGTTTTTACCCTACAGCATTATGTACATTCCATACAAAGCATTAGAACCAAAGTCAAAGAGATGCATAGTGTTTGGATTGGATTTTCTGGGTGGGATCAGTGTCAGGTTTTAGTATATATTGAATTTCTGTGGTTTAAATATATATTTTATATATGTATATGTCTGTATATGCATATATATACATATCTATATGTAGACATATATGTATATATAAAGATAGATACACATATATATCTCTACACACACACACACACACATTGCCTAATAATTCATTAGGATTTAGTTTCTACTCAGATGAATTTTCAAAACAATGACCATTGAAAAAAAATATTTTCTTCTTTTTGTTTTTAGATTCTTTATCTTTATTCAGAAGCATAAAGTTGTTTGCTGAATGCAAGAAGATGTTACTTTGGCTCTTTCTGGTTTTATCTACCCCCATTTCTGCTTCGACAAATGCAGAGTCTGAGCCCTCGGTGGAAATTTGCAGTGTGTGCTCCTGTGTGTCGGTGGAGAACGTGCTCTATGTCAACTGTGAAAAGGTTTCTGTCTTCAGACCAAATCAATTGAAACCACCCTGGTCAAATTTTTACCACCTCAATTTTCAAAATAATTTGTTAATTGTCCTCTATCCCAATACATTTCTAAATTTTTCACATGCAGTCTCCCTGCAGCTGGGGAATAATAAATTGCAGAACATTGAGGGAGGAGCCTTCCTGGGGCTCAGTGCATTAAAACAGTTGCACTTGAATAACAATGAATTAAAGGTTCTCCGAGCTGACACTTTCCTTGGCATAGAGAACTTGGAGTATCTCCAGGCCGACTACAATTTAATCAAGTATATTGAACGGGGAGCCTTCAATAAACTCCATAAACTGAAAGTGCTCATTCTGAACGACAATCTGATTTCGTTCCTTCCCGATAATATTTTCCGATTCGCATCTTTGACCCATCTGGATATCCGTGGGAATCGAATACAGAAGTTGCCCTACATTGGTGTGCTGGAACACATTGGCCGTGTTGTTGAATTACAGCTTGAAGATAACCCTTGGAATTGCAGTTGTGATTTGCTGCCTTTGAAAGCATGGCTGGAGAACATGCCATATAACATTTACATAGGAGAAGCTATCTGTGAAACACCCAGTGACTTGTATGGGAGGCTTCTGAAGGAAACCAATAAACAAGAATTATGTTCCATGGGAACTGGGAGTGATTTTGATGTGCGGATTCTACCACCCTCTCAGCTGGAAAATGACTATACCACACCCAATGGCCATACAACCCAAACCTCATTACAAAGATTAGTGACAAAGCCCCCCAAAACAACCAATCCTTCAAAGATCTCTAGTATTGTTGCAGGCAAAGCACTCTCGAATCGCAACCTGAGTCAAATTGTATCTTATCAAACTAGAGTACCACCATTGACACCTTGCCCAGTCCCTTGTTTTTGCAAAACTCACCCTTCTGACTTAGGCTTAAGTGTCAATTGCCAAGAAAAAAATATACAATCGATGGCCGAGTTGATGCCCAAACCCTTAAATGCCAAGAAGCTGCATGTCAACGGCAATCAGATTAAAGATGTGGACACCTCAGATTTCACTGAATTTGAGGGTCTGGATCTACTCCACTTAGGCAGCAATCAGATTACGGCAATCAAGGGAGAAGTGTTCCGGAATCTCACCAATCTCCGTAGGCTCTATCTCAATGGCAATCAGCTAGAACGGCTGTACCCTGAAATGTTTGCAGGTCTGTACAACCTGCAGTATCTCTATCTTGAATACAACTGGATCATAGAAATCTTAGCTGGCACCTTTGACTCTATGCCCAATCTGCAGTTGTTGTATTTGAACAACAACCTCTTAAAGAGCCTGCCGGTTTACATCTTTGCAGGTGCTCCTCTCGCTAGGCTGAACCTGAGGAATAACAAATTCATGTACCTGCCTGTGAGTGGGGTGCTTGATCAGCTTGAGTCCCTCACACAGATAGACCTTGAGGGCAACCCATGGGACTGCACTTGTGACTTGGTAGCCCTAAAGCTCTGGCTGGAGAAACTAAAAGATGACATTGTGATGAAAGAATTGAAATGTGAAACACCTGTACAGTTTGCCAGCATTGAGCTGAAGTCCCTCAAAAACGAAATCCTGTGTCCGAAGCTGCTCAACAGGCCTTCTTCTCCCTTCACTAGCCCCATACCTGCCATTACCTTCACAACACCAATGGGACCCATCCGAAGTCCTCCTGGAGGCCCAGTCCCTCTGTCCATTTTAATCTTAAGCATTCTGGTGGTCTTGATCTTAACTGTGTTTGTTGCTTTCTGCCTCCTAGTCTTTGTGCTCCGGCGCAACAAGAAGCCGATCGTGAAACATGAAGGTCTCGGAAACCCAGAATGCAGCTCCATGCAGCTGCAGCTGAGGAAGCATGAGCACAAGACCAACAAGAAGGATGGGCTCGCAGCAGAAGCCTTCATCCCACAGACCATTGAGCAGATGAGCAAGAGCCACACGTGTGGCTTGAAAGAGTCTGAAGCAGGCTTCATGTTTTCTGAGCCACCAGGACAGAAAGTCATCCTGAGAAACACTCCAGAAAAGGACAAAGATCTCGTCCATGTAGATACCAGGAAAAGACTGAGCACAATTGATGAGTTGGATGAATTATTCCCTGGCCGGGATTCAAATGTATTCATTCAGAATTTTCTGGAAAGCAAAAAGGAGTACAACAGCATCGGGGTCAGTGGCTTTGAGATCCGCTATCCAGAAAAGCAACAAGACAAGAAAAATAAGAAATCACTAATAGGAGGTAATCATAGTAAAATTGTTGTAGAGCAGAGAAAGAGTGAATATTTTGAACTAAAAGCAAAACTTCAGAGTTCTCCCGACTACCTACAAGTCCTTGAAGAGCAAACAGCTTTGAACAAAATATAGGTCATGCAGTCTTATTTCCTACAGAGGACATTTATTTAATGATGAAAGTGCCTTTTGTTGACTTCTAACTTCCAAATTCTATATTATCAATAGGCATAGAGGCAGGTGTTTCCAAGGGTGTCAGATTAACCGTAGTCACATATGAGTTGTCAAATAGAGAAAGATTTTGACCTTTAATGGATTTCACTCCATAAAACTTAGACTGTGGAATCCTGTGGGGATACTGCAAACTCTATTGCCAAAGGGATGCTTTATATACATATTACGCTGAATTTAACCACAAGGGGCAAATTGGTTTTGTACCCCCTCCCCCACTGCAAAACCATGGCCTCCTTGTGATTTGTTAAAGCAAACACAAGCAAACTGGTAGCCGTGTTTGTACCTCAGCTGGGTCCTTCATCTTGCACGTGGATTAAGTTGGTGGTGGAACTGGAGTAATCCTTTGATTTGTGGCATTGTAACAACTCTGTTTAAAGATTCTCTGAAAAGTTTTTTTAAAAGCATGCAAAGAGAGAACATTCGGTAGTATTTGTAAATTGGTAACCTTTATGGCCTGCATCTTGAAACCACTGGAGTTACTGATGTTAAATTGTGCAAACATTTGTTTAAAATATACCATGCATTATTACATACCGATGAAAATAAATTTGAACACTTTAAACATACCTGTCTATACATAAAATTTAAAAGAGAAAAACATCAATGTGATTTATACAGAATTTGCGGTGACCTGAAGAAATTATTGATGTTAACGCAGAATTAAATACAACTCAAAATTCAAACTATGACTAGAGTTTGTCCTCAGTTACGTGAAATAGCTACAATCCTCTAAGGTTGGCCAAAATTAGCCAAATGCTTACCATGTGAGCGCACCAGAAAATATTTTTGTAATATAATTCATATTTATGAACTACCTTGTACACTAAATATCAAAATATGTACTCCTTAATATGTATTTAATATGCCTGACTTGTTTTCCTGATCACAGTGCATCTATCATTCAATAGAAATTAAAACAGAGAAAATATACCAACCCGAAAGCAAGAGATGAAGTGTATAGAACTATTCTGGATAATGTGATCAGGTATAATTTAAAACAAACAAACAAAAAAAAGGTGTTCTGTGCTACTCTTGTGAAATTAGCATATTATCTTCAGATTTGTTACCAATTGTGCATTTTCAAATAGATTCATTAGTTTTATAGTATCATGTCTCTCGGACAGTTGGTATTTGCCATCAGTTGTCTTGCTTTTCAGAGTTCTACAACTTAATCTAAATACTTTTCACTACAAGTATTTACAAAAAAAAAAAGTAAAGAGTAAGGTAAATAGCTTCATCTTAACATACACCAGTATACTGTTCCTTCAATCTCTGACCAATGCCAGATAATCAAGTGGAACAGTAGACATGGTAATCTTGGCTGGTAGAGGCCACATTGTAAAATGCATTTATTGGTCTCAGTTCAGTTCACAGTATTTTATAGTCCCATGACTCCCCAAATGACACCAATGTGGTTGTTTTGGCAGATAAGATGGGAGTCAAACGGATCAAGATACTCAAACACCCATTCATCGAAGGTGTTTGCAAGATACAGAGACTCTCTCCCTCTTGGCAAAGTACCAATGGGAAAGCCATTCTGCTTTGACCTGCCTCCACAATGTTGCCCTCTGCCACCTTCTGTAATCAATACATTGATCAATCCAGTGACAAGGAGAGTAAACAGATTTTCTTCATGCTTTTCAAGCGGTACTTCTGAGATGACACTGTGGCAGAAGTTCCAACAACAGTCTTGGTGATAAACTCTTCATTTCCAGGGCCTTCTGCATTTGCTCTAGGAGGATGTTTGGCATACAACCTAGATTTAAAATATATTTATGTATATATATGTATATACATATATGCATATATATAATTGGTTTTAAAAATATTTTAAAGGAGAGTGAAAAGAATCCTCTCCTCAGTTTTCACATCTCCTTGCTGGTGGTGCTCTTAGAACTTTAAGGTGTGTGGTTTCCTTGACACAAAGTTTGTGTGAGAAATTTGTACACATTTACAAAAAGCCTGAAACAGCTATTGAATTCCAAGTTTGAAAATTGGCATTGTTACATGTGTGACAGACGGTGTTCAACCAAATGCCATCTGAAATTTTATGATGTCATTACCAAACACGTATGCATCCATGGAGTCAAGGCTTCCTAAATGCATAGAGATCTTACAGGACAAAAGTGAACAAAACCTCGAAAGTGGAAGTGTTTCAGTTGATCCTATGATCAATGAAGTATGGATTGTGAAATCTGAAGTGGATGCTTCAATGATGAACACTAATAGTTTAGTTTCATCGGCCATTTGGGGGTGCTAGGCCATTGTGATGATACCTTTTATCCAGTGTGAGCAGGCTAAAAGGTTTCCAGAAGATCGGCAGTGAGAAGACTACCTGCCACAGTCTGAAGACTCTCTGTAACTAGCTAGCATATTGTCTGTATCTTGGTCTCTTGACAGAGATTCAAAAACGAAAACAAAAATGTTCAATTAAAAAAAGGAAATTCCAGAAGCATGGCTATTTGAAAGTACTGACTGTAACTGAATGGTGGTTAGAAGACTAGTAGTTAAAGCTGAGATGCTATCCTTAACCAAATTCATTGTGCCTACATTATATAGTGTATACTATTTTGCACAGGTCCGTCCACAGTTCTTTTTGAAAATTTTACAGTATTGTACTTAGGTGTAAGTTTTGGGTTGAGTGCAAAAGCTGTCAAGATACTATATCTCCATATTTTGTCGATATAAATACAATCTTGATGTTAGTTTAATCCTTGGAGAGGTAGTGCATATGTTTTTGTTCAACATTTCTAGTAGAACTTGCATTCAAATGGAGAAAACCCAAGAACCACAGCTTGTAAGAGTGGCTGGACAAATCATGACCTTCTTGGTTCTGTGCACATTTGAATGGATTCTTTTAGAACTGTTGCAAGGGAAATGAGCCACTATAAGCAGTAATGGAAGGATTATGAAAATATATTGTGTCCATGTATTCTCAAGTAAGTCTTAAATTATTTTTTTATGAAAATTAATAAAGATTAATTGTTTTCTTTGAAAGAGTACATCTTTGTGTAATTTCATCAGAAAGCAGCTATTTAAGTACAGTGGTTCAAGTACAGTGTAAACTGATGTGTAGTCAAAATTTAGCTTTTCTTGCTGAATATTAAACAGAATAAAAATCTTAATCAGAAAATCATTTAAAGCCAATTTTATTAGATTTGTTTCTTTGTTTCCTTTTTTCTCTTGTTTTAAAGCCATAAGGATGCATACATTATAAAAGGCATGGCCTCATGACTAATGTTAACAGATATTTCAGATATAACATCACATCTAGAAATTAATGGTGGTGATATTATTAATCTACCTTATCTTTTGCATGATTTGTACATTGATATTGTATGAAATGAGCACAGTGAGGTTTTTTTTTTTTTCTCGTTATTGTTGTTGCATCCAAAGAGCTGGGGGAGGAAATATAATAAGAATGTATTTATAATCACTATTTTGAAATAAAGTAAAGAAACGAATTGTATTGTTTTTACCCTGCTTTGATCATTAATATTTTTAGGTTAGTTTATAGTACAAAATACAGTTAATACTATTAGCTCACTGAAAAGAAAATGGTTTAATGACCTCTGCTTGCTTTTGGCAACATCAAGGTATCAGACAGAATTTACTAAATGCCATTTTGTATGAGAAATTAATAAAATTGTTTGGTACACTCATTTTTGAAGCTAGAGTTTGTTAAATACATTTATCTTTCCATTCATTATCAGAAGAAATCAAGCAATCATCAAAAAGATTGCTATTTCTGTGAGGTTTGAGGATAAAGATATGTTGCTTAGGATACTGTATTTATTCAATTTTACACTTAAACCTTGTTAAGAAGTGTTTTGTTTTCAACCATATTTTCAATTCGCATTCTCACCAACCAGTGACCCCCTTGGAGAATTGTCAGATGGGGTTAGGAGCTGCTTGGCAAATATTGTTATTTGACATAAAAATTACAGTCAGACATTTTATCATAGAGTTTAGCTGTTTATAACAAGCTATCAGCTTGACTCTTTATAGTCCAATTAACCAGCAAAGGCAATGTACTATCTATACAATTTGGTTCTGAAAAGATTATCCGGATAACCTGTACATCAGTTCACTGTGGTTGTAATGTAGGGAAAAAAAAGATGAACTGATTGAATCTTGGTTGACCAGTGTTATTTGAAACTAAAAATGAATGTAAACCATTTGTATTAATCAATAGATGTTAACTGAATATATTTATGTACAGGACATTACCTGATATAAAATATAAGTGAAAAAAATACATTACTGTGGGATCTGATCTACACAACCACCGTAAAGGAAAAGGTCATGCAATTATCACAAATTTAAACACCAGAGAGAGTCAATCTGGGTAGGTTGGGACAAGTTTATTTTGTTGCTGTTGCTTTATTTTTTTTTTTTAAGTCACAAGCAGCTCAATCGCAAGCTTGTAGGCTTTCCCTGCTCTTCCTGGCCTTCCTAAAGCAGCAATTGCTGAGGTACTGGCTCTTTGTTTCCCAATTGTCTAGTTATATAGTTGGGATGGGGAGTGGGGAAGGGAGGACAGTCCTATTTTCAGAAAGGATTAAATTCACTGTGGTCAGACCATAATTGATTTGGCTGGTTTTACCTGGATAACTGCCCCACCTTCCATTTCAGATTGGCTGTGTAGAACAGAATTAACTAACTTCTCTATGGCTAGATCTATATTTGTGAAATGAAGTGGAGAATTGTTGCAAGTATGCACATAAGTCAAGTCCCCCCAAAATGCTGTTTCCTCCATTATATAAGCACTCAACCTTAATTATCAGAGTAATGTTTTAGTTCTCCATTCTGCAATACTCATGTAGACTTAGCCTTCATACAACACACACAATAGGTTATGTGGAGTGTCTAGAAGGATTGTTTTAACTGTACAGAATTGTACTTTATTTAAGGTTCAATGTCATCTCTTTTTAAGTGTTAACAATGCTTGTGTGCACAATATGTTTGAACTACATTGGAAAATGTTGATTTAAGAAAAACAACCTGTGGGTTTTTTTTTTTTTGGTATGTGTGTATGTGTATGAATGTTTGTGTGTGTATGTGTGTGCATGCACATGTGTGTGTGTGCATATGCCTAATATCTAATAACTAGTTTGACTTCCCTTTTTGAGGAGGGAAACAATTTTCATTGGTTACTCTGGTGTCAGGGGCAAAAAAGTAGAACATTGAAACTATTATTTGGAAAATGTTTGCTCTTCTCCCTCTCCACCTTCTGCCTCACCTGTCCCTTTCCTCTCCCCATTCCCTCCCAAATTAAAAAAAAAAAACTATTGAGAAACATTTCTGAAGGCCAAATTCCAGTTTAATTGTCTATACAGTCCCAATTCACCAGCATTTCATGATAGTTTCCTTTTGTAGAAAATGGCTACACTATCCAAATACAATGAATTCAGCATTCATATAATCCTAGTCCATATCATAAATGTAAAATTGCTCTATTTAATCACATAGACTCTAAAATTGCCTTTCCATGGTCTATTCATATCATATGTGTATATAATGAATGTACACATCATGTCGCTTTCAAAATCAATTAGCTCTGAGAAAGATTCACCGCAACATAAGGAATTACATTTTTTCTCCAACTAGGAAACCACGCCCACTCTCTGGGCTCATTCCTCCCCATATTAAGCCCTTTCACACAGGCTCAGGCCTAACAGCATAGTGTAAGCTCATTGTTTATGTGCCACTTATGGGACCTGTTTGAAAATGCAATTCTAAGGCTCTGTTCTTTTTCAGAATAGCTATTCCTGTATATAGGAGCACATTGTGTGACCCAGGTCTCAGTGGAAGAATTCTAGAATGACCGTTCAATACTCTTAATGCCCTTTATGCCAATAAAAGTAATTCCCATACTTCACATTGATAGTCAGTTGCGTATGGTATTACTTAATTATCTACACCTTTGAATTTAAAAGCCCAGTAGAACTTCTGCTGGGTATTGATTCAAAAAAGCTAGGACTATACCTGCCTAGACAGAAGCAAGTAATGATTAGGGTTCTAAAGCAGTCATCTAGATCAAAGAGTGATATTTTTTTGCCTCAGTTTCCAACAAAAGTGGGTGCTTCAGCCTGAATTATATTGCCTACCTCCATGTGCCATTCCACTTTCTAATTTAATCGAGGCATGTTACATGCGATACAAATATGTGCCCTTTCGGTCTTCTCTGATTTACTCTTCTCCTAGGCTACGGTTTTGTTCCTCCTCACATATGAGTTGCACCATCAGTGTCCTAGTAGGATCAATGAGATAATATATTTAAAGTGATTTGCACATGTTCATGTGTTATATAAATGCCAGCCAGCATCATCATTGATGGTGTTGTCAGCACATAAGGATACTGGTCTAGAAGTAAGCTCTGTTGATCATCTGTGTGACCTTGGGCAAGTCACTTGTCATATACTAGCCGCTCTCCCTTCATCTGCGAGGGAATCAAACCATATCAGTGCCATCCAAGCTTTTCAATGATAGGCATGTGATCAGACATCCCGATATATGTAGACCACATGAAGCTGTCACATTCACAATTACAAATTGACCCTGTTGATCTTCCAGTTAGCAGCAGTCCATTAAGCAAAGTTAGTGATGGACAGGTGAATGAGAGCTAACTAGGTAACTGATCTCCATCCATTACACTTCCTGGGGTCTGGAAAGCTACATTTGACTACATGTCAGACACCTAGCAACTAAATGATCTCTCTGAGGTTCTGCTAGTTCTGACATGCTCCAATTCAATGTTGAGAAGCTTCCAAAATTTAAGTTTTTAATGCAATCCCTGGGCAATCAGAGAGTGTGGGTTGTAATGGACTTTATTCAGGGGAGGCTTATGAGGACATCTCCATCTCAGCCAAAGAGCCCCAAAGTGAGAACTTGTCTTAAGTCACAGCATGGAAGACTCCCTTTATTTTAAAGTGGTTAGCCAGCCACATTTATTGGGTTCCTACTGTGTGCAGAGTAATGTGTTAATGTAAGATCAGGAAAGTAGATGACTAAAGAGCCTTAAGAGAAAATGTCTACTTGTCAGATGAAACAATTGCCAAATTGGGATCATGGCCAGATCTTCTATTTTTCTTAAACTGAGATGAAATTAGGGCTGTATCCACACAAAGGGACCAGTCTGGCTGTTTTGGCAGAAGCCGTTAGTCAGTGGCTGAGGAATTAACTGCTTGATGGGTAGAATTGCTCAAAAAGGCCTGTGTCTTTGGGGTCTGGATAGAAACTTAGTCCTGATATAGGTAAGTATTGTACTTTTCTGGGGGGAAGAATGAAACTTCAGCCATCACACATAGATTTCATTTTGATGAGGAACTGCAGAGAAATTGCAACAGATATTAGAATTTGAAAACATGGGATAATAGGTTCCCAGACCATTGTTCTTGTTGTTGTTGCCTGTTGTTAATTTTCAGAAACTTCATATCAATGAAAATCACCAAGGAGATATTGGCAAGGCCAATTCATGTGAAGAACCCCAGGAAACAAATGTACTTTGCCACAGATTCCCTTGTTCCATAGCAGGATAACTCAGGCTTGCCAAGTCCTCACTGCTGGAAATTCTTCTCTTTTGCTGTTTATAAACAGCAGACACAACCTATGGTACCAGGTAGCTTATGGATATTTTTCAGTCTGTTGCAATAGGAAAAACAAAGTCCAAAAGCACAGTTGATCATTTCCACTATCTAAAAAGACCCAGCCCAGTTCTGTGTATGTTTCCATAGTTAGGAAATCCTTTGCAAACTCCTATGCATACATTACTTCACTTGATCTTCATAGGAACCCTCTGAGTTAGGTAGAGGAAAGGAGGAGCATGCCTATTTTCCATATGAGCCAGTTGAGACTGAAAGAGGGTTAAGCCACTTACTCCAGGTTATACAACTGGTGATCAGTAGAGCCAGGTTCTTTTGGCTCCAAGTCTAGTTAGTTTGCTTCCTATTACTCCCATGTTGCCCTTCTCTCTTTGCCTAGTTAAATATTTATCAGTCAATGGAGAACCTTATTCTTTGCCCTCCTATGAAGGGTGAATCCAGGTCTGGAAAGATCATTTGGAAACTCTTGGCTATTTATATAGTGAAGGCATCTGTTTATACTCGCCCAATTCCTTCTATAACTTCTAGGCAACCTACAGCAATGGAAAATGCAACATTGGAAGGAAGTGCCAAAGGAGGCCATGCCTACCCAGAAACGGGACAAGATGGTAGTGAAATCATTAGAAACAACATCAAAGTTGGGGAGCTATTTCTTATGGTACTTAAGATTTCCTTTACATAGAACGCCAAGTTTCAGCATGTGTAACTTACCAGAGGAAATGGGCTTTTAGCTTTGGATTCATTGCAATAACTAAAGAAATGTATGCTTGTTGACAGATGGTGAGCTTTGCCATGTGTTGCCACAAACTCTGTTGTTATTTTTCTAGCTGCACAATCCTTTCTGAGAAGGGCTCCCCTTGTATCAAATATTCATTGGCTCCCATTTGGCACAGACCTGAAACTACTGAAATGCTGTCGTAGAAATTCTCAAAAATGGAAATTCAAAGGCTGATTTTCTAATGTAGAACTCAGAAAGATTCACTGTGCATTGGATCAAGTCACCAGGGTTCACAGAAACACCAGTGCAGCCTCTCAAACGGCAAAAGCCTTTCAAACAACAGAAAGGATTGAACTTCCTTTTCTCTTATCATAGGCTTGGATGTCAGTATTCGGAGGGAAGTTGAACTCCCTGCTCATATAGCACATCCATTTTCTGTGCATCATTTGGGCTCAAGCTCACTGGCTTTACTGTAGCTCCAAATACAGAAGCATTATCATAGCTGTTGATCCACAAATTCACACACATATATGTATGCAGGCATGCATGTATATATGTGTACATACACACACATCCAGCTGTTCACTTGGACACAAACTAATTAATACATATGTAGGACAAGCCTTCAGTTTCCAATATGCTAGTAAAAATGTAGCCAAGCCCATCTGTATGCAAAGATACAGGTCTCTTTTTAAAGATGATGTGAGCAGGGACAACCTAAAAATATTCTCCTGGGTGTCTCTCTTCAAATAGCTGAAAGGCTATCATGAGAAAAGGAGACATTCTTTGAGGTTCAAGGAGGCATAATGTGTTTACCAAAAATAGGGAGACATATTTGGGGTCCATTTAAAGTAAAATTTTCAAATAACACTACAGACTATCTCATGTGAGCCATGAGCTTCCTGTCACTCAAAATAATCCATCAGAGGCTAGATTTACTTCTGTGAATGTTGTAGAGTTTTCCTGCTATAGAAGAGAGGTTGGTCTACATGACCTTGAAGGTCCCTTCCAACTCAAAGAGGCTAGATAATTAATTTCAACCAGAACATGTACAGAAAGATTCATTATATCATACAGGAGATTTTTTCCCCTGAAGCTTAGTTACTTGATATGTGATAGTTCAATTATATATATATACATATATATATGATGTATATATGTATATATATATATATATATATATATATATATATATATTCCATCTGTGTGACACCAGAGTATCATTTGAGTAACAAGTCAGTTTAGCCAGTTGTTAGGCACATGAAACACAATCAGATGGAATCTCACTTTCTGTGATTCTTAATATTTTCTTTTGACTATCAGCCTCCCCTAAAGAATATTCTTTGATGTGTGAACAACTCTATAAAGGGGGAAAAATCTACTTTGTATACTGCACTGAAGATGGCAGTCTAGTAACAATTTCATACCAGAAATGATAAGATATTCTGGCATTTGTTGTGGGAATCCAGGATTGAAAATGTGAAGTTATTTTGTGAGCCTGGCAAATGTAATCTAAAGGTTAGTTTCTTGCAATACCCTTCTACTGTAATTTAAACTGAGACTCTAGTTCCACAATTTTCCCTCATTTAAAGGAGAATCTAATGTAGCACAGAGGCTCTGATTCCAGTCTATGGTCCACCAGACTATTTCTGAACCATCATCACCCCAAAAATATTACTAATTGTGGACAGAAATTTCTCTCTCTAATTTTGGACTGAATTTCCCTCTGTATAGTCAAATGATTTGCTTGGGCAGGGGGAGAGAGAAAGACAGAGAAACAAGTCAACTTTACTTGCAGAAATAACCAGATATACAGTATTTATAAGTGATGCATCCAAAATTATTTAGCTCTCCATTCACAGACTGTCTTTAAGGTACCAATAACTATATTTCAAGTCCTAATTCACAAGTTTGGAACCTTTAAAAATCCATTTTCATACTGAACTGTCAAATGGATAAATAACCTCCTAATAAGGGTTTTTCTCTCTATCTGGAGGCAGACTTGAGGGAAAGACTTGGTAAGTCTGCTCAGTTGCATTTTGTTAAAATGGTTCCTACATTTAGGTGTTCTGTCTTCAATGTCCTGACATGCAGATTCTTCCTCCATATCATTAGGGCCATGGCAGCCCAAGGTGAGCTCACCCCCATAGGGCCTGACCCAGATGAGAGCAGGATCCTGTACTTCTCCTGACCAATACATCCACTTCTCTCATTTTATTAGCACTATAGTGTTAATGATCTTCCCATTTCAGAGGATAAGGTAACATTTCTCCTTGCCATGATTAACCCCTCTACTTGAATCCATGATCACATCCATTTCTGTGTCCTCCATGACTTTGCTCCATCAATCATTCCCACTTTCACAGATTTCCAGTCTCTCCCTCTACTGTTCCCTTCCCTTTGGCCCCCAAAGGTACTCTAGCCCTTAAAAAAATCTCTTTCATTTGAAACTGCTAATATTTCAGTCCTTATCTTTGCTGCCAAACTTTGAGAAAGAGGAATCTAGAATTGTTGCCTTCATTCCCCATCAATATACCCATTCCCAAACCCATAGAATCAAATTACTAAGCTAGAAGGCACCTGTTAAGTCCATCTAGTTCAATTTGCTTATTTTAGAGAAAAGGAAACAGACTCAGAGAACAAGTGATTCCTCCAAAGCTACACAAGAACCAAATTTTCAGGATATGGAATCAGGTCTTTCGACTCCATGTCCTCAGTTCTTTTCATCCCACTATGCTGTCCTCATTCCTTATAATATGGGTTCTCCCTATAGTAATTTCCTGAATTTGCTTTCTCTAAAGTTGCTAATGAGCTTCTTATCACCAAATTCAATGGCCTTTTGGTTCCATCCTCCCCTTCCTTGATTTATTTTGCTAGGCACATGCCTTTAGGCAGTTCACTTAACATCTCTGGGCCTAGATTTCCTCATTGGTGAGCTCATCTGTGTTCATAACCTCAGTGATCACCTCTAAGGAAAAAAAAAATTACTCCCAAATCAGAATCTCCATTCTAACATGCCAGAGCAGCACTGCCAAGTGCTTGCTGAACACTTTTATCTGGGTTTCCCTTCTGCATTTCAAAGTCGCAGGCCAAAACTGTCCCAAGAAAATGCCCTTTTCCTCTATTTATGACAGCACAAGCATCTTCCCTGGCACCCAGGCTTAAATCTCCTGAATCATTAGTTCTTTCATTCTCAAAAGTAGTGTTAGTCGTTCTGTGTCATTATGGAGGAGTATTGCTAATGGAGTGTCATGGAGAGCTGCCCTAGCCTTGTGATATTTAACACTTTTGTCAACAGACTGGATTAAGATATAGATAGATAGAAGGTATAGAGCAAAGTTTCAATTGACACAGAGCTAAACAGGAGAGTTAACAGTGGATGAGAGACAGGCTCTAAAGAGTTCATCAGACTCGAATAAAATTTGGGTTAAATGTTAATCTCACAAATACATGACAGGGAGGTGTGGTTACATGGCAGTTGGTATGAAAAAAGATTTGGGAGTTTTGGTGGAATATAAATTCAATAAGTCAAGAGTGTGATATGGCAACTAAGAAAGCTAATGGGGCCTTAAGCTACACTAAATTGTGTCAGTGTCCTGGAATAAGGAGGTAATAGTCTCACTGTACTTGGCCATGGTCAGATCACACCTAGGTGGCGCTGCAATAGATAGAGTGCTGGGCCTAGAATCGGGAAGACTTGGCTTCCTGAGTTGAAAATCCAATCTCAGATGCTTATCATGTGATCCAGGGCTAGTCATTTACCCTTGTTTGCCTCAGTTTCCTCATTTTTAAAATTAACTGCAGAAGGAAATGGCAAAGCAGTCCAGCATCTTTGCCAAGAAAACCCCAAATGGGGCCATGGAGATTCAGACACAACTGAAAATGACTAAACAACAACAGCATGTTTTAGCAAGGGCATTGATAAGCTAGAGAGAATCCAGAGGAGGGAAGCCAAGATACTGAAGAACTTTGAAACAATGTCATATGAGTCGATACCAAAAGAGAATGAGTTGAAAGACCCAGGGATGTTCAGTCTGAAAAAGATTAAGACTTAGGGAAAGCAGACACATGCCACCATGTCCAAAACAGAGCTAGGATTGGAACATATGTTCTCTCACTCCAAACTGAGCATTTTTTATATTATGACATCATGGGAAGAATTTATCCCTGCTTCTGGACCTCAGGGTTGAGAAGTGTCAGGCAAGAAGCTAGAGTCTGGGAGTTAGTAACCTAGCCTACTCAAGCCAGCAAGCACTGAATCTCGCTATCTAGTAGTATTTCTACTTCCACATGTATTTCTAGCTTTCTAGTCCTCTTCATACTCTGCTATTCAAATCAAACTGACTTTTAGATCCCACTCAGCACACATATGCTCAGATGTAATATAGGTCGATGCTTTGTGAAATACAAGATATCATATCACCCAAAAAAGTTGGAAAAATATGTCATGGCCTTTGTACAAAAGGCCCAGTAGAAATACATTTGGGGTAGTTTTCCTAGGTCTTCCACATTCAATGCTCTGGTATGGACCTCTCTTGCATAGATCATGCTTTCAAATCTATCCAAAATAGCTAAGATCATCATATATGGAGACACTAGGACACAACAAGGAAGAAACAGTTCTCAGTTCCCAGACAAGCCAATCAACTAAGACCTGAAAAATGATTAACAAACAGCAACAGAGAAGGACATTAATAGAGGAACACTTTTCTATTCCCAAGTAGACACCACTGAAGATTAACTCAAAAGAACTAGAAGTGAATCAAGGCTGCCTTTGTGTTAGAAGTTTTAGAAAAGCATGACTGACTCCCTTAAGAATACTTCACAGGTTTTTACTCCAGGGGGACGAATCAAGACTAGAAGGACAGATATACTCTTGCTCTTCCCCCATAGACCATAAAATACCTGTAAAAAATGACTCTAAACAAATTTTAGAGCAGCAGAAGTCACAAAATGACAGAGTTAAACAGATTTCCAGCCCAAGACAGCCAGGAAGAGGCCAACAGGAAAGGTCTATCCCACTGGGCTTGGAGCAGACCACAGCCCAGTGTGGGCCATGAAGTATGGACTGGAATGGAGCAGATTGCAGGGCATGGAGTCATGGGTAACTGCCACGGTTTCCAGATTTCTCAACCCACAAATGCCAAAGACAACTTCAGAGGTCAGTAAGAAATCTCTTTCACCTGGATGAGAGGGGATCGTGGTCCAACCCCCGCCCAGGTCTCAGGGCAGCAGCAAGCCACTGCAGCATCCACTTTTGGAGCCCTCTACCTAAAGACCCTGGGGAATTTGAACAGCTGATCTGGGTCTCAATCCTGAGTGGTGGACCTGGGGTGAGGAGGAGTGTTGGCATGGAGAAGATGGTGGAAGCTGTGGAGAGGGAATTCTACACACAGTTCCAGGGCAAAAAAAGTGCTTGTGGTTGCTCACAGACTAGAGCATAGGCCAGTAGAGGAATAAACTCCTCTCCCTTGTTTGTGCCACCTTGGAGGAACTGGCAACTTACAGGTCCCTAGAGATATCTGAGAAAACAGCTGCACAAAATCTCTGAAGCCTAGGGTAGTATACCCTCCATTTCACAAAGGACTCAAAAGTCAAGTAATTGACTGGGAAAATGCCCCAAAAGGGGTAAAAATAATACTATAGAAGGTTACTTTCTTGGTGAAAAGGTATTTTCTTCCATCCTTTCAGATGAGGATGAGCAAAGCATACCATCAGATGAAGACAGATAGGTCAAGGCTTAAAGCCTCTGAAAAAAATATACAATTGTCTCATATTTGCCATTCTTTAAGCCATAGAAGAGCTCAAAAAGGATTTTGAAAATCAAATAAGAGAGGTAGAGGAAAAATTGGAAAGAGAAATGAGAGCAATGCAAGAAAATCATGAAAAGTGAGTCAACAGCTTGCTAAAGGAGACCCAAAAAAATGCTGAAGAAAACAACACCTTTAAAAGTTGACTAACTTTAATGGCAAAAGAGGTCCAAAAAGCCAATGAAGAGAAGAATGCTTTAAAAAGCAGAATTGGCCAAATGGAAAAGGAGGTTCAAAAACTCACTGAAGAAAATAGTTCTTTAAAAATTGGAATGGAGCAGATGGAAGCTAATGGCTTCATGAGAAACCAAAAAATTATAAAACAAAAACAAAAGAATAAAAAAAAGATAGAAGACAATGTGAAATATCTCATTGGAAAAACAACTGACCTGGAAGATAGATCCAGGAGGGATAATTTAAAAATTCTTGGTCTACCTGAAAACCATGATCAAAAAATGATCCTAGACATCATCTTCCAAGAAATTATAAAGGAAAACTGCCTTGATATTCTAGAACCTGAGGGTAAAATAGAAATGGAAAGAATTCACCTATCACCTTCTGAAAGAGATCCCAAAAGGAAAACTCCTAGGAATATTGTAGCCAGAAAGAAACAACTCAAGTAGGATTTAGCAGCTTCTACACTAAGGGATCAAAGGGCTTGAAATATGATATTCCAGAGATCAAAGGAGATAGGATTAAGACCAAGAATCACCTACCCAACAAAACTGAGTATAATACTTCAGGGGATAAATGGAATTTCAATGAAATAGAGGACTTCCAAGCATTTTGTTGAAAAGGCCAGAGCTGAATAGAAAATTTGATTTTCAAATACAAGAATCAAGAGAAATATGAAAAAGTAAACAGTAAAGAGGAACTCATTTGAGATGAACTGTTTACATTCCTGCATGGAAAGATGTTATTTGTAACTCATGAGACCTATATGTGTAAGTGTTTATGGGTATGTATGTATATTTTTGTGTAGGTATGTATATGTATATGGGTGTATGTGTGTATGTATATATATATATATGTATGTATGTATATATATATATAGAGAGAGAGAGAGAGACAGACAGACAGACAGACAGACAGCACAAGGTGAGCTAAATATGAAGGGAGAATATCTAAAAAATAAAATTTACTGTTGAATGGAATGTACTAGGAGTAAGAGAAAGGGAGAGGTAGAATGTAGCAAATCATCTCACATATAAGAGAAAAGAAAGAACTTTTACAATGGAGGGGAAGGGTTGGGGGGAGATGAAAAAAAATAAGTGAGCCTTACTGTCATGGGATTTGGCTTAAGGAGGGAATAACACACACTCAATTGAATATGGAAATCTATTTTGCCCTGCAGGAAGGCAAGGAGGAAGGGTATAGGATAGGGAAGATAATAGAAGGGACAGCAATTTGGGGAAAGGGATAAACAGAAACAAACATTATTGTGGGAGAACAAGACAAAGAAGAGAATGGGATAAATGAAGGGCAGGATAGGACAGAGGGAAATGTGATTAGTCTTTTACAACATAACTATTATGGAAGGGCTTTGCATTGTTACACATGCATGACCTATACTGAATTGCTTGTTTTCTCAATGAGGGTGGGTGGGGAGGGAGGAAGGGAGAGAATATGAAACTCAAAGCTTTAATAATAAATGTTAAAAACTTTTAGCATGAGACTGGAAAATAAGATATACAGGCAGTGGGGTATAGAAATCCATTTTGCCCTGAAGGAAAATAGAGGGGAGGGGCATGAAAGAAAGGGAAGGTAATAGAAGACTGGAGGAAGGGGTGGATGGAGTGCATGCTGTCCTGGGGTGGGGGGTTGGGAGAGATGGGGAGAAATTTTTGAATTCAAATTCTTGTGGAAGTGAATGTTGAGAACTGAAAAATAAATTATATATTAATTTTTTTTAAATAAACAATACCGCACAGATGGACAAGAGCAGTGGCAGACAGCCTGAAGTAGATAGCATGGAGCAAATATGTGGTCCATGAAGAGAAAGGGGGTAGCATAGAACAGTTTTCCAGGGAAAGAGGAATGGTTCTGACAATGACTAAGACTGAAACAGTTCAGAATACTAATCTTTCTTTGGATTCTTCCACTGGCTACTAAATTAAGGATTACCCCTTCCCCACTAGGCATCTATATGTTCATCTGGTGAATACCTGGTATCTTGACCCAATTTCTACCACTGTATGACACTGGACACATCCCTTTCTCTTTAGACCTCAGTTTCCTCCTGTGCCAAATGCAAGAGGGAAGTAGACTAGATGAACTCCAAGCCTTTTTCAGAATTCTGTCATTCTCCTGCACCCAATTCAGACAAAATTTCCATCAAGCCACATATTTGCCATTCTTATAAGCAACCATCTGGATGATTGACTTAGTTGATTGTCCAGATGTTGAATCTCAATGATCTAGAGTCAGTCACTTTTTTCTATTAAATTTGGGAGTTCATGTTTCCTTCTTGCCAAAGGGGCCCTTAAGGTACTTTGGGGGTTATTGTTTTACAAATCTTTATAGTGATGCTTCACTCCCACTTATATTGGTGGGTGTATTCTACTAAGTGCAAGGCAAGCTTTTGTTTGGCAGGATTTATGTTTTTCTAATTCTTTGACATGAATGTGCTTATAGACATTTGCTGATGAAAGGAATACATTCTCATTCTCTCTCTCTCTCTCTCTCTCTCTCTCTCTCTCTCTCTCTCTCTCTCTCTCTCTCTCTCTCTCTCTCTCTCTCTCTCTCTCTCTCTCTCTTTCTCTCCACAAAATCTCTTTACCCTTACCCTGATTACTCTTAGGGGTCTTTTTCCCCCAGTGGTTCCTGGCCCCTGGTTTTTGCAATAAGATATTTCTCTTTCCTTTTCACTGAATCCCCTCTGTGTTTTTGTGTATCTCTCTGCTATATAAAGGCTGTGATTACAACAGCTTTCACATTTTTTCCACGAAGGAACCTCAGATTTTGAACATATCTACACTTTATTGGGCCCCTGTTGGCCTTAGAGTCTAAAGAGATAAAGCAACAGGGGAAGAGGAAGTGTGGTGGGGGCAATGGTGGGGTGGGAATCAGCTGCAATGGGTTTTGAAAAATTATAGCTCAAAGCTTAATATCATCAGTAGGAACAGAACAAGCCCCATTCTCTAGTTGGGTGGTCCTAAAGATTGGACTTGAATAAACCAGTGGAAAGATGGCCTCTTAAGAGAAAGGAAGGGGCAGCTAGGTGGTACAATGGATAAAGCACTGGACCTGGAGTCAGAAGGACCCGAGTTCAAATCCTGCCTCAGACACTTGAGACTTACCAGTTGTGTGACCCTGGGTAAGTCACAGAGAGAGAGAGAGAGAGAGAGAGAGAGAGAGAGAGAGAGAGAGAGAGAGAGAGAGAGAAATAGAAGCATTTTCAAGACCTAAGGGTTTAGCTCTTGGTCTATAATGAAATGACTTAAGGCAACAATGAAGTAGGTAACTGCTTACTCAATGAATTTTAAGGGTCATTGCAAAGTAATCCTCAGTCTACTTCAAAGCCATTCAAAATACTTTATCTTTTTTCTGACTCTCTCTTCTTTCCTTTAAAAAATGGTGTATTGATGCTTTCTAAAATGGCATTTTGATTCCCAACTCCCCTTGTTAATATAGAACCTTTTCTGTTAAGTAAGAAGTACATTTAAGCAAAACAAAGTAACACATTGAATGTATTGAATATCTCACACTGTCCCTATGGTCCACCACCTTTCTCATGAGAACAAGAAGCAGATTTTACCATTAGTCCTCAGTACATTGATCAATGAATGAGTCAATAAACATTTAGAAAGTGCCAGGCACTGTGCTAAGTGTTGGAATACAAATCAAGGCAAAAGACTAGCCCTGCTCTCAAGAAGCTCAGTGTAATGAATGAGACTACATGAAAACAACTATGGGAAAAAAATGCTATCTAGAGTATAAATTAGCAATAATCTACAGAATGAAGGCACTAGAATTAAGGGGATTAAAAAAGGCTTCCTGTAGAAAGTAAGATTTTAGCCAGGACCTGAAGAAACCCAGGGAATTCAGGAGGTTGAGATAAGGAGAGAGAGCATTCCAGGCAAGGGGGATAACTAGTGAAATGTTCAGTCGGTCAATGGAGAATCTTGCTTGAAGTACAGCAAAGAGGCCAGTGTCACTGCATAGTCATGTGCAAGAAGATTGGAAAGGTCATGGAGGGTTTTCAAAGCCAAACAGAGGAGTTTATATTTGATCCTGGAGTTTAGTGAGTGTTTATGTGGGGACTGGGTGAGATGGTCAGACCTAGGCTTTAGGAAGATCACTTTGACAGCTAAATGGAAGACATACTGGAACAGGGACTTGTGGCAGAGAGTAAACAGTAGGCTATTGTAACTAGTCCAACCTTGAGGTGAAGACATTACTACAACCAGGAGTAGTAATGTCAGAGGAGAGAATAGGGTTTATCCAAGAGATTATTATGAAGGAATGAGCAACAAGGATTGGCAACAGAATTCAGATGGGGCATGACAGGGACATGTTTAGGATGACACGTAGGTTTTGAGACTGAGGGACATGGAGGATGATGGCACCCTCAGCAGTAATAGAGAATTTAGGAGGGGGAGGGTTTGGGTAGAAAGACAAACAAAACATATGGAAATGTTTGTTTTATTTGTTTTTTGTTAAATTTCGAATTTTTTTAAAAGGAGAAAAAACAGAGAGCTTGACTTGAGGCTCCACTAGTTCCAATTACACAGATATGTATATACATACATACATATAAAACCCTATATATGTATATATGTATACATACATATATGTGTGTATGTATATATAGTATGTATGTATATATGTATATATATAAATAACCCGTGAACATGTGTTACCATGAGCATGTGTATACTCATACACATATTTAGGTATGCCTACCTTGTTGCTTCTTACCTCTCAAAATGGAGAGGGGGGCAAGGGGCATCATACTTTCCCTACAACTTCCTCCCATTTCTATTGGTTCTACAAGATGGCAACTGGGTCCATTGGTTTTTCAAGTCTAGTGAAGGCCCATCTCAAGGGCCCTCGAATTGTTCAATGAGATAACATTTGTAAAGTGCTTAGCATACTGCCAGGCACATAGTAGGGGCTTAATAAATGCTTGCTCCCTTTCCCCTTCCCTTTGCTTAATGCCATCTTACTGCTATAAGATGAAGGCAAAATCCTTCAGGGACCTTCCTGAATGGGTTGCCACTGCCCCCTCCTCTGGTTCTGCTTCTCCATTCTTCATTCCTTCCCTGTTACTGGCCCCACCTGTTGCCATTCACATGGTGGACATATTTAATTTTTCCCAGCTATCCCAATGGGAGAGGGAGAGAAAGGGACAAATACCCCAACATCTGTTGCAGTAAATTCATAAGTAAAGGGAAGGCCTATAAATGCTTCCTTAGAGGAAGGTTCTCAATGATTTAGAGAGAGAATGGACCCAAGAAACCATTCAGTCCAACTCCCTTATTTTACAGAACAAGAGACTGAGGACCAGAGAGGAGAAGGTCACATGTTTAGCAAGTAGCCTCAAACATAGATCTCATGACTCTGAATCCTGTGTTCTTTCCACCATCCCATGTATTACCCAGCCAGGCCTCTTAACTCAGCTGAGCCTCTGCATCTCCTTATGGCTTAGGAATTTAGGTGGATTTTCCTGGAGGAAAGAAAAGAAAGCTATTACCATTTCCCATCTAATTGGATTTGATCTGTATCTATTCAAAAAGGTTTGCTAAGCTAATTAATGATGGAAACCAGGGAAATAGTAATCATAAGAGAAGACCTACAGCTGAAGCATCTTCAGAGCCATCTCTACAGTATTTGTCAGAATATATAAGCACAATCTAGGCTGGATGGCCCTACATTCCACTCCCTATACATAAACCTAGTGGGTGCACTCATTTGGAGGTTAAAAAATAAGCTAACTTACTTCAGAACTGGTCTATTACTCAGCCTGGTTATGCATTCAGACTGGCCTCCCCTCACCCAACCCTGATTGATGGGGAGCACTGAGGGGTGACTTTGCTGAAAACCTTGAACCCAGTAAGTGAGAAGAGAGTCAGGAAGAGGGAGAGGGAGAAATGGGGATGGAGAGACAGACAGATAGACCCAGAGGAGTCAAAGAAGGTACAAGAGGGAACTCAGGAGAAAGAGGGAAGGAGAGAAATGTAAAGAACAAGGGAAGGAATGACAGAGAGAAGAAAGCATGAGTAGGCAATGAGGTGGAAGTCCAGATGGAGTTGAGAATGGACAGGGAGAAGAGGTAGTATACTAGAATAGCTCTCAACAGGGAGGGTTAGAGAAGATGGGAATATTACAGAAACATAGTGGGTAGAATTGGGATGGAAATGAGGACACTGACCAAGGCTATCATGGTGCTAAGAATCAAATGCAAATATGGAAAGGGAGTAGTAAGTTCTTTTATATTTTTTTTCCACAAACAGGTTTTCAGACTGCTACTCTGTATGGATAAGACTAAGGGCCTATGTGAGATGAAAAAAATGAACAAGACACAATCCCTACCCTCAAGGACCTTACAGTTTAACAAAGAGGATAAATTATGGATGATGGGAAATGAAAAAAGACAGCAAAAAAGGAGTCTCCACAAATGGTCTCTTTTTTTCAGTAAAATATGAGGGGGAGGGGAGGTTGAGGCATGGAGGTTTAAGGAAGGATGAAAAGCTTTGAAAGTCACTGTGGTGAATGGGAGAGTGGGTTATTAAGGAGATGGAAACAGATGCCTTCCTGCAAAAATGACCCAGTTGAGGTTATGTAACACAAATTTGCAGTGGACCCGGTCAGCACAGTTTTGTGATATTCTCCAATTTCATTCAGCAGCACGGTATAGGAATGTAGGCAGCATTGGGTGGGAATGATACAAGGCTAAAGTTTTGAAAGACAAGCTAATTGATATGATAAAGTGACAAGGAATTCAAGAAAAGAGGACAGTGGAGAACTGAACTAGGTGACCAAAGAGTCAAGGAGAGGAGGAGATGGAGGGATGGTGACCTGGGAAAGAACTGAGGGGTTGGAGGTCATGGTGTGAATGAAAATAGGATTTGGGGTTACCAAGCAAAGGAAGAGGTAGAATGATAACAGATAGTGGTAAGATTCAGAGTTAATGAAATCAAAGTGGTACATTTTTTGGTGATGGCAAGATCAAGGGTAAGGCCATCTCTGTGTGTCTGAGGTACAGTAAATGAATAGATCATAAGAAATCAATAAGTTGAGGAACTAGATGGTTAAGATGTTTGAGGTAGTGTCAGTGTGTATGCTAAAGTACCCTAATATAAGGGTCAGGAGTTGAGGAGGAGAGGAAAAGGAAGACTATGAGGTAGAAGCTAACTCATTAAAGACAGAAAGGTAGTGTCTTAGAGGGTAGTAAACAGTAGCTACCAGAATTATGATTGGTAGATATGGATTGAGAGAATCTCAAAAGAAGGGTTACTTAGTGTAAGTGGTACAAGCAGCAATGGGGAACAAGGGGTATTTCAACTCCCTCACTTCTACCTATGAATTGGGGGGAATGAATGAAAATATAGTCAAAACTGGAAAGGGGGGCCAGGGAGAACACATGATAAAGAAGGTGCCATGTTTCAGTGAGGGTCAGAAGATGGAAGGAGTGGGAAAGGTAAAGATTTAAGATGAAAGCAAGTTTGTTGCTTATGGAGCAGGCCTTTTAGAAAACATAGAGGAAAGGGTGACTAGCTTTAGAGTGGGATATGGAGAGGAGGTGAGTAAAGGAGAATGGGAACAAGGGACTGAGTAGTGGAGGAGGGGTAAGGTGTTCACTGTCCATAGAGGTTTGGCCTTAGCCAGGGCCTTAGCTAGTTCAAATCAGGTGACAGGTGCTTGGAGCTAAAGGAATGGTTTTTCTGCCCTTCTCCCAGGGCAGGAGAACAGGTTGGAGACTTGATAGAATGTCCTTTCTATTATTTCCTGGAAGAGAAGAATCTGGTTCATGATGGAATGGCATTTTTCCTCTTCCCTGTGAAGGCTGGAAACTTGAGGGCAGGGACCATTTCAGGTCTGTCCTTTTCTCACAAGAACCTAGAGAGGGATGTAACTATGATGGGGTAAGGATAACTTTGCCTCAGTGTACTAAAATTTAGAAAAGGCCAAAAGCATTTGAAATCTCTGACAAGTATAGAAACAACTGAGTTTAGCACTTGGTTAGTAAGAATAATTTGTTAAAACAGGATGCTACCAGATGGCATGCACTTTCTCTACCCCATCAGCATCCAAATCTCAAGTCAATTTCCTTCCAGCCCATTGACAGTCTAACCAGAAGCATGTGAGGGTGTCTCCTGTCCCACTTGACCTTGGAGCATTATGGGCTATGATACTAGTTTAGGTCCAAAAATACCTAGTCACAGATATGTGCCATACACATGGTAGAAGAGAGATTGGGGAAAGGAATTATTAGACTGTGATTTCACTGGTCTAGAGAAGTTCCAGTTGAGAAAACTCCCTCTACCAGTGCAAGTTGGAACCTTCTCTGCAACTTAGAGTCTGTGAAAGTTGTCCAGATCACTGTGAGGTTAAGCAATTTGCCCAGATTTGCACAAGCACTGTTTGCCAGAGGCCACACTTGAATCCGGGCCTTCCTGGCTCTGATGTGAGCTCTCTCTCCACTATGCCAAGCTGCCTCCCACACATACTGGTACATAGTAGACTCTTCAGAAATGGCTGTTCATTTTGCTTCTGAACCACACTATTCCACAAGCTATATTAAAGAATCCATTGATCATTATTACGAAAGGGGTCTTTTCTTCATTTTGATGAAAACTGACAATGAACTTCATCATGAAGACATTATCCAGTCACCAGGGAGACTGCTTGGCCTCCTTTGCTTCCTGGGCTATTGAACCATCCCTGTGCTCACCAGCGGCAGGGCCAAGATGGTTTTTCAATCAACCTCTCCTCTCCAGTAGCCTTAGATAGTGCTACAGACTGTGCAGGATAGCCAGGGAGGTAAACATGAATAGCATTTCCAAGTGCCAACATTATCAATCCAATTCAAGCCAGGAAAACATTACAGACACAACTCACTCACAAGACAGAGAAGGAAACCAAAGGGCATTCTATGCATTTTTTATTGGGAGGAGAGGAAAAAAAAAGGCTAAGGCAAGTAAAAGGAAATGGAAAATGTAGTTGTAAATATGGTGAAGTAAATGAAGTCAGAAGGGACTGCCATCAAAGACCTCGGTCTAGGAGAGAAAAAGTTTTTTTTTTTCTATCTTTTCCTAACTGGTTGAAAGACTGAGCTCATTGAGTCATACACCCTCCCCAGTGACATTTCCTTGCCCCCATTCAACTTCAACCTTCGACTTCACCACACTCAAAAACCATTTCCGAATTTCCATTGTGAACTGAGACATTCCAGTGCAATGGTTTTGCCATTCAGGAGGGATGCTTTTATCCAGCTCTCACTCCTGGGCACATTTCATACATCCTGGCAGCACCTGCAGTTTGTCCATCTTTTCACCCATTGAGCAAAGACTGAATCTCTGAGGGCCTAGGACACAATAATATCTCACTTGCAGGTCAAATGAACTTGATGAAAAGTCAATTCCTTTCTCAAGGCAGCTAAGTGGCACAGTGGATAGAGTGCCAGGGCTGGAGTTAAGAAGTTCAGAGTTCAAGTCTGGCCTAAGACACTTGTAGTTGTGTGACCTGGGGCAAGCCACTTAACTTTGTTTGCCTCAGTTTCCTCAACTGTAAAATGATCTGGAGAAGGAAGGCAAACCACTCCGGAATCTTTGCCAAGAAAACCCCAAGTGGGGTCCCAATCAGTCAAAAATGACTGAAAAATGATTCAACAGCAACTACAACAACTCCTTTCTGTATCCCATGGCCCTGGTAGGAAGAAAGTGGGGTAGAGGGGAAAGGAAATGTTCTCTCACATCTTACTTTTTCTTCCTACCAGGGCCACAAAAAGAAAGTGTGAAGAAGCAATCGAAGGGGATGGGAAACATGCTAAGTTGAAGGACCACTGATATATGGATTTGAGTCCTAGCCTAGACACTTGCTGCTTAATGACAGCTCACATTTACAGGGCACTCAGAAAACCTAGGTGAGGTTGGCTGTGCAAATATACCCATTTTACAGACAAGAAAACCAAAGCTGAGAGAAGAGGTGACTGACATGCTAGTAAATGATGGAGCTGGAATTCAGTCATGTCTTCCCACTTCTGGGGCAGAACTCTTCCCATGATGACCTACTGCTTCTCTGGACCTCAGTTTCCTCACTGACAAAATGCAGGATAATACTACCTATTCTGAGTACACTCCCCTCAGCCCCTAGGAGATTGTATTTTCTTTGGTAGGCAATTCTTGTACACTCAGAGGAATCTGTGATCTCATTGGTGTGGGTCCCCTCTCCAGTGGGACAGATCCAAATCTGTCTATCTTATGGTGTAAATAGATAAGAGGGCTGGACTCAGAACCAGAAGACCTGTGCAGGAATTCTGCCTCTGACACTTTGAATCAATGAAGCATTTATTAATCACTTACTATATGCAAAGAACTATGTTAATCACCGGAGATACAAATAGAAAAGTCAGACAGTCCCTTCCCTCAAGGATCTCACATTTTAATGTGGGACACAACACACAAGAGATATATTTTAAGGGCAAATAAGTTTGAAAGGTCCCATGGTCCTTTGGGTGAATTGGCAAAGCATATGGCAATACCTCTTCCTTAATACAATTTCCTTAATCATTGCAGTTTCTGAGATTGAGCCAACTGACAGTACCAAGGATTTGGTGACAAGATTTCTTTGCTGGGTCTTCATTAGCTGTGGTTTTGGTCCCTGCTGGAAAATCTGCAAGGCTGCATCTCCCTAGGGGTTGCTTCTCAAGATGGTGTCTGGGGATACCAGGACAGAAATTAGCATTAATGTCAAAGTTCCTGGAGTCAGGGTCCTGGGCCATCCCCATCAGGAGCTGAGAGGAAATGGTGGGTGAGGTGATGGTGGTGATTTGTCTTGCCTGGCACTTGCTACCTCCTGTCTTTTCCTTCCAGCAGGCTAGTTTGCCTGCACTGTGTGGGGCATTTGGTAAAGATGGCTGCCCCCTTTCCCAATGGAGTTGCTTCCCCAGATGATAGCTGTGGGGAATGAACTTAAAGTAGGATTGGGGGGTGGGGCCTGCCACTCCCAAGGCCTGTTGGTGGGAGCTGGTCAGTGGGTGACCAACCAGTTGTATCCCACTGAGCATGTCACCTAACAACTCCAGGTCTCATTTCTTCATCTACAAAATAAGAAGCTAAGAATTGATGGCTTTTGAGATCTCGTCTAGCTGTCTATGGTCCGATAATTCTCCTACTATACAACTCTTCCCACTGCTTGGCACACTTTAAACACCTAATAAAGTCACACCTTATAAAGGCTTTTCCTTTCATTCATTCTTGCCTATGTTGTATGTGCCCCCAACTAGCTGGGAGTGTGTCTTCCTCTCCCCAAATGATTCTGTATCTGTTTTGTTTATACCCATAAATGTTTCTTGTGCCATAGTAGGGATTCAATTCAACTGAATAGATCTTTACTGAACACCTATTTATATACAAAGTGCTCTAAATGCACACTTACATCCTCATCCCCAGTTATATTTCTCTTCTTTCAGGATAGGGACTCTTACTTTTTTTCTTTGTACAGTGGCTGACACATAGTAAGTGCTTAATAAATACTTGTTGGTTGATAGAGAAAAGAAAACCTCCTCTGAGAGTCATGTGAGAAGTAAGCATTTAAGTACTTTAAAAACTGTAAAGTCATATAGAAACATAAGTGATTGGTGCACACATTGAGAACTCCCTGGCCTCAGACAAATTCGTTTTTCTCAGGTCCCCCGCTCCCTATCAAATATTCCCATTTAGAGTAGATTATCATTTTTGTCCCCAGTAGCGGTCCTGGTGGAAACATTTCTCTCAGTAGTTTTTAGGAAATCCAACATGTGGGGATGCTCTACTGGGCTGACAGCCTGTCATTTCAGGGACACCTGCAGCCAAACCAGCTGCTTGGAATTTGTACAGACAAAGCAACTGGTTGACGGACTGAATCAACTTCTAATCATGTCCTAATAGGTCCCAATTTGTAGATTTAAAGGAGCAGGTATTATGCAATTTGAACCATATCCCTTTTTGCCCTGTTATCTTCACTGCAAACAGTCTTCCTAGTGGAATTTTCCATCTCCTGACACCAGCTATGTGCTTGGATATTTGGCTTCTCTGACTGGGACTACTTTTCTCTAAAAATATATGACAGTACTGTAATGAATGAGAAGTCCAATGAGGAGCCCACTGGCCTCCAGCACTATTTTCACACACCTTTCTCTTTGGGTTTTGTCCATTTCTCCCCCTTGCCCGCCGCTAGAGGTTTTTACATTATGGATCACAACAGTTTTGGTCAAGCTCACCCTGACATGGCTTATTCAGCTAGAGTGAACACTTGTCAATCATGTCATTTAGGAGAGAAATGGCTTCTCATTGGAGCTCATGAGTGACTCTACTTAATACAGTTTGTGAGGAATGTTGTGGACATGGGAGTAGTCTTGGTTCAAATAAAACTTTTGGAAGCCCTATCTTAAAACAGAATAATCTCAAGAGCTCAATGTTAAGTATAAACAAAGGAGTGAATGGGGGAAAGGGGGCAGTGGACAGTAAGGAAAGATTACTTTGCACTTATTGTATTTCATATTCACTTATTTATGTACTCTCATTTTCTCCCAGTGGAATATAATCTCCTTGAAGGCAGGGATTGTTTGATCTTTGCCTGTGTCTCCTCAGGGCCTAGGCCAATTTTTAGCCCACAGAAAGAAGTTAATATGTGTTTGTTGAATTTTGAACAAGGGACACAGGGCACTTTGATCAATATGTGGAAAGATCAAGGGAACATAGGGATGATATGAAATATATGAGAAGAAAGAAAGGATGGATGGAAGAGAGAAAGGGAAGGAGGAAGGAGGAAAATAAGGACAGAGGAAGGAAATAAGCATTTATTAAGTGTCTACCAGGTGCCAGGCACTTTGCTAAGTAATTTACAAATGTTATCTCATTTAATACTCACTACAAAGAGTGGAAGATTGTTATCATTTTCCTCATTTTACAGTTCAGGAAACTAAGGAAGAGATAAGTGATTCACCCAAGGTCATACAGCTACTAAGTATCTGTATCCTATTCCTGAATTCAGGTCCAAGGCTCAATCCAGTGTATCACCTAGCAGCCCCAGGCCTTCTGGCTTAGGCCTGGCATGTCAGTTCCATCATGTCTACTTCACACCTGGTCACAAGTGATATCTTTAGAAAACAGACACTTTTTGAACAGTGTCATGGAGCTATGATACCAATCACCAAAGTCCTGAATGATTTCCTTTGTTTCTAGGACTTCCCTGAGAGTATTAGCTGATGGTTCTTTTCTAATGTATTTATAGATGATTTTATTTCTCCAATGCTTAGATCTCCTTTGATTATGCCACCTCCCAATGTCTTTGTTGTTGTTTTCAGTCAAGTCTGACTCCTCATGACCCCATTTGGGATTTTCTTGGCAAAGATACTGGAGTGGTTTGCCATTTTCTTTTCCAGCTCATTTGACAGATGAGGAAACCAGTGAAGTGACTTGTCCAGGATCATACAGCTAGTAAATGTCTGAGGTTGGATTTGAACTAGGGAAGATGAGTCTTCCTGGCTCTAGGCCAGGTGCTCTAACCATTACACTACTGCTTTATCCCGCTTTGTCACCTAACTGCCTTTACCTCACAAGGTGCTACCCCTTAAAGAGTCCATATGTTTCCTTTGCTACCACAATAGCAATTCAATTTGATTCAAGAGATGTTTATTGAGTACCTACTATGTGCAAGACATTGCTACAGCAGAGGGAGCTACACAGAGAGACATAGGACCACTTTCAACTGGCTCATAATCTATAACATAACCATAATATGAAATCAAACATGTATACTTATAGCAAGTATAATATGAAATAAATAATACATGCATAAGAAAATTAGAAATTTCCTCTGAGGGGTTGGAGAAGGGAGAGATCACTTCTAAATAACTGGAGAGAGGACAGGATATCAACAGGTCAACAGATCGAAGGCAGGGGGAGGCTGACAGGGCATGCTAGGACAATGACTGAGGTAATGAAATGCATCAAGGTAGGGGTGGAAGGATGCATTAACGAAAGGATGAGTAATCCATTTGGTCACCATGCTATAATATCTGAAGTGGGACAGCATGAGATAAGGTTGGCTAGCTAGCTTCAGGTTGTGCAAGGCTTTGCTTGCCAAACTAAGGAACTGGTAATTTATGGTATAGGCAAAGGAGATAGCAGAGGATCAACATGTCATGCTCACCACTTCTGCCTTGTCATTTGGGACGAATGTGGATCCAAATGGTCTTGTGAATGCCTACTTTAGAGCCAATGAATGATGACAGTCAGAAAATAGATTTATTACCTTCTCTTCACTCAATATCCTTAAAGCTCTTTTAGCATTTGAAAAAGTAAAAGCTTTTGTAAAAAATGCAAGAGATCTCTTTCTCATCTTGCTTACTACTCATGTAACTCATCCAAACGCAGAGAACCCTTTGAAGAAAATGAAAGGGCTTTACTCTGATAAGCTCCACAAAGAAAAGTAGCCACACAAGTCATCCTGTTAATTACTAGCCTCACACATCAAGATGGTAAGAACTGGGATCACTTTGCTTCACAGTTTGGAAGTTTTCTATTACCTGCTACTCTCTAAAGTCATTCAGCTACACCAAAATTTATTTTGTTCTGTTTTGTTTTGTTTTGTTTTTTCTGAACCATTGTAATCTTCAAGACAACAGGGGTTTGAATCCTGGCTTTAACATTTAGTAGCAATGTGAACATGTGTAAGGTCTGAACCTCTCTGAGCTTCAGTTTATCTGTAAAATGGAGGTAGTAACATTTCCATTTCTTACCTCCCATAGTGATTGTGAAACAAAACAAAGCACTTTGGAGAGAATTATAGAAATGTGTTCTATTGTTCTGGAGTGAGGATTATACATCATTCTCCATCCCTCCCCCCCCATATAGTAATGCAAACCCTCCTCTTCCTCTAGATATATTGGAAAGCAGCCTTGGGCAATTTGAATAACTCTGCCCAGATACATTAGGTAAAAAAGTGCTAATGGTAGCAGCATTGAATAGTACACTGAATGTACACTAGCCCTGGAGTTAGGAAGACCTGAGCTCAGATATGGCCTCAAACACATACTGTCTGTGTGACCTTGGGCAAGTCATTTAACCACTGTCTGCCTCAGTTTCCTCATCTGTAAAATGAGCTGGAGAAGCAAATGGCAAACCACTTCAATATCTTTGCCAAAAAAAAAATAGGGTCACAAAGAGTCAGACATGATTGAAACAACTGAACAGCAAGAATAACAAATTTATTATGGAATGACATGATGGAGGAAAGCTTGAGGCAGGGAGAACTACTAGCACAACTAGAAGTGTTAAATGTGTATGTGGAAGGGTACAGCACCCAGGCATTAACAGAAAGAGCTAGACTAAGAAAAATTACACTGTGAAATGGAGTCTCCTTTATGAAGTGTGAGGGAATCAACACTTCTGATCTCTGGAAGACCCCTTTTGTGGAGGCCTGATGTTAAGGGAATTTAAGTACATACAAGAGAATGCTTCCAATATAGAGGCATCTGCAGGAAGGGCTTCTGTAGAAGAGCTGATCCCCTGAGAAAGGGAATGACTGCCACCTACTGAGAACTAAGGAAAATTTCAGGAGGTATGTACCCAATGTAAATAGAAGGGTAGAAAGGACCAGGACAGGAGGTTACAATGGTAATGGCCTAGTAACATCTGCTGAGAGCTAAAGGCAGTAGGGGATGCAGGAAAAGTAGCATTGTAGAGACTGTCCAAAGAACCAAGGAGAGCAAACTCTATGACAGAGGCTTCCTCCATGCACAAAGGACCCATGTATACTTTAGGGGACTTCTCACTTCTGATTTACTGCCCCCACTCAAATAATCTAGGAATTTTATTATGTGACCTCTAGTCTCACCTTGTCCAATCTCAGGTCAGTTGGTAACTCCTCACAAGCACACAGGTTTTCAAGGCTCGAAGCATTACAATTTTTTTTTGCTTTTTGTTTTTTTACAGGTCAGAGAATCATAAAGTTTGTATTTATTAATACCTTCTTTAGCATGTCACATTAATTACTATGAAATTTCTTCTCAGGTTACATTTTTTTTCTCCTCTGTGAGGTAATAATTTCCCATAAATTAAAGCTATCACACCTCTTGTTTTTCTATATTATTATTATTTTTAATATCGAGACTTGTGATTTCCTCAGTGTAAAGAATTCCCCATATGGAAACTCTCTATATCAACGCAGATCAACAGCTATTTCTTAATTTATAGCTTGAGGTAGCTCCCTGGGGGCATATGGAAGTTAACCTACTTACCCAAGGTCATAAAGACAGTAGGTGAACCTAAGTCTTCCTGACTCTGAATCCTGTTTTCTCTCCATGATGCAGTAATTATATCTAACAATCTTCTGAAGCCAGTTATAAGAAATCTTCTAGCCCAGTCATTCCTAATACTTTTTCTTCTGAGAATCCTTTTCAACAACAGTAAAGAAAAATGTGTTGTGAACCCTCAGGGTAATTTAATATACTACTTATTCTTTTAGATTTATTCATTAAGTACTTACAATAACTGCAATGATAACTTCCCCCCAAAGCTCCAAATTAAAATTTATATTATATAATTTAATTATAAAATATAATCTTTTATTCTAACTACAGTTACAAAAATTAAATATAAAATTATAATACTAATTATAAAATAGTTACAAATATTTTATGTGGGGCATTCTGTAAGAATTAAAAGTAATCCAATGAGACCTTATATGCTTATCTTATTATCTGTAAGTCATCATATTAAATTTTATTATCCTAAAAATTTTATTGAAAAATGTTGTTGACAGAAGTTACAACTTGAAATATGTTTAACATAATGTAATATTTGGGTATACATTTAATTTTGATGTTGGACTTTTGATCTGAACAAAAATGTGTGATACTTTGGCCTAATGACAGACAAACGCAATCTTAAATCTGATTCCACCCCAAGCTTATTTCTGGATTTTGATTTAAAAGAAAAAAAGTAAAAATGTTCACTTGTAATAGTAGAATTTTACTGTAGCAAATAGTAGAGTAGTAGAATTTTATAAGCTGTCTTACTGAGAGATTGCAATTAATTATTTTTGGAGCTACTTAACCAGTTGACAAAAATAGAGTTAATATGAAATATTTACTTCCTCTTGACCCATGACAACCATTATGTTAAGTGACAAATGTACTTAAAGTTCAATTCCATATATTGCTTTATTTTTAACAAAATTTATATGTAAACTAATCTTTGTAAGGAAAGAATTCTTCAAATGTGACCTTTGTCTCTTCTATCACTGCCACACTAGCATCACCTCATAGTAATTTTCCTGAATGATTACAGTGTTACCAATTAGTTTTTTAAAAATCCACCCCATAGAAGAAGAAGAATATAAACCAAAGGAAAGTTTAATTTATTAAACAACCTTACTATTGCAATTAGAGGTGATAGGTTTCTTTCTGCAGAAGTTTGTGATGGTCCATGATGGCGAGGGTTCCAAGATGCCTGGTGAGGTGTGTGTCCAGTGATATTATTTTCAAACTGCCTGACCTTTGCTCTGCAAAAACATAACTATTTGTCACCTCTTGATCATATGATTACACAGCTGTTGAAGTGCCAATGGAGAGTTTAAAAGGAGCTACGCTAGTGCAGTGTGAAGGACACAAATGGGAATACACGTGTCTGATCGTCAATTTGAGCTGAAATGTCAAATTCTTGTAGTCAGGTTTCAATTAAATGAAAATGAAATTTCAAATTAAAAGCAATTGATGATAGGTTGATAAACTAAAGGGACACAGATCTTAGCAGTCAGAGTTTGATAGGATCACTGTCTGAATACCAACATCTTTTTAGTTGTGGTCATTACAGGTTTGAATCCCTGCGGAAACAAGCTCATGATGCTTCACACATGCACGTGTTTGTGGTCAAAGAGGAATAATATATTTGTAACATAATTGGGCAACTCTTTACTTCTTAAGGAATCATTAAAGAGTTTTTAGCACAAATCCCTTGGATCATCATGGGCAACTCCCCACGGGTTTATTGACCATTGAATGGGAACCAATGATCAACCACCTAATGTTTACAGATGAAGAAACTTTGGCTTACGGTGAATAAGTGACTTGTCCAAGGCCATATACCTAGTCTGGATCAAACGTGTGATTCAGATCTAGATTCCCAGTCTGGCGCTCTTGCCATTTATTTTCACAGCAATACTGAGCACTTCTGCCCACTGCAACTCGATTTTTACCTGTTTCCTAAATGTTTGTTGACTTCTTTCTACACCACTTATTTTCCTTTAACCCATACCACCCATATTGAACTTGTCATTATAATAAAGAAAAAAATATTTTAAACAAAGTCAACCAATAAATAGTAGCCATATCAGAAAATATATATCACATTCCACATTCATAGTACTCCCCATCCCCATGCCCCAAGGAAGGTAGTGATGTGTCTGTTATTATCAGTTCTCCAGAACTGAGAAGGTTCACTACAATTCATGAGAGTTTAACTGTTTTTAACCATTGTCATCATTTGTATTATTTGCTGCATATAAGTCTTGCCAAGTTTCTTTTAATTCTCACACTCTCCATTTCTTTTAGAAGTGTTAATCTTCCAACACATTTATATAGTACTGCTTGTTTAGACATTTCCCAGTCGATGGGCAGCCATTTTATTTGCAGTTCTTTGCTATAACAGAGGGCTGCTGTGAATATTTTAATCATACCTAAGAACTTTCTTTCTGCTTTTGGCCTTCTTGGGATATATACCCATGAGTGGGATCTCTGGGTCAAAGGTCATAACTATTTAATGACTTCTCCCAGGATTCTAAATTGTCTTCCAGAACAATTGGACAAATTTATAGTTCTACTAACAGTGTATTAGTGTTTGGCAGGTCTTTAAGCAACTGGTAGCTACTACAATTCATCACCTAGACTTTATGGTTTGCAGATGTTAATTTTCCCTTATACTGCCTATTCTTTGGAAGTTGATTTATCTCTTTCTTAGGTTCATATTAATTTCTAAATACTCAGATGAATTTTCTCCCTTTTGCTTTCTTGAAATGACATCATGTTTGCCCACTGATAAACTTGGCCCGACTATGGCTTGAGGACCTTTTCATTTCTAATATTCTCTTCTGTTTGTTAAAAGCCCCGAGAGTAACATTTTTTACTCTATTTTACTGTGGTTGTCTTTTTTGCCTGTAAGCTTTCCTGCTGCAGAAGGGTTCATATTCTTCTTTCTCCCCACCCCTTATTTTCAGAACATATTTGGAAACACAAGAGGCAGTGAGACAAAGCAACTAAAGCACCAAACAGGGAGTTAGGATGAGCTGAGTTCAAATCCCACCTTGGATATTTACTAGCTGCATAATCCTGTGGGAAGTCAGTAAACCTCTCTAAACCTCAGATAACTTCTTAAGACTTGCCTACTATGTTATAGACCACTTATGCTCTGTTTTGGTGGAAAGAACTCACTGATGAAATTACAGATTATAGCAACATAGTTTTCTGTAAAACCTCCAAAAACTATTTCCTTATGTGAAGAATTCGATTTATTGGCTATAAACTGAGACCACAGACAACCCTTATCCGGTACTCATTTTTTTTATCAACTTAATGACTGGATTTGACATTAAATGGATTAGGCCAGTAGCTTGATCTAGTTTGATTGTTAAAACTGGCCATAAAGGAGACAAAATTCTACTCTTTCTGTGGATTCAGTCAAAGAATAAGTTGACTTAGCAAAAACTTTCCCCACACCGCCCTTTTTTCCCTACTAGCCTGATGACTGATTTAAAAAAAATAAAACTTAGTTGTCATTTAACTAGTTTGCCTTTTTTTCACATTGAATGCAAGAAATACTTGAATGTGTAACTGTAGTTGAACACAGTTTCTCCCTTGACAATATTCTTAGTTCAAGTATCTTTGTAAAAATCAGGACATCCATAGAATTCACTCCTCAGCTCCTGTGGATTCTTTTTTATTCTTCATCGTTAGCTCTGCTTGGTCCTCAGGAAGCCATGTATGAGTCCCAGGAGTCCATAATACCCCTGGGGAAACAGCATGATATAAAAGAAAGAACACAGAATTTGGAGTCAGAGAAGAACTGGATGGGAATCCTAACTTTGACACCTGAGAACTTCAACCCTGGGCAAGTCATTGAATCTCCTGAACTTCAGCTGTCTCACCTGGACAAAGAGTAGAGCAAGACTTGTTGTACCTATTTCACAAGGTTATTGTAAGATACAAAAGAAAGAGCACTGGATTTGGAAGCAGAAGGCCTTGGTTTCAGTCTTTCCCCTGTCTTTTACTACTACTGTTCTGGGCCAAATCCTTTCACCTTTCTGAGGTTCAGTTCACTCATGTGTAAAATGGGGGGCATGAGACTATATGACCTCTTAGATTCTTTCCAGGTCTAAATTTATGACCTTGTGGTCTATGTGAAGCATTTTATAAACTATAAAGTTGTGTAGAAAATATCAACTCTTATCAACTTACTGGATTGAACAGAATTCTGGGAACGTGGGATTATTCAAGGGTGGTGCATTCTGGCCTGTTTAGATAAGCCAAATGGCAGTGTTCTCTTTGATTCACTGAGCATGATCTGATACCTTCACTATTTAATTTATTAATGATGAGGATATGATTGCTAGGGATTAAGCAGACTACATTTATTACAATATTTGCCATGTTTTCCTTCAGTTTTCTAACAAATATCAGACAGAAAGAACCATTATGGAAAATTTAGATGCACAAAGATTCACTCTCTAATCAAGATATGTTACAATTATCCAACTGTCAAAGTGTGACATTGTGGAAACATTTAATGAGTTGACTACAACTGCAAAGACCTTTTGCAATTATGCCTTTTTTCCCCTAAGATTTCACTTGCTTCAGCCCTTTGATCTCAATGCAGTGCACTGTAATTTTCCTAGGTTTTCAACTCAAAACATCTTTGAATTCTCTGTCTCTGTGCCACCTCTCAACATCCACTCATTCACCAAATTCTGTCAGTGCTACTACATGTTTCACTCACCCCCTTCTCATTTCCTCTCATAGCCCTATGCTAGTACTCAGTGAGGGTCATCTGGACTTCTGCAACAGTTTCCAAACTCATCAATCTTCTTGCTTCCAGTCTCTGCCTGCTCCCAGCCATCCTTCTCTGCCAGAGGAATATGCATGTGCTTAATGTGCAAGGCTGATTACATCTTTCTCCTGCTTAAAATTGCAATAACTCGCGAATGATTATGAGAAGATCTTAGCTTTAGAGCTAGCAGCCTTAGAGGTCATCTGGTCCAAGACCCTTGTTTTACCATGGAGGAAACTGAAATCCAGAGAAGTGAAATGATTTGCAGTAAATGACAGACAGAATTCAAATTCAGAGCCTTTTGTTGCAGATCCAAAACTCTTTCCATTACCTATCTCCCAGATTTAATATCAAAAGGTAAGCCTCCATCAATGTGACTATGACTATGATCTCCCCTTTCAGCCTTATGTACCAATATTCTCCTTAACATATCTAATACTCAAATCACAAGAAGTCACATGCCATCTCCAAACACATCCTGCACTGCCTTATGTCAGAATCTTGGCTCATACTTTTCCTGGAATTTCTTCCCTCCTCCTGTTGAAATTCTACAAATGTACCTCTTCATTCATTCATTTATTTATTAAGTACTTACTATGTATTTTACTATACATATACTTAGGAGATAACTAAGATAAACTATGAAGGTATCCCTTCTCTCAGGGAGTTCACTACCTTGTATTTAAAGCTTACTCCTTTGTCATCTTCTCTTTTCACCTCCAACCTCCCAAGTTGTGCCTTTCTTTGAATTCCCATAACAATATCTGTATGTCTATCTCATATAGTTTTTCTTCCTTCCCCTCCCCTCCCCTCCCCTCCCCCTCCCCTCTTCTCTCTCTCTCTCTCTCTCCCTCTCTCTCTCTCCTTGTAGCCCTTGCCCTTGGCACTTTTCATGGGTTCACCATGCTCATTTAGTGTAAACAGCTGCTGAGCTTTCCCCTTACTTCAGCTCAGAGATCCAGAGCACAAGCAATCCATTCTGCTTCAGCCTCACCAGCAACTCAGATTACAGGCATATACCAACATATCTGCCTCATATAGTTTCACATTATACTTTATTTTAAAGTTAGTCATGTACATTTCCTCCCCCACCTCAATTATGGGTCCTGATTAGGATTCAAGGATCTTCTAAGGATCTTTCCAGTTCTGATATTTGATCAGTCCTTTAGCTGTAATTTTGATGTTTGGTTGGATTAAAGTGATTTATTGCCTCCTTCAAAATTGTGGCATTTTGTATGTGCTAGGGTGAGGCAGTGCTTTCTGTGGCACATTCATAGCTGAGATAGAACTGTACTTGGTATATCCAGGACCAGCTCCACTAACAAAGTGAAATCAAGATCTGAAGCTAATGTCTAGAGAGGTCAAAGTCTTGTTTTCTCCCAAATTCTAGGCCAAATCAGTAATCCTGGCGGAATTGTAAATTAGATGATCTATGACATCAGACACAGAAATATTTCATAATTAGAAAACAGACTTGGTAATAGATTATACTTTTAAATATGCTTTAAAAATCCTATCCATGCATTGTACCATAAATTTAGAGAGTGCTGATAACCCCTTTAATTACCTCATTAGAATGGGGATCATTAATATAAAGAATTGCACGTTGTACTTCACTTTCATCTGGGGATCTGCTGGTAATTTTAGGAATGTTAATTAAGCTCCATGATTACCCTTTAAAGTACTCTTTTGATAGTCAAAATATTTTCTTCTTTTTTTTGTCAAGGTGACTATTGACAATTAACTATTGCATGTATTATTTCTACTTTGGGCATGAAAAATATCCTTCTAGTGGGAGATGTTTATAATATTTATAAGAGTCACAAGTGAAGATACAGAAGCAAGATAGAATTCAGGGTTTTCCCCCCAGAAGTAAGCGCCAAGGCCCTGGATATATGGAGTTACAGATGGCTCTTGTCAATATAGATATTTCTACAACTCAAGCACATCCAAGTATCTCCATCCCTTCTATGTCCATGCCATATCTTGTCACGTAGATCCTATCAAGGTTTAAGTATATATGTACCTACCAAAGTATAAGTATATATGGGTATAAGTAGAACCGTCCATCAATCCATCATTTACCCTCCATCATCACTCTATGCTCCATCTACCTCCTTTTGGGGCAGCTAAATGCTCAGTGCAGAGAGAGTACTGGTTCTAGAGTCAGGAAGATCTGAATTCAAATTCTGCTTCAGATCCTTAGTAGCTACGTGACACTGGGCAAATAACTTAATCTCTGCTTCAGTTTCTGCATTTTTTAAATGGGTCTAATAATAGCACCCACCTTCCAGGGTTGTTGTGAGAATCAAATGAAATAATAATTGTAAAGAACTTAGCACAGAGTCTGGCATGTCATAAGTGCTATATAAATGTTAACTATAACTATAGTCATACATTTGCTCAACGTTGTCTTTTACACCATTCTGTGTGTGAAAATTGCCATTGCTAAAAATCATTTCATTCTCCTTTGGAACACCTATAGTGGTAATTCTTACCAATCTAGCATCACAGAGAGAATATTGGCTTTAAAAGATAGATTCAGGGAGGCGGAGCCAAGATGGCAGAGTAACAGTGCACACTTTCTAGAGTACTTCCCCCAAACCCAGCCAGATATCTATTAAAAAATGGCTCTAAGCATATTCCAGAACTGCAGAACCCATAGAATGATGGAGTGAAGCAAATATCCAGTCCAAGATAGCCTGAAAGGTTGCTGGGAAGTGTCTATCATGCCCTTAGGGGGCAGGGCCCAGTCCAGCATGGGCCATGCTGGCATAGACAGGACCAAAGCAGGCCTTGGGGGTGAAACTCTCACACCTTTGGAGGTTACTAGATTTAAGGTCTCAGGGCACTAAGGACAAGTTGGAAGGTTGGTGGAGGAGGCCTGTGGGACTGAGTGGGAGAGTGGAATAGTCTCACTTCAGCTGCAGGGCAGCAGAAGGGGAAGGGGTCAGAGGAACCCACAATAGCTACAGCAGCAGCAGGGGCAGAGACAGCAACTGTTTCTGGAGCTCTAGGCCCACAGATTGTGGGGGAATTGAGCACCTGACAGTACACCCTAACCCCCATAGGAAGCAGAGATCTACCTTGACAAAGAGCTCAAAAGTCCAATAAAGGGCTGGGGAAATGATCAAAAACTGAAAAAAGAATCAGAAAATAGAATCTTACTTTGGTGACAAGGAAGACCAAAACATTCAAACAGAAGACAACAAAGCCAAAGCTCCTCCGTCCAAAGCCTCTAAGAAAAGTGTGAATTGGTCTCAGGCCATGTAAGAGCTCAAAAAGGATTTTGAAAATCAAGTAAGAGAAGGAGAGCAAAAATTGGGAAGAGAAATGAGAGTGATGCAAGAAAATTACGGAAAACAAGTCAACAGCTTGCTAAAGGGGATCCAAAAAGTGCTGAGGAAAATAATACCTTTAAAAATACACTAACCCAAATGACAAAAGAGATCCAAAAAGCCAATGAAGGGAAGAATGCCCTAAAAAGCAGAATTGCCCAAATGGAAAAGGAGGTCCAAAAGCTTGCTGAACAAAATAATTTCTTAAAGATTAGAATGGAGCAGATGAAAGCTAAAGATTTTATGAAAAAATCAAGAAATTATAAAAGAAAACCAAAGGAATGAAAAAAATAGCAGACAATGTGAAGTATCTCATTGGAAAAACAACTGACATGGGAAATAGATCCAGCAGAGACCATTTAAAAATTATGGGACTCCCTGAAAGCCATGATCAACAAAAGAGCCTAGACATCATCTTTCAAGAAATTATGAAGCAAAACTGCCTTGATATTCTAGAACTAGAGGATAAAATAAATATTGAAAGAATCCACCAATCACCTCCCGAAAGAGATTGCAAAATGAAAACTCCTAGTAATATTGTAGTCAAATTCCAGAGCTCACAGGTCAAGGAGAAGATATTGCAAGCAGCAAGAAAGAAACAATTGGAGTATTGTGGAAATACAATCAGGATAACACAAGATCTAGCAGCTTCTACATTAAGGGATCACAGGGCTTGGAATATGATATCCAGAGGTCAGAGGAGCTAGGATTAAAACCAAGAATCACCTACCTAGCAAAACCTAGTATAATATTTCTGGGGGAAAAAATGGGTAATCAATGAAATAGAGGACTTTCGAGCATTCTTGATGAAAACGTTAGAGCTGAATAGAAAATTTGATTTTCAAACACAAGGATCAAGAGAAGCATGAAAAGGTAAACAGGAAAGAGCTATCATAAAGGACTTACTAAAATTGAACTCTTTACTTCCTACATGGAAAGATAATATTTATAACTCCTGAGACTTTTCTCAGTACTAGGGTAGTTGGAAGCATTGTATACATATAGACAGAGGGCACAAGGTGAATTGAATAGGAAAGGATGATATCTAAAAAATAAAATTAAGGGGTGAGAGAAAAATATATTGGGAGGAGAAATGGAAAAATAGAATGGGGCAAATTATCTCTTACATAAAAGAGGCAAGAAAAAACTTTTTCAATGGAAGGGAAGAGAGGGGAGGCGATAGGGAAAAAAGTGAAGCTTACTCTCATCACATTTGGCTTAAAGAGGAAATAACATGCATACTCAATTTGCTATGAAAATCTATCTTACACTACAGGAAAATAGGGGAGAAGGGGATAAGCAGGTGATGGGGGGATGACAGAAGAGAAAGCAAATGGAAGGGGAGAGTAATTAGAAGTAAATACTTTTGAGGAAGGATAGGGTCAAAAGACAGAATAGAATAAATGGGGACATGATAGGATGGAGGGGAATATAGTTAGTCTTTCACAACATGACTTTTATGGAAGACTTTTGCATAACTACACATGTATAATATGTCCAATTTCTTGCCTTCTCAGTGGGGATGTGTTGGTAGGAAGGAAGGGAAAGAAGTTGGAACTCAGAGTTTTAAAAACGAATGTTAAAAATTGTTTTTACATACAACTGGGAAGTAAGCACAGGTAATGGGGTATAGAAATCTATCTTGCCCTATAAGGAAATAGAAGGGATGGGGATAAGAGAAGGGAGGGGTATGATAGCAGGGAAGGCAGATTAGGGAAAGGGGTAATTAGAATGCATGCTGTCTTGGAGTGGGCAGAGGGTAGAGATGGGGAGAAAATTTGGAACTGAAAATCTTGTGGAAATGAATGTTGAAAACTAAAAATAAATAAATAAATTAGAAAAAAAATAAAAGATGGGTTCCGGGGAAGCAAGCCACTTACACTTATGAAGAGCACTGCATAATCTCCTCAAAACAATCTAGCATGATCTCCTTATTTTTGGACCTGTCTGCAGGGCTGTCTAATATATATATATATATACACACACACACACACACACATACATATATATGTATATATACATATACATATATGTGTGTGTTTGTGTGTGTATATATGTATATGCATGTATATACATATATATATACACACATACATATACAGATAGATACATATGTAGGTAGATAGATAGATAGATAGATAGATAGATAGATAGATAGATAGATAGATACACAGATAGATGCACAAACTGCTTGGGCTGCCTAGAAAACTTCAGGCCATAATCTATGAAATTGGTATTCTTCACCTACTTAGTGTGTTTAGAGTATGTGGTTGAGCCCATTTCTTTCCAATGACTATGAAATTCATTATGGAGGATTTGTAATTTTCCATGATTCAATGGAATTAACACAATATTATGAGCAAATAGAAGCACTAGAAGACTCTTTCATTTGGATTCTGCATAAGATATGTTCCATGAATATGGTGAATAGATTTTTTTAGTCCCAACTTCTTTCTAAAAAATAATTCTTTAAAAACTTCACTGCCATCTTTTATTTTTATATCTCATTCATTTCCCAACATATCATTTCCATTCCCTCATCCAAAGAGCCATCCTTTATGAAAGGGGAATTGGCTATTGAAGGACCAGTCCCACATCATTAGTAGATTTGCCCTTCCTAATTGGCTGTAGAGAGCATGTACAATATTCTCTGCCTGCTGCCAATCTAATATATAGAACTTTGGACATCACATTTTAGTCATGTTATCTAAGGCACTTGTACTATTTGATGATCAAAAGTCTTCATTTTGATTCAGTAGTTGAAAGAACTGATGACTTATTAAATTCTGAGTTAAAATTCAGCGTGAATACAAAAAGTCTACATAGACAATCTCCCCCTCTTTCTTGGTAACTTTCAAGTGCCTAGCATTGCTGCAATCTACCAATGAGAGATGGGAGCCCCTTACCCTCAGGTGACAAATCAAACAGTCTTGGGTAAAATTTTTTCCATGATTCTCTGAACATATAGGGCTATCTAACTGGGGTTTTTACAAAAATCTCTAGGTGCTCCTTTCTACACAGAACTCAAAAACAAATTCTCTGGAAGTCCCTCCACCATAGGTGACCTTCCTTAAAAGTCTGGGAAAATTTATTCTGGGTCCCTATATCAAAGGGCACCTAAAATTGTTCAATGGATTCCTGTCACTGCACAGATATCCCAATGGAATTCCATGCATGCACAACAGTATGACAAGCAAGTTCAGTTTTACAAGAAAGAAAAAAGGAGCAGCTAAACCCTAAACATCAAGAGGCTGCAAAAGGTATAATGAACTTGGGGTTGATTACTCAAGATCTCTAGACCTATTAGTAAACCTTATTCTATTGAACTGCAGTCCACAAGAGTTCCACAATAATGCAAGCAATCTATGTCTACTTGCATGTAAAAAGACAACAAATGAATATTTATGAGCTACATACAATTAAATAATCAGGTGATCTTAAACAAATGAGTATAATGACACAATATCTCAAAGAAACTGATCCTACTTGTAAAGAGAACACAATAGAAAACATATTATCTGACTGCAGTCTAAAACAAAAGAGAAAAATGCTCATTTTTTTTCTGTAAAAAATCCTTAAAACTAGAGTATCCAATAATAAGAGACCTGTATGGAGAATCTCTCCAATGGGTCTCCAAGAATGAGAAGTGTTCCAAATTTAATATAGGCAAAGCTATCACCTGCAGTAACATCTATTCTAGACTCACTTTCCAAACCCCCATTCACACTGGCAACTTGAATCCCCAGTGGTAGATTGACTTAAAGTTTCACAGGATAAATTGTGACTTATACTACCCTTACTCAAGCTCTCACCAGTATGACATCAATTTGTTTTTACAAAGGGAAATTTACTGAGAAGTATGGCAAAGACAAGAGTCATAAATTAACATTCCCCCAACTGGGGACACATTATCCACTATGATACATTTGATTCTTGTGTAGAGTAGGACCAAATTAAAGCACAAATGTACTGAAGCACATATGTAGAAAACAAGGGATACCTTGTGATTCCTGGCTCTGGAAATTCTTTTCTCTTATCAGTGAAATCTCCTCCAAGTAGAGTATCACCCTTGCAAGAGTCACTCTCTTGCTCAGCCTGACTATTTCCATGCAGGGCACAACATCTAGTCTGATGGATCAATCCACTTTGGGACCTGAGTCAAGCAGGTCACTTGCTGAGGCTGTTTTTTTCTAGTCTCTTTACCGATACAGGTTGCTGAGGGGACCTGCCTGTCTCTGATGGCCCTTCCAACCTTATGAAATTTACTTGGTCTTTTCTAGGTCTGTTCCTTCTCTGGATACTCGTTTACTGAGGTCAGGAAAAAAAAGTAGCATGTACTTAGCAAAAAAAAACCCAGCATATAAATCAAGTACATCATTATTTTCAGAGTTCCCTATTACCACAAAGAAGAAAGGGAGGTACATTCTCCTGTCTCTTCTATGGAACTATTTGAGTATTATAATTCACATTCAACATATTTTGTTCATTCTTTCTAAAAATCTTGTTGTAGGAATTTCTTTATATTGTTTTTCTGATTCTGCTTACTTCACTTTGTATCAGTTTCTCTTCAGTCTTTTCATGTTTCTCTAATAATCTTCATACTTATTGTTTCTTATGATGGAGTTACAATACAATGTATTTATGTACTACAATTTGTTTTACTATTCCTTAGTCAATTAGGGCCAGCTTCCTTATGTCTTCTAGTTGAATTAATAGCAGAAATACCAATGTAAATGTGGTTCAGATGCTCCAGTACTGTGACACTCAACAAAAATTGTCCATCAGAAGTACTAACAGTAAAAATAATGTTTTTAGTTTGCTAATCCATCAATAAGCATTTATTTTTAAAAATTATTTTGTTTTCAGTTTTCTACAATCACTTCCATATATCTTAGATTTTTCCCTCCCCTCCTCCTTCTTCCCCCCTACCTCCCCACTTCCTCCCTGAGACAGCATGCAATCTTATATAGGTTCTACACATACATTCTTATTAAATACATTTTCACCTTAGTCATGTTGCATAGAAGAATTAAAATGAATTGGAAAAACCATAAAACAAAACATAACACCAAAGAAAATGGTCTATTTCATTCTGTGATCCAGTTCCATAGTTCTTTCTCTGGTGGAAGGTGTTTTGCCTCTAGTTCATTGGGAATTTTTTAGGTCTTTGCATTGCAATGAAGTACTAAGTCTACCGGAAAAATTCCTTGCACACTGTGGTTGTTGCTGGGTACGAAGTTCTCCTGGTTCTGCTCCTTTCACTCATCATCAGTTCATATAAGTCCTTCCAGGCCTCTCTGAAGTCTTCCTGTTCATCATTTCTTATACAACAATAGTATTCCGTTATATTCATATACCACAACTTCTTCAGCCATTCCCCAATTGAGGGGCATCCCCTTGATTTCCAATTTTTGGCCAGTGTTGCTATAAATATTTTTGTACACGTAGGACCCTTTTCCATTTTTATGATGTCTTGGAGATACAGTCCTAGAAGTGATATTACTGGGTCAAAGGGTAGGCATGTTTTTGTAGCCCTTTGGGCATAGTTCCAAACTGCTTACCAGAATGGCTGGATCAGCTCACAGCTCCACCAAAAAGGAATTAGTGTTCCAACTCTCCCATATCTTCTCCAACATTTATCATCTCCTGTTTTGTCATGTTAGCCAATCTGATAGGTGTGATGTGGTACCTCAGAGTTGTTTTGATTTCCATCTCTCTAATCAATAGTGATTTAGAGCATTTTTTCATATGACTATAGATAACTTTAATTTCTTCCTCTGAAAACTGCCTGTTCATATCCTTTGACCATTTATCAATTGGGGAATGATTTGTATTCTTGTAAATTTGACTCAGTTGTCTATATATTTTAGAAATGAGACCTTTATCACAAACACTAGTTGCAAAAATTCTTTCCAAGTTTTCTGCTTACCACCTAATCTTGGTTGCATTGGGTTTGTAAGTGCAAAAACTTTTCAATTTAATGTCATCAAAATTACTAATTTTGTACTTCATAATGTTCTCTATCACTTCTTTGGTCAAAATTTCTCCATTTTCCATCAATCTGACAAATACACTATCCCTTGCTCCCCTAATTTGTTTATAGTATTCATCTTTATACCTAGATCATGCATCCATTTGGACTTTATTTTTATGTACAGTGTCTATGCCCAGTTTCTGCCACACTGTTATCCAGTTTTCCCAGCAATTTTTGTCAAACAGTGAGTTCTTATCCCAGAAGTGGGGTCCTTGGGTTTATCAAACAGTAGATTGCTATATTCATTGACTACTGTGTCTTGAGTACCTAATCTATTTTGCTGGTCAACCACTCTATTTCTTAGCTAGTGCCAAGTGGTTTTGATGATTGCTGCTTTGTAATATAATTTGAGATCTGGTAGGGGTAGGCCACCTTTACTAGAATTTATTTTCATTGGTTCCCTTGATATTCTGGACCTTTTGTTCTTCCAGATGAATTTTGATATTATTTTTTCTAGCTCTAGAAAATAATTATCTGGTAGTTTCATTGGCATGGCACTGAATAAGTAAATTAACTTAGGTAGAATTGTCATTTTTATTATATTAGCTTGGCCTACCCATGAGCAACTGATGCTTTTCCACTTATTTAGATCTGACTTTATTTGTGCAAAAAATGTTTTGTAATTGTGTTCATAAAGTCCCTGGGTTTGTTTTTCAATAAGCATTTATTAAGTACCTCCTCCTATGTACCAGGCACTATACTGAGGATACAAAGACAAAGTGAAAATCAAGAAGGTTATATTTCATTGAGGGAGATCACATATACATGTATAGATTGATATGCTACAAGAATAAGATAGTCTTAGTACTGTCTGCTCTTTTTTCTTCCACATTGGCACTACTACTACCCAAGTGTATAGGCCACACAGAACTGAGGCATGTTTCACATTCTTACCTTCACAGGTAGCCAAGGCAAAAGGATTCCTCAACTCATGGCCAACCTTCTGGCAATAGTACTTTCTATATTCAGTTCTGTTGACCCTGAGCTTGCACAGAGTACCATTTGGCCTATGTAGTCAGGTCTGCCATAACACTTGCTCTGAACATGCAAATTTGCTCCAATGTGATTGATATATTAGGGGTCAATTTTAGCATTATTTCACTTTTGCTTACGTGTGATTTCATCAGTGAGAAACAGAAAATTGTATGCAACAGAACCAAGCACAAAGCACACATATACACAAACTTCAATTAAGTACACTGAGTGCATTGCTCCTCAAAGTTGAATGGTACCACCTGACAAGAATTCACGAGTGGTAATCCTTCAGATGCTGACTTCCACAAGCAAACTTTGGGTCTTTTTTTGAGGTAAAGTGCCATATTTATTGTACGTCTTGTGGCATAGTAGGAGCTACAGATTGAGGAAGAGTGATCTGCCCCTTTCCCATCTCTCCTTTCTTACCACTGCCCACTGAAGCCCTCAACTTTGCCAGTCTTGGCCCTTTCAGAACCTCAGTGAAGACTGGACAACAAGCTGAAGCCATTACCAGCATCACCATTTACTATAATATATATATAAAACCATTTGCATATATAAAGCATATATAAAACTGTATTGCCATTTGTATTATATTCCTTTAAAAAAAACTTCACTGATGTAGAGAATTGTGCCCCTTAGTCCCATTTCCCCCATAAATCCTGTGGTTTTATTGTTTGATTTTGGATAGTGGAGTGATTTTAGGAACTCATATATCCAGTTATAGGAAATTGTACTACATGTTCTTCCAACTTGTTCGAAGCTGCCCAGGCTTGGGTCCCTTTATTGGAAGCTATACTGGGGCTCCAAAAAGGAACTCTTTTCATCCTTCCAAAGGAGTAGGGTAAGTAGCTATTGCACCTGGTCCAGAAAGTAGCGGTAGCAGACGTGTTTGCAACATAAACACAAAGCCCAGAACTCTTCAACCTTCTGATTCTGCCCCATGCCTAATGAGTTATCCGCACTGACACATTTGCTTCCATGGGCTAGTTTAACTAAATTAGTCACATGAGCTTTTTTATTAACTTCAGAGTCAGATAATGCTACAGAAAGCTTCCTACTGGAGAGTAGAATTGTGGAGTCAAACTCCAACCATGTGTCATTCAGGTCCATTAATCACCCAATGGACCCATTAGGTTTCACTCAAGTTCCATCATTTTCAATCAATTTCACAGAAATTGCAAGAGGGCTTTATTTGTCAGCTCAAAAATTGAGCTGAATAGATTTGGGGTCACCCAAGGGAAGAGACATAGAACAGACTCCCACTACTAATACTATCAATATTTAGGACAATGTAGAAACATGTCATCAAGTTAACTTGTCACTGTCCTTGAACAACTCTGAAATTCCAACTTCAAAATAATGCATTCAGGGACATGGTGATTGATACATTTGCTCTGGAGCTGAATGTATAATTTTACATTTTGTGGCTTTTCCTAGGATTCTTTGGTGAAAAAACCAACTATCATTTTTTTTCTTATTCTGGGTTTACAGAGGCTGTCTCAAGTCAATGCTGTGTCTCCATGCTCAGTAACAAAGCTATAATACTGGGCTTGAATGAGACAGAACCATTTAAACTGAGTGATGGATTTTTCCCATCATCCTGTGATTCATGGGGACCTATAAATATTAAGGTCATTTAAATGAGCTCTAGAGAATTGGGATGATCATACTCAGCCAAGTCATGTTTGAGTCTTCCTTAGGTAAAGAGATTCACAATTTATTTTATGGGTCTACAGGATCAACCTTTGAAGTGAAGAAACATGAGTTTAAGTTCTAATTCTGCCATAAATTTGCTGTGTGATCTTCAACAACGCACCTGTTCTCACTGGGCTTCAAGTCCCTCAGTGAAGTTAGGTGATATACTCTCTAAGGCCTCTGTTGGCTTTAATATTCTAAAGATCCCCAAGTTTGCACCTGAGAAACCAAAACCTCAAATTCTTTTCTGAGTGAAGCTGTGATATTTTTTAAGGGAAAATTAAATTCTGACTTTGAGCCTTGGAAAACTAGGATCTCTGTAGAGGCATGGAGGCCTTCAAAGGCCCCTAGATGAGCCAGATGAATTTTAGTTCATTTGAATTTTCCAGTGGTGACTGGGCCATAGATTGTAGAAGCTTACTGTGCTTCAGTTATGTCTGTTTCCTTGAAAAGGTTTCATCTATGTGGTTCTAGGGTGCTAGACCTAGAGTTAAAAAGATCCAAGTTCAAACCCTGACTCAGATGGTCCCTAGCTGTGTACTCACACAGAGACTGGGTAATTTTCCTTACTCTCAGTTTCCTCATTTGTAAGATGAGGGGGTTGGACTTGATGGCCTCAAAATTTCCTCCTAGCTTTAAATTTATGATCCTATAATACATTTTTCCCTTTCTTACTGATATAGATTTACTAATGGAATTAAATAGTTTTCTGGACTAGAGGAGGGAAGAAACATAGCGCTAAATCCTTGACCCCAAAAGATCACCACTCTCAAGTATCCAACATGGTGGCAAGCTACTCTCTCAACTCTCTTACTTGTCTCTTAGGCACTTTCCATTTAATTCATAATATTAAACTCATTTGTGTTTGTATACTTTATTGTACTTTAAGTTCTGTCTTTGAGGGCAGGACCAAATATGCCTCACTCTTTATATCATCTTCTCCTTCCCCAAAATCAAACCCTTTTACATAGCAGACATTCAATATGTCCAATCTGTGGGCAGGGTGAAACACTAGTCATGTAACAGTTTCCAAACCGCTACCACCACCTCCATTATGTCTATAATTAAGAGATGCCGAACTATGACCTGCTTTATCAGCAATGGTCTAAGATTTAATCCCTAAGATGGTGTTAGCTCCCTTAGAAGTATGTGTAAGTAGGTTCAAGATTTGGGGACACTTTCTTAGATGTCAAAGCCATTCATTTGGAATGGCTGATGAGATAAGCTTGAAGTCACAATCCAATATTACAACTATCAGAGCTATAATAGGGACAGAATTATGGGGTTTTACCCCATGGCACTGATCTTAGAGGATGCTAACAGCAACTACAATTCTTTAGCAATGCAGAAACAATAGAATTTAGTACCTAGTGAGTAAGAAAAATCAGTCAATATAGGAAACAACCAAATGGCTAGTTGAAGTACTCTTCTACTTTACCCTATCATATTCTCCTCCCCCATTTCCACCCTCAGCAGCATCCTTTGTCCAGTGTCCCCAGGTCCCTGTCTCTTTCTCACAGAATATTTTTTCTTACCCCACAGCAGCCTATGCGATAGCAACAACCACATAAATCCTCTCCCCGCTACACACACCTCCACAGGGTGCTGTCATGCCTCCTTTAACTGAAGGCACACTTTATACTCCTTGCCATTAGCATAGTTTGTGGTATTTGCCCCAGGCACAAAAAGTTCTAGTTACAGCTCTGATAGGTACAATATGCCAATCAATAGGGTGGAATATATCCAGGTGAAATGAAGCCACATAGTCTGTTTACACGGGTGCAATCAGAGTAGCCAAGTTGGGAATATGTGTGGGGGGCTCTCCAGTCTTAGAATCTAAGTGTACAGCCTCACATGAACAAAAGGACTGTTCTTGACTACCCCACTGTCCTCAGCTTTTTTCCCCACTTCCCTAAATGCTGCAAGCAAGCATGCTAAAAACAAGGGATTTGTTAACCTCTTTCCTGGAGATGCCACAAATAAATGCCACTGTGAGCAAGTGTGATTCCTGGGCAACCTAAGAGTAGAAATAGCAAATTCCTGTCAGAAAGGACTCCCATCAACATGTGTGCTCAAGCACACACACACGTGCACACACATACACATCATTTGATGAACTTAGTAGCAACAAGGTCACAATGCATAAGGGCCATCTGTAGCTGTCCTGTCATTGGCCCAAATCTCGGGGCTGTGGGTCTCTCCTGAGCGTGCTGTGGTGGGTAGGTAGGGCTTGAGATTTCCCCACAGGGTTTGGCCATGGGGATCATTTATTGTTGAATGTCAGTTTGGGGCCACAATGTAGAACTGACATTGCCTTCCAGTCATCTCATTATTCTGTATTGGAAAAGTCCTCATCACCCTTGTGTATATGTTGAGGGCTTTGCTCAAAAAGCAAGCTTTGAAATGCAGCCAATAAAGCCTGAAGCTTTCTTTATGATATGCTGTTTCCCTAAAGCAGTGTTGCAAAGCAAAATAAGGACACATCATACCTCTTCTCCCTTCCTCCTGTACCTCATTCCTTCTATGAAGCTATTTAACAAATGCTTTCAACTTTTTCTCCTTTTCAAGGCCTTCCCTCAAATAAACCAAGTACCAAAAGCTGTCTATAACACTTAAACTTTGTTCCTGGAGCCAAAGTAATTTGATAAGTTCTATCTTCTAATTAGTCAGTTAAACAATGAGTTGCAGAAAGAAAACTGCCCTGAGAGTCAGGGAATCTGGCTTCAAGTACCATCTCTTCCAATATATAAGAAAAGATACTTGTCCTCTCAGATCCCTTGCTATGTCTACTCTTTGTTGCAGAAGAAGACCATGCCATCAGAAAAATGATAACATGGCTTACTCTTGACTTTGTTTTGAGTGCAGGAGGGCTGTGCAAGGTCACCAGCTTCATTTCTCCAGAGCCATCTGGATCCAGTGACCAGATATTCATCAGGATGACTGGAGGTGGCTCAGCATTCAATGGGATACCTTGGCCCCTTTAGGCTTAGGTCTATTCAGGTACTACTCACTTAGGGTGAGGTAATGCTCATTCAGTGAATAGGCCTCTTTAAGAAGTAGCTAGGCGATGGCCCTTTTAATGAGGCATAGAAAATGAAAAGACATCAGGCTGGGAGGGAAACAGCTACAGTTATTATTGATAATCACTCTTAAGCCAGGAGGATTCAGAAGCCAGCCCTTAGGCAGGGGCCTATTGTCCTCCAATGTATGAGCTTCAGAATGTAGTAGGGTTAAGGTTTTGAGAAAGGAAGGGAAGGGAAAGAAAGGAAATGGAAGAGAAGGAAAAAGAAGGGAAGGGAAGGAAAAAGAAGGGAAGGGAAGGGAAGGGAGGGGAAGGGAAGGAAGAGGGGGGCAGACAGACAGGATAGGAGGAGCTGAGTTATCTAGCTAGCTGGGTCCCCTATGAAATAAAGAAGGAACCATCTCTAAGGTCTCTTCCATAAACTAACTCAATTGTTTTGACAGTGGGTGTCAGGGTATATGACTTTGTTTCGTACAAATTTTAAGAACTCTCTTCTAATATAATTGATTTTCTTTGTAATCCTATGTATTCTGTTGTGTGAATTTGTAAACAAAATTCTGAGAAAGGGTCCATAGGTATCACTAGACTGCTGGAAGGATCCAGGGGATGCAGAAATGATAAGAAATCCCTGGTATTAATGGTCTAAGTTTACTTCTGTTGTCTTGTGCCTAAGAAGAGATTCCTAAGGCAGTTCAACTTAATTCAACAGAAATTTATTAAAGACCTGAAAAGTGTATTTTGGGGACTAGATATCCAGAGATAAAAATGAAAAGCTTTCACTCTACTGAAGGATCCATTCTATAAATATAGTGAAGGCAAAGTAATTTGAGGAAGGGGAGAACACATACAAACAAAGGGAAAGTTTTACACTATTGACTTCACTATTACTTATTTTAGCTATCTTTTAATATCAGAAGACAATGGCCGCATTGTAAGATAGACAAGACACAAGTGGAAAGTCTCTGATGTCAGTATAGTCATAAGAGCTGAAATACATATCATGCTTTAAAGCTTACAAAGTGCTTTGAACATATATTATCTTATATGATCCTCCACACCAACCCCGTGAGGTGGGTGCCATTGTTATCCCCAATTTACAGAATTGGAATCTAAGACTCAGAGATGACACGTAACTTGCCCACAGTCACAGAATAAGTGTCAGAAGTAGGATGTGAACCCATGTTCTCCTGAGTGGTTAGAGTTCATCTGCCATGCCATTATGCCTTGGAATAGTGGCAAGAAGAGAGGAGAGAAAGAAAAGGGGGAAACTGGCAGAGGGTTGCCCTCTTTAAGAACTCTCACATGACAGTTCAGGGCAGCTAGGTGGCTCAGTGGATAGAGTACCAGATCTCATGTCAGGAAGATCTGAGTTCAAGCTGTGTGACCTTGGGCAGGCCACTTAACCTCTATTTGCTCCAGTTTCTCTCATCTGTAAAATGGCAATAATAACACCTACCTCCCAGGGTTTTCTTGAGGTAAAGCCCTTAGCACAATGCCTAGTGGATAATTAGTGCTACATTCATGTAAACTATTATTTTTATTGCTATCCTTATTATTTGCATTACCTTGTTGACAGGAGTCTTTCAATTTCAGATCAAATATGCCTAGGCAAGTGGTTCCAGATAATACTAGGAATGTTAAGAAAGCTCCTCCTGCCCCACCTCCAAATGGAAAGACTGATCTTAGAAACCCCTTGAATGTCCATACTTGTCCCACATTCATCCTCACCTACAATACACCTCTTATAATCCCATTTCCTTTAAAAATCAGCTCAAGAGCCACTTCCCATATAAAGGCTTTCATGATACCTCCAGAAGGGAGTGCCCCCGAATGGCCATGCATTTCTTTTGTATATTTTTGTATGTGAATATGTTGTCCTCACACCATTAGAATATAAGCTCCTTAAGAGCAAGAACTGTTTCGTTTTTGTCTTTGAATTATTTAGTATCTGGCTCAGTGCCTGGCTGATGAAGATAGAATCTGAAAATGGGACTTAGATTTCTCAAGCCAGGATTAAGATAAAGAAATCATAAGCTCTTAGAGAAACGGATTACACCTAAAGAGGGCTGAGAAGAACAGATTTGCTTGGAGACTAGTGGATATAATTGAAGATTTTAAAATGACAAAGTAACTGGAAGAAGGGAAATACCCTCACGTATCTGTTTAGTCAGATTCAACAGAGAGTGGTAGATAACAGTATAAGAATGTCAGTGGAAAGATGCTACAATTAACAGAAGACTACATTGAGGGAGGAAAAAGAGGAGAGCCTCAGGTGTCAATGTGCAAAGTATGGACAACATACACAGTCAGGTAGAGGTCTTAACCCATGGAGACAAATTAAATTTCCAAGCAATCACTGAGACTTAGAGGGATGTGATTCACAATTGAAATACAGCAATGGGAGGGCTTAGCTTATTTAAAGGAATATATTAGATAAAAGGAGCGCTAGATCATAGGAACATAGAATTCATAATCATAGCTAACATTTTAAAAGCACCTACTATGTGCCAGGTAGGTGCTAATATAATCTCCAATTTGCCATTGAGAAAACTAAGGCAAACTGAAATTAAATGACTTGCCCAAAGTCACACACAGCTAGTAAACATATAAGGTTGGATTTGAACTCAGGACTTCTTGACTCCAGGGCCAGCATTGTATCCATTAGGCCACTTAGTTACCTCATTGGAATGGGAATAAGCATTTATTAAGTAGTTACTATAGTGCCAGGCACTGTGCTAAGAGCTTTACAAACACCTTATTTAATCCTTGTAACAATCCTAGGAGGTAGATGCTATTGTGATTTCCATTTTACAGATAAGAAAACACAGGCAGATATAAGTAACTTGTCCAGGGTTACGCAGGTTCTAAGCGTCTGAGGCCGGATTTGAACTTGGGTCTTTCTGACTTCAGTTGGCCACCTAGCTAGAAGAGCACTGTATATTCGAGAAAATTCATGTCCTGGTAGTCAGTGGGGAACATGATGAAGAGCATTTAAATGGTACAAACAAGATATTCTGTTGGGCATAGGTTATAGATCACCTGGGCAGGAACTGGAGATGCCTGAATTCTTTAAGCAAGACTGGTATAGAGACATGATCTGAAATTTCAACAATCAAGAACTTCATCTTCCTAACCATTTACTGTACCTCTCTTTTTGGTAAAAGCAAACCATCTGATAACAGGGGAAAAGAGACAAGAGGAATTGCAACCTAATTCTAAACAATGAGGAATAAATGACAGGAAACTTGTCACATTAGCATTCACAAAACGTAAGAAGAATGCCAGTTACAACATGATGTCCTACCTGAATTTGGGTAACCTGAACTTCAAAAAGTTTTCAAAAGAAGAAGAGGGTGATCCTAAGGCCTAAGATTTCCCACAATAAGTCAGCTCAAGTGAGATGGTAGGTTCTAAAGAATGGAAGTTCGATTCTGCATGAGTTCATCACCTCTCTGTCAAGAGATAGGTATCATGTTTCGGCATGGGCCCTATGGAATAATAGTTTGTAAATCATTACAAGAGTGCTGGAGTCTTTCAAAGTTTCAAAGTCTTTATAATGTTATTGTATAAACTGTTACTCTGTTTCTGTTCATTTGATTCTATGTCTATTCATATAAGTCTTCTCAGGGTTCTCTGAAACCGTTTCTTTCATTTTGGGGCATGGCTAATGCAGGAAACTGTTTTGCTTGACTATGTACGCATGTTGAAATGTGGGAGAGGGAGACTCTCGGGGTTTCTGACCGAAACAGAAACAATTGCTATTTTTATTCAGGCAGAGCTGTAAGAGCCCAAACAATGACCAAGTGAGGCTTGGACTGAGATCTATTGTTGGTCAATCAGTGAGAGCCAGAGTGATTCGGTTTAAGGTATCGTTCTCAAAAATGACAAAATAAGTGAATAGTTGATATTGAAGAGAACACACTCAAATAGGAGCTTGAGCTGATAGTATGTCTCTTCTCTAAAAGATTCCCTCATCCTAGAATCCTGAGGGAGTGCATACAGTTAGCCTTGCTTCTCAGTGAGAGTGGGAGTTTAATAAAGCATAGTAAATTATAATAAGGGATATTCAGAAAGGAGCATCCCTGTTTATATCTTTTATTTAGGTCTATTTTGCTTTTGCATTTTCTGAGATCATGATTACTACCCCTGCTTTTTTATCTCAGCTAAAGCATAATAGATTCTGCTCCAGCCTCTTATTTTTACTCTGTTTATCTGTCTCAAGTGTGTTTCTTGCAAACAACATATTGTTGGATTCTGTTTTTTAATCCATTCAGCTATCTGCTTTCATTTTATGGGTGAGTTCATCCCATTCATATTCATAGTAATGATAATTAAGGGTATATTTCCCTCCATCCTATTTTTTTCCCTGTTTATCCTTCTGTCTTTTTATCATATCCCTCCTCAAAAATCTGTTTTGCCTCTGACCACTGCCTCAACTCATCCAATCTCCCTTCTATCAGACCCCTACCTCCCTTATCACCATCCCTTCCTGCTTCCCTGTAGTGTAAGATAAATTTCTATACTCAACTAAGTATGTGTATAATTCCTTCTTTAAGCCAATTCCAATGAGAGTAAGATTCAAGCATTATTTGCTACGCCCCTCATTTTCCCTCCATTATATAAGTTCTTCCTTTTGCACCTCGTGTATGTAACAAAAACTCCTCCATTCTTCCTCTCTCTTCCCCCTACTTCCAGGGCATCCTTCTTTCTTACCCCTTCATTAGATTTTTTTTTTAAATCATCCCATCGCAATCAATTCACATCCATGCCCTAATAATGATGAAGTTCTTAGGAGTTACAAGTATTCCCATGTATGAATATAAAAAGTTTAACCTTGTTGAATCCCTTATGATATCTCTTTCCTCTTTACCTTTCTATGTTTCTCTTGAGTCTTGTATTTGAAAGTCAAATTTTCTATTCATTCCTGGTATTTTCATCAGGAATGCTTCAAAGTCCTCTATCTCATTAAGTATCTATTTTATCCCCTGAAGGATTATACTTAGTTTTCTTGGGTAAGTTATTCTTCATTTAAATTCTAACTCCTTTGCCTTCCATAATATCATATCCCAAACTTTCTGATTTTTTACTGTAGAAGCTGCTAAATCATGTGTGGTCCCGACTATAACTCTACAATATTTCAATTGTTTCTTTCTGGCTGCTTGCCATATTTTTCTCCTTGACCTGGGAGCTCTGGAATTTGGCTATAATATTCCTGAGAGCTTTTGTTTTGGGATTTCATTTAGGAGGTGATGAGTGGATTCTTTCAATTTCTATTTTACCCTCTGCTTCTAGGGTATTAGGATAGTTTTCCTTGATAATATCTTTCTTTTTTTACTATTTTTTTTATTTTGCATTTTAACACAGTTCATATCACATAAAACAATTCCAACTTTTGGTCCAGTGATACTTCTTTTAAAGCATTTACAATATAGACAACAAACAAATTTTTTTTAACATTAACCAACTGAGACACAAATAATAATTATGTATGCTAACTTCACAAAACTAATTGTAATAATAATAATAATAATAATAACTTCACTACCTAATTGTCTCAACAGTATTACTAAGAATTAAAGGACCCTAACTTATTGTTGTTGGTCTAAAGTCCTAAGCCTAATAGCTTAATTTTAGACTTAACCTTGGATGTTCACCTACCAACAATCTATAATTTAATAGATCTGGTTCCTTGATAGTATCTTGAAAGATGATGTGTGACTCTTTTTTCAATCATGGTCTTCAGGTAGTCCAACAATTCCTCAATTATATCTCCTTGATCTCTTTTCCAGGTCAGTTGTTTTCCCAATGAGAGATTTCATTTTTTCTAATTTTTTTTTCATTCTTTTGACTTTGTTTTATTGTTTACCAAGGGGAAGCTAGGTGGTACAGTGGATAGAGAACCAGTGCAGGAGTCAGGAGGATCTGAGTTCACATCTTACCTCAGACACTTGACATTCACTAGCTGTATGACCTTGGGCAAGTCACTTAACCCCAATTACCTCATCCTGGGTCATCTACAGTCATCCTGATGAATATCTGGTCACTGGATTCAGATAGCTCTGGAGGAGAAGTGAGGCTGCTGACCTGCACAGCCTTCCCTCACTCAAAACAAAGTCAAATGCAAGTCATGTCATTATTTCTCTGATGGCAAGGTCTCCTTTGGTAACGAAGGACAAACACATTGTTTCCCAATGTCTTGTAGAGTTATTAGCTTCCACTTGCCCACTTCCCATTTTTAAGGAATGATTTTCTTCAATGGGGTTTTGTACCTCTTTTTCCGTTTGGCCAATTGTGCTTTTTAAAGAGTTATCTTCAGAGGATTTTTAGCCTCTTTATCATGTGGCCAATTTTGTTTTATAAGGTGTTAATTTCTTCAATAGTTTTTGTGCCTCTTTTACCTAGCTGTTGACTGTCTTTTCATAATTTTCTGGCATTACTCTCATCTATTTTTTCAATTTTTCCTTCCTCTCTTGTTTGAGTTTAAAAATAATTTTTAAGCTCTTCAAGGAATTCTTTTGAGGCATATATTCAATTTGTATTTTTCTCTGAAGCTTTGCTTGTAGCTGTTTTAAGATTATTTTCTTCTTTCAGTTTGTATCTTGCTCTCCCCTATCACCATAGTAATGTTTTATGGTCAGGTTCTTTTGTTGTTTCATGCCCATTTTCCAGCCTATTTCTTGACTTTAACTTTATATTAAGGCTGAACTCTGCTCCCAGAGTGGAGGGGGCATTGTCCCAAGCTTCAGGCTTTTCATGCAGTTGTTTTGGTCTTTCCAAGGTTGTATGATTTAAGGAGAGTTGTGATTACTGTTCTCCTGGACTGTGTTCTGATATTCACCTAGGAAGAGACTTAGTTCCCCTCTAGCCACAAGTGTTAGTGCTACTCTTTTCCCTAGATCTCTGACTAGGTCCCTCACTGTCCTGAAACCACCAGCACTAATGCTCCTTTCAGTCTTGTAACTGAGACCGGGACTCTTCTCTGCCTTGGAACTCTGACCAGGCCCTTATTCCCTTGTGGCCAAAAGCACTAATGTTCCTCTTCACCCTGGAAATGCATGTAGACAGTGCAATGATATCCTGTAACCACTGCCACCAAGGGATACCATGTAATCCCTTTCTGACTAATTGCTTGACCTCCGTCACTGCCTATGATCAAGAGTTCCCAAAGCAGCTGCCACCACTGTTGTAGTCACCTCCAAGGTCTGCTGCTTGCATTGTGGCATGAACCATACTTCACACCAGCACTGATCATCACACTAATGTGACAGACCTTTCCAGATGATCTCCTAAGTTGTCTTGGGATGGAAATTTGTTTCAATTTGTTCTTTTGTTAGCTCTGACACTCCAGAATTTGATCTGAGGCCTAATTTTCAAGTTGTCTGGAGAAAAATTTGGGAAAGTTGAATTCCTGCATCTACTCTGCCATCTTGGCTCTGCCCCTACTCCCAAATTTTTTTAAAGGTTCACAGGCTTCAGGCAAAGAACCCCTGCATTACCATAGCACCCAAATAGGAGAGATATGGGCTCTTTTGCTGAGTTGGGAGTCAGAAGAAGATCAAAGGAAACATTGGGGTTGATGAAAAAGCAGAAAGAACAAAAGAGGGAAGGCAGAATTATTCAACCTTTATTTTGCTTGTTATCCGTGCCATACTGAGAAGTAGCAAATTAAAAATGATTAACAGGTAATTAAAGCCCAAGATAAGCAGAGAGAAAAGAAAATAACACCTAAATACCTGGGGTGAGTTCAATTCACTAGGTCCCAGTGAAAGGCATCTCAGGGGATTGAAAGAATTTGCAGGTTGCTTACTGTGCCACTGAAGGATATCTTTGAAAAGTTGTAGCAGCAACAACCCAAGGAGGTTAGGGTTTGTATCTAGGCTAGAGGTCCAGGAAGTGACTTTGTGAAGAACTCAGATTCATGGTTATAGCTTTAGGTGAGAACTATTGGAAGTATACGAATGATTATCAAAATAGCCTATCAACATTGCGGTCACTCCAGACTCCAGAATTCCTAAGTACACAGCATACATCTGGCTTGTTCAAGTGCAAGGCTTCTGTGTAATATGAGACAATGACCCAGAGCTGAGTGACCTGACTTTCTCTGATGCTGAAAGTTATTTTTTATTTTAAAAAAGGAATGGGTAGAAAAAGCACTAATGAATCACAGTGTTCATGACTATCCAAATTAATCTACTGATTTAATGTTCTACCAATAAAATTACCAAATTGCTTCATATAATTAGACAAAATAAGAAAATTTGTATAAAGGAACAAAAGGTTAAGACTATCAAGAGAAACCACTGAAAATGAATAGGTAAGAAGAGGTGTTGCCATTAGCGTATCTCAAATTATAATATAAAAGCAATGGTTATTTTAAAAAGGCTAATGCTGAATAAAAAAAATTGCAAACTTGATTCAAGGAATAGATTGGATAGCAAAACTTAGAATAAAATAGGACTAGTTTGTGATAAACCCAAGGACTTTTTATTCCACAAGGCCTGCTGGGGATTCCTTCTATGAATATATACCCCAGAAGGTCAGTAATATAAAGAAAGACTCCATAAATATGAAAACATACATAGCAGCACTTTTTGAGGTAGTAATAAACTGGGACCTAAAGGGCTGTCCATCAAATTGGTAATGACTGAACACGTTATGGTTCATAAACGTGATAAAATATGATAAGAGCAATTATGAAGAATTCAGAGAAACATACAAAGACTTACACGAACTGATTCAGAGCAAAGAAAGCAGAACTAGGAGAACAATATGTACAATAACTAAAATTTTACAAATGAAACAATAATTAAACACAACAGAATTGAAATTAAATGCAATAACCACTTCTGATCCTAGAGGAATGACAACAAAACACACTTCTCATATCTCAGTAGAGAAGTGGTGGACCTTAAAGGTGAAATACACAATATGCTCTCTGACAATCACTACATGCATTGGTTTTGCTTAAATGTCTTTGTTAGAAAGGGAGAATTCTGAGGATTGGTTGGGTGGCACACAGAGTGGAATATTAAAAAATGACTGTAGTAAAAAAGGAAGGCATCAAAATACTTATTTAAACTTTTTAAAAAGATGTACAAAGAAAACTGGAAAGAATTACGGCATAAGTGAGGTTAGAATACCTTTCACATCAGATGTCACAATAAATTTCCAATGAATTAATGATCTAAAGTTATGCCATGAAAACAAATGGGAAGAGATTCAGAGATATGAATATGGGAAAATTCTTGACTAGCTAGAATATAGAGGAATTTATAAAAGGTAATGCAGAGCAGTGGTGTCAGACTCAGACTATATGATTCTATAATCAAAGGCCACTAGACTACATAAAGATTGATGGAGTAACATACTTAGAAAACTACATATTCACTTTATCTATGTTCTACTGTATTTTTATTTATTTTGTCAAATATTGCATTTTATTCTGATTTGGGCCATGCCAAGTGTCTGACACTGCTGGTGAAGATTATTTTAATTATATAAAAATAAAAAAGTATATATTTTGCATAAATAAAGCAATAAAACTAAAGTAAGATGAAAAGAAATGGAATGGGGGAAATTGTTATGTTCAACATCACTGATAAAAAGCAACATAAAGACTACATAGAGAATTGATAGTAATCTATTGGGTTAAAAGTCATTCCCCATTAAATAAGTGATCAAAAGAAATAAACGTTTTGAGAAGAAACAACAAAATCCACAACCATCCAAAAAAGTGCTCAAAATTTCTCAGAATGAGAGAAATGTAAATTAAAACAACTCTGAGATGATCTAATAATTTGAAAAGGAAGATAAAAGATGGAAAAATCCCATGTTGGAGGAACTATATTATTCAATACTGGTGAAGCTTGAATTATTCAGATTGTTTCTGAAACCAAAGAAGTTAAGTTTAGTTAAACCCAAAAAGTTAGAAAATTAGGTACACCCTTTGACCCAATCCTTTGACTGAGTTTATAACCTATAGAGGTTATTGAAAGGTATAAAAGATCCATCTGTACAAAGATATTAATAGCAGTGCTGTTTATGATAGCAAAAAACTGGAAACAAATTTTTGGACAATAGTTGAAGAAAGAGAGGTATATGAATATGATGTGATATTATTACAACATAAGGAATGATAAATATGAGCAATTCAAAGATATATAGGAAGAATTGTATGATATAATGGAAACTGACTAAAGAAGAGTCTAAAGAACTAGAATTTTGTAAATGACAATATTAAAAGACAACAAAACCCGATCACATACACTGAAAAATATTGACAATAACTGATTGACACACATCCTTGACATGTGACCTGGGAAAGTCACTTACATTTTTTGCCAGTTTCCTCATTACAAGATTGGTATGATAATGCCTACAGCATTGGGTTGTTGGGAGGCTCAAATAAGAATACACTTAAAGCCCTTTTAATAATTTTAAAGGACTATATACATTTCATTTATAGAATTTATAGATTTATAGAAATTAAATTTACAGAAATTTAGATAACATAAATATATGATAAATACATAAATAAAATAATTAATTTTATAAAAATTATATATAATAAATTAAAATATTAATATTTTAACAAACAGTTAACTACAAAAATGTAAGAAAGCACACATGTACAATTAGTCATGATCTCTCCTTTATAAGGTTTAGCTTAATTCTGGTAGACTTACTCCTTCATAGCCATGCAAAGACCTAAAAAATTCCCTATGGACTTTTGAGGCAAAATGCCTTCCACATCCAGAGAAAGAACTATGGAACTGAATCACAGGATGAAGCAGATCATTTTCTTTTGTGTTATGTTTTGTTTTGTTTTATGGTTTCTCCCATTCATTTTAATTCTTCTATTCAACATGACTATAGTGAAATTATATTTAATAGGAATATATGTATAGAACCTATATAAGATTACAAGTCATCTTGGGGAGGGAGTGGGGAAGGAGTGGCGAGTGAGGGGGAAGGGGGAAAGGAGGGGAAAAATCTAAAATATATAGAAGTGATTATAGAACACTGAAAACAAATAAAATAATTATTTTAAAAAAAGATTTTGCTTAACTGTTTTCGGGGAATATACTTTGAGAGTGAGTTTGTTTGGGTTTTTCCACTGTGCTAAAACAGAATTTGTCAATTAAAAAAGGAAGGAAGAAAAGTATTGAAAATGTATGCATGGTTAGGACTGGTGATTTTGTCGCAGCCATAAAGAATTTCTCACTAGGATGGCATAGCACAGACTGACATTGTGGGAAACAGGAGCTCAGGATGTACATGCCTGTCCTCTCTCTGGAGTAACATCAAGAGCTCAGCATAAGTGCCAGATCAGTGGAAATAGAGTCAGGACTCAGGACTTTGACCCTTTTGAATCTATCTATGAACTACCGTCCTCCACAATAGAAAAGAAACCACTGATCCAAAGAGGGATAGATGTTGTCTCTATTTAAAAAAAAAAAAAAAAAAAAGCACTGGAGGCAAATTCTTCAGGCAAGAGAGTGAGATTAATTTCCATTCCTGGCACGATTCTAGAATACATTAACATAAAGATGACTTGTGAGTACTTAGAAAGGGAAGAGATGTGTGATGACCCAACATAAATTGATCAAGATGAAGTCACATGAGAGTAGGTTCATTTCTGTTTGTGCCAGTCTTGCTAAACTAAAAGTTAAAAGGATTAATAACTCACATTTATATATCACCTTAAGGTTTGCAAAGTTCTATCTTCACAGTAGTCCTGTGAGGCAGGCAATACAAATGATATCAGACCCATTTTACAGATGAGGGAATTTGAGTTTCTGAGGTTAAGTGACTTGACCATAGTCACAAAACTAATAAACATCTGAGACAGGAATCAAACTCTAGTCTCAGGAGTCCAGGTTCAATAAGCTATGTGCTGCCACTCAATTCTATGAGTAGAATTATGAGTACAGCTGTATTTCAGTAAGGGATTACACAAAGTTGCTCATTTTGGATACGATGAATGAGTGGTGGTTGGGTGATTTTAAGTTAAGGAGAATTAGAACTAGTTGAACAACCAGACAAAATTTGTTCAAAAAACCCTCTGACACTTATTGCCTTTGTAACCTTGGGCTAATCACTTAAGCTCCCTAGGTCTCACTTTCCTCTCACTTTCCACATTTGTACAATATGAATTCCTGAAGTCCCTTCCAGTTCTACATCTATAACGCTAAGTTCTTATAATTTTAGAGTATTGTCTCTAGCAAAGTGCCAGAGGGTTCTAAAGTCCTTGATCTTGTGCTATTTTTTTAAAAAAAGTCATCAACTTAGACAATGACATATGTAGCATCCCTATTGAATTTTTAAATGAAATTAAACTGAAAGGGATAGCTAATTTGGTAAAAAATGCAGTTCTGGAACAAAAAGGTCTTGTGGACCAAATCCAATAAGATAAAATTTAGTAGCCATAAATGTAAAAACCTACACTTAGGTTGAAAATATCACATGCATAAAGATTATTAAAAATTATAAAAATAAAGACCTGAAAATTTTGGTGGAGTCCCCATGAATATATTTGAGTCAGCAGTATGATGTGGAAAACAAATACATTAATGTAATCTAAGGTTATATTAAGAGTAATTCCTTGTACAGAGTAACGGAAGGTATAGCTCCAATGCTATACGTGGTGCACAGTTCTGAGTGTATCATTCAAGGGAGATGTTCCCTTGGGGATATGTGATGGAAGACTCCTCCCAACCCAATTCAGAGAAGGCACAGAGATCCTCTGACTACTTCTTGTCAGCCATGGTAACTCTTTTAATTAGCTGCTGATTTAGAACTCTGTCGATATTCTAAAGTGGCAGTCACTGGCCCATCAAGTCTTTCTATCATTCTCCAAGTAAAAGGATAATGGAGCTCTAGTGGGCAGAAAGAGAATACCCTTCCTCCTCCCAGGTCATTAGGCATGAGCTCACAGGCAGACTCGGTGACTGGGAAAAGACCATCTCCCATTTAGTTCTTCTTTCCTTGAGCACAGGGCTTTGTGGTCTCTTGAAAGAAAGATAGCATCTTCCCCTTTCTAAGTACTAGATCCCTGAGCATTTGTGTCAGAAAAAAAAAAAGTAGCAGAACAGAGAGGGAAAGTGTCACTCATAGAGAAATGGCAGAGAAGAGCCCACTTAGCACTGATCAGGCTTTATTGAGTGGAGGTGAAACATAAACTATCTCATGAGCAGCTCCATTGCAAATGTCTGAAAGAGGCTTGAATACTAGTTTCTCAAATGACTGCAAAAATTTGATGATTTGCTATTGCTTAGCATTCCCTGTCCTGTGAGAATAGAACTGGCTGTTCTATACCTGATTTACATTTCTACTCTGGGTATCTTTGTATTTCCTCTCCCTTGCCCCTTCTGTCCAGCGGGAAAGATCCCTTGGTCTAATCTCGAGACAAAAACAGAATGATTTGTCAGAAGTCTGAGGTGGGGGAGAACTGAAACCCTGGCAGCCCCATTTCCTTATTAAGGAGACAGGCAACCCCAGATAAATGAACCCAGAGCAAGCCACGAGGGCAGGTAAAGGACATGGAATGGCAAAAGTCACTGGCCCCTGAGGCCTTGAACAAGTTATGCCTATATAGTGATGATGCTAAATAAAGAAGGATACTAACAGGCCTAAGTATGTCCCGTTTCAGATGAGATAACATTTAAAGGAATGTTCAGTATTTTTTGTCTTCAGCTTCTTGAGTTTTACAAATACTAAGTAAACTATTAATTCATACCGGAATAAAAAAATGATGTCATATCTCGATGATTGTTGGAAGGAATTAATCTGAGGAATAGCCTACAGACCATGGAAAGGATCTGATGGACTTCACGTTGAGTACCACTGCTGGAAATCCCTAAAATTAAAATTTTCTTGCTCCCTTATTACTAATGTTACAATATAGGCTCCTAGTAAATGGAATGCTCACATCATCAAAATCAAATCAAAATCAAAAACAATGCCCCATAGAGGTTGTTTAGGGTTAAAATATCTGGTAGCCACTGGTATCTAGAGCTCTCATCTCAGGCCAAGGGGATGTCCCCCCATAGCTGTCATAGCTGTCAAGGTATATTATGCCATTTTTTGACCCCTAGTTCAGATGAATGCAGAGTTGGATTAACAAATCTTTGTGAATTAGCTAGTGGTACAAAATGTTCAGTGCCATGAGCTTAAAGTCAACCTATGATTTGTCTTTGAGACTACTAGTCTTTATAATTCAGCCTTGTTGTTCTCCATTCCCAAAGATATTCTGCCCCTCAGGCAACAATATTGTCAGGAAATTGTCGTTATAGTAGCTTCTAATTCCTTCATTATTGGAGAGGCATTAAAATTTCAAATCAAAATGGAGGGCAGAAGGGGAGCTACTTCCATGAGAAAACATTGTCTCCTTTGGGAAAACCCCAATAGTCTCAGCATATTCTCCAAAAAATTCTTGAAGAGAGGCATAACCACCTTCAGAGAACTGAACTCATAATTACAGCCATTGATTAAAGTCAAAAGAATATTTTAGGGATGAAAGCTGTTGAGTGAAAAATTGAATTTTCCACATGACTTCCCTAGTGGCTTTGATTAATTATATTGTGAAAAACAATCACATTAATTAAGTGTTTTAATCTCTTTGGAAGACAGTTGCTATAGGACAGAAGGTCCAATAAGAAGAGAAGTGCTATTGATGATAACAATGGCCAAGATGGTTGTCTCTCAGTGGAAGGACTGTGAGTACTACATTTTCTATTTAATATCAGTATCAAAGAAAGTATGCTAATTTATTATTTTCTAAGTCAATACATGGCCACAGGGATTTGTTTCCATTTGAGTCTGGCCCCACTTATCATTGGAGAGACCATTCAAATTGATGATGACATCACAGATACTTTGGAGGAGTAAGTTAATAGCGCCCTTGAACTTTCTCTGGCATAGTCACTACACATTATCCATCAGTGTTGAAGTTTTCTTGCTGACTATGACTGTATTTATGTAGAAATATGTCAGTTTTGCTGCAGATGACACAAAGAATATCAATTCATTTGATAATAGGGTCTTAAGAACCAAATACATCTTGCCATCTGATTTCAGTTTCTAGTCAAAATGGTGCCAGCTGACCAAGTAGAGATTATTTGCCTCACTCTGGAAAATTTTTCAGACAAAAAAAAGCCTCTCAATGACCGACACTGAAATATTACAAATCAGCCTGCAAGATACAATCTTCATATTTAACTATTAATTATTCACATGGACTCCAGATCTCAGTAAACAATTGAAGGAGAAAAAAATATTCATTTGAGAGCAAAGCAGGAAACATTGACTTTTAGACCACCATGAAATCATTTTCTAAAGAGTCACCCAAAGAGCAAGTAAGTATTTAGCAGCTGTGAAGGAATCACTCACTCCCAGTCTCAGGTTGAATGATAGAGCTAACATTTAGAATAGTGGAATGCAAATATATGATGTTATCAAGAATATTAGCATTCATGTTTTTCACCAGATATCTTTCTTGGCAGCATACTATGTTTTATAATCTTCCCTTTTAGAGTTATGATCACCTAATATTCTAATGCATTAAGTAATTAGATTTTCCATTTTGAGTTGTGGTAGAAGTTAAAAACCTTAATGTATATGTGGGTAGAAAGTATCCTTCATAATTCAGTTACTTGCATATAAGAGAAGAATTCTAGGGCTGAGGAAAATGTTGTAGAACCCCATACATGTGTGAATGAGCTTACACCCAGGCATCCTTGTCCTAAAGGATGGGTGAGGAGTACTCAGTGAAACTCAAGTTAGCTTTACATAAGACCAATAAAAAAATTCAACATTCAACCAACCAGATTTATTCTACCCACCTCCCAGGTCAATTCAATAAATAATTTGTCGAGCTTCCTTTATGTGCATGCCATTTTGTAAGTGCTACAGGAACAGAAAGAGAAATAAGACAAAGAACCTTCCTACCAGGAGCTTATAATCTAGTTCTGGAGAGAAACATTCACCTGAAGTGAAATAGCTATAAAAGGGAGTATATGGTCAAGTGCCAAATGACTAGTAGAGATATGTACTTTAAAATTGTAAAGAAGGCTTCACAGAGGAGATAAAATTTAAGCTTGACCTTAAAAGGTCGGTGAGATTTGGAGAAGCAGAGATGAGAGCAAAGAGTTGGGCAGGTACAAAGACCCAAAGGTGGCAATGTACAAAGTCTATTCAAGGGACAATGAAAAGTTTAGATTGGCTGGAGTATAGTGGTCATAATGGGGAATAACAGGAGATGAAACTGAAAAGGTACACTGGAAAAATATCAGAGATTATGAAATGGTAAATTTAGGATTTAAACTTGATTCTATCGAAGTGAGAACAATTGACCTTTCTGAGCAGGGTAAGAACCTGATAGAAAAGGTGATTTAATGTGATATTTAATGTGATGACAATGTCTAAAACAGAAGAGAAAGAGATGAAAATGTAGAGGAACCATTTAGTACATCAATGCAAATATCTAGGCATGAGAAGATGGAGCTGCTCATTTAAAATGCTTGCCATTGTAATAGAGTAGGTCCTGCACAGATTCCAAATAGAAAATTTCCCTGACTGCAAGATTTTCTAGATGCATTTTCAGATGACAATGTAAAGATTGTATCAGGCTGGAGAGCATTACATTATCTCCTCAAAGACATCTATAAACATTTGAAAATTGTCAGCCTTGCCATCCGTACTAGAAAAATAAAATGGATGAAAGCCATATATAATCCAGAAAATGGTATATTGTTGGGTCAGGAGCCATGGTCCCTGTTAAGAGTCACATGAACCTTGGATGGATAATACAATTGGACAACTGAACTGGCCCTTAATTAAATAGGAAGGAGGTATTACACTCAATTCCATTTAGATGGGAGGGCAGTGTGGTACAGTGGAAAGAATGCTGAATTTAGAATCAGAGGACCTGAATTTGAATCCTGGTTCAGTTACATTCTACCTATGTGACTGTAGGAAATTCACTTTCTCTTTCTGCACTTTAATTTCTTCATATGTAAAATGGGGTTGACCTAAACAACTTCTAAGGACCTTTCCATTTCTACATCTATGATCTACTTCTTACCTATTTCCTCACCACCCACCTGCACTCCAGTCTTCATCTCATCTGCCTTGCATCCCCACAAGAAATGTGAACTAAGTCCGAGAAGCCAAGCTCTGATTCATCTCCCTCTCTTAAGATTGTTAAGGTCTCCCCACTCTCTTTTCCCAGTCCCCTTTATGTGTTGTCTTCCCCCATGAGAATGTAGGTTCCATGATATCAAAACTCTCTACTTGTATTTGAATCCCCAATACTTAACGGAGTGACGGACAGATAGTAAGTACTTAAATATTTCATCAAGTGATCTTTAAATTCCATAGGGCTTTCAATGATCTCAATCACTCCCTGCTACAAGCTCTGTTTTTGAATGATCTTCAAAATTGCAGCTTACCTCAAAGTGTAATGGTAAGATTTAAATCGGGTAGAGCAGAGAATATTACAATGACTTGGACGCAAGAAATGAGAAACATACATCAAGAGATGGGCTGGCCAGGGAGAGAGAGGGCCTTAACTATGAAACTAAATGCTGAATTGAAATATCAAAAGAACTAGAGGAAGGCCTGCTGGAGAGTTGAATATATCCTTTTTGAAGAGTTTACAGAAGGTAAAGGGGTTATGATCTATTCTAGTAGCAAGACCTCATGCCAATGAAATAATGAATCCACTGTAGTACTATAGTAGAAGGTATGGGGAGAGGACAGATGAAGAAATTCAATAGCCGTTGCTTCAACCTCTAAATCAATCACAGATGTGTAGATTTTGAGCTGGAAGGGACTCAAGAGAACATCTAGTCCAACTCTCTCATTTTATGGACGAAGAAACCGAGGCTAATGATGTTGTGTCCAGGGTAACATAGCTAGTAATAGTTTTGTAATGTGGGTCTTCTGACACCAAATTCTGTACTCTTTCCAATGTAGTATGCTCCTGCCAAACAAAACAAAACAAAAAGTACCTTCTATGGGGCAGGTATTGTACTAAGTGCTGGAGACACAAAGAAAACAAAAAATACTATCCTCTAGGAGCTTACATTCTAAATGGCAAGAGGGAATGTGTGTACATACACACATATATATACCTATATCTGTCTATATATATATATATTTATGCATATATATGTACATGTATACACACACACACACACACACACACATATATATATATATATATATATATATATATATATATATATATATATATATATATTTAGGTCTCTACAAGCTACATAGATACATATAGGGGAGAGCACGAGCAGGTGGGAGGGATCAAGTAAGAATTCCTGCAGAAGGTAATGATTGAGTTAAAATCTTGAAAGAAACCAAGGATTTCAAATGCTACATTTGAGCAGTCATACATAGTGAATAGTCATATAAAGGCAGTATAAGTGGGAGGTGGAGCATGTTATGTGAAGAATGTAGGCCAGTATGACTGAATCACATGGTTTATAGAAGGGACTAATATGTAAGAAAATTAGAAAGTAGGAAGAGACAAGGTTGTGAAGAGCTTTTAACGCCAGATGGGGGAGGTTAAATTTGAACCTAGAGGGGGTAGGAAGCCACTGGAATTTATTTAATGTGGGGGGGGTAATATGGTCAGACATGCTTTAGGAAAATAACTTTGGTGGCTATGTGGAGGATGAATTGGAGTGGGGAGAGGCTTGAGAAAACAGACAGATAGGAGGCAATGCTCTACTTGGTGAATAACAAGGATTTCAGTGTAGAGAAATGGATATACGAAAATTTTGTGGGGCTAGGAATGACAAGGTTTGGCATCTGATTATATATGTAGAGTGAAAATGAAGAATCAACAATGATAGCACAGTTGGGAACTTGGGTGACTGGTAGAATAATAGTTTCCTTGACTCTAATGGGGAATTTCAGAAAGCATGTGAGTTTAGGGTAAAAGATAATGAGTTCTGATTTTGACAGGTTGAATTTGAGATGATATCCAGTTGGAAATACTCAACAGGAAGTTCATGATGTGGGACTCAGGAGAAAAACTTGTAAAAGAATGATGAATAGGATTTGGTGACCAGATATGGGATAGGAGTGGAGGGGCAGAGAGAGAGTGCTTCTCTTAGATCTTCCCTTTTGTTATGACTGCTGGGAGTGCAGAATGCTCAAAGCAATCAATCAACATTTATTAAGTGCCTACCATATGCTTGGTTCTGTGCTAGGCACTAGGGAGAGAGGGAGAGAGGAAGGAAGGAAGGAAAGAAGGAAGGAAGGAAGGAAGGAAGGAAGGAAGGAAGGAAGGAAGGAAGGAAGGAAGGAAGGAAGGAAGGAAGGAAGGAAGGAAGGGAGGGAGGGAGGGAGGGAGAGAAGGAGAGAGGACAAGTTCCTGAACTCATGGATTTTGCATTGTAGTAGAGGATACTTAATTTTATCTAAGATACGGGAAATTCAGGGAGTACAGCTGATTTGAGGAAGAAATGTTATTGAGCTGACTTTAGATATGCTAAGCCTAAGATGATAGTAGGAAATCCAATTGAAAATGGCCAATAGAGTATCACAGCTTCTCAAAAATGAAAAGGGCTTTAAAATAAACTTCTTTTCATAACAACTGCAATAATTGATCACCAAATACCGCCAAATGAAGAGATCCTGTGATGGGAAATTTACTACCCTCTAAGGCAATTCTTTCACCTTTGGACAGCTCTAATTGTTTAGAATATTTTCTTACTGAGATAAAATCTGCCTTTATTCTTAACCTAATTCTAGCATTCTGCCCTGCCCCAGCTTCTCTAACCAAGCAGAATAAGGCTAATCCCTCTTCCACTTGAGTAGTTATTGGAAGTAGGCAACTGAAGATATAGAACTAGAGTTTGGCCAGAAGGTCAGGACTGGAGACAAAGATTTGTGCATCATTCCCATAATAGTTAGAGGTTGACAGCAGAAAAGTCCCTGAGGGAAAACATGTCAAGAGAGAAGAGCAAAGGGCCTTGGGGGGAACTCCCCCAGTTAAGGGTTTATATGACAGGGAAAAATATCATAGTCAGACTATTTTCCCCACAAAATTAACCATTTTTTGACTGATTTAACTGCCTCTTTTGACATTTAATTAAGATTCAGGACCTTTATTTGGCATTTGAGAATTATATTCACTCCTTATTCTAACTCCTAACCATTAATTTCCTTTTAGAGCACAGCAGAGTACTAGAGACATTCAGTTGCTCAAAGAAAGGCAGTTGTCTCAGTGTCTGAGCTCAGGATTGAGACTCAGTCCTGGGCTGACACATTACTATTCTCTCTCCTCACATTTTGTGATTTAGGTAAAACAATTGAGCCTCTCTTGCTCTCAAATTCCTACAGTTTAAAAACGAGATCGTAATCCTTAAAACACAAGGGTGTGGTGAGGTTTTATGAGTACACTGTTAAAATGCTTTGATAACCTACTCTGAGCTTAGAGTATGTTTACTTCAGGAGTGGCCTATTTGATCGTGATCTTCTTTTCTTGGTGGCGTTACAAAAGAGTTTCTCAACTCTGAATGGGAGGTCTAAGTTATGATAATGCATGAGTGGCTGCGAATATTCATCATATAATAGAATACCATGAGTATAACCTCACAATGCAAGGAATTAAGCAACTAGCACTTTAGTAAGAAAAACAGGACACCTAAGTAGAGGCAGCACAGGGACATTGAGCACAGAATTTAGTCAATAGAGCCTCTCCCAGACCGCTATTTCAGGAAAAGCATTAGCTTTGTCATCGTCTTGTTACTAGAACTGTCATGAAGATGCTATCAGTGAGGCTACGGAAGATGAGCTCACATCCTATCACTTTTCATCAATTACAAAAAGCTTCCATTTTATTGACCTGTGCAGTAGTCTGCTGACATTAAAAATAAAAGAATTGCTGCAGGATTGAAACTTATCTTAGGACCATCTCTGCCTGAATTCCATTGAATATAAGACATAAACAATAAAGACAATGGAGGGGCTATAATTAGGACCTATAAAGTTTTATTTTTATATAGTGGGTGAAGCTGTTGTGATTTCAAGATTGTACAGGAAAATTAGAGGTTTTCCCCAGAATCCAGAAGATGACTTCAGATTTTGAACATCAACCCGAGACCCCACACAGAAATATGTGCCTAGCACTGACCAAGAACATTACAATAATTGATGGTTGAGATGAAGAGCTAGCAATGTACATTTCATTGCCAAGTATATAACTCAGGGAAGACATTGCAGGAAAAATGTCTCCATATTCACCAAAATATGTACAGGAGCACTTTTGTGGTAGCAAAGAAATGGAAACAAGGTGATTATAGAATGGCTAAACAAATAAATGGTGGCACAAGAATGTAATGGAACATTATTGTGTGGTAAAAAAAATGAACATGGTAAATCTAGAGAAGCATGAAAAGAATTATATGAACTGATATAAAGTAGATCCAGAAAAACAATATAGAAAATGAGTACAACAATAAGAATGGAAATAACAACCACCACTTCATAGAATCAAAATGATTGTTGTGAAATTTAAAAAGATGGTAGGCCATAAAGAAAAGATATGCGAAGACACACTCCTGTGCAAAGGTAAAGGGCCAAAGGTGTGAAACATTATGTATAATGTCATATTTGCATATGTATGTGTATTCACTGCTTTGGGTACATTTTTCTCTCCACCCTTTTTTGTTAAATCTCTGTTATAAGTGATCACTTTCTAGGAGGAGAAAGGGACAGATACGGGAAATCTAACCAATATTTTTTTTTTAAATCAATAAAAATCTGGTCATGTGGCAACAGTCTAGAAGTGTTAACTTCACAACTGCTATCAGAGTACCTCAGTTTCCCTAAGAGAGAGAGAAAAAGAGAGAGGAGAGAGACTGAGAAACAGAGAGATAGAAACAACAGATACTTACTTTGATTTTCCTGTTTCCACACTGGCTTCAGTTGTTAACCTTTTGCTGCTATTAATATTGTTTTCTTTGTTATTATTTAAAGAAGCCACGATTTCATTGGTACTTCCATGGAAACAAATCACAGCCTCAGTGGAAGCTCTTCATGGATTGCCATAGTTGTAAAAACCCATTGCTCTGAGGACAATCATCTAATGACAAAACCCATCATCCTTAGGTTTGTCCTCATGTGATTCTCAATTGTCAGGACTGATCTTGAAGCCTTTCCAGCTTTCACTTTTTGGAAATCACTTTTGAGAATACAAGGTCACCACCACCTTATGGTAAGGCACCAGAAGAAGACACATTAGTGGAAGAATTATTATTGTTGTTTGGATTTTTTTTTTTTACCACTTGTTGTAAATAATATTATGACTCCCTAAGCTTTATGGTGAAGTTCCAAGACAAACATCATATGGTGGCTATATACCTTCTTAGGTGAATATATGTTTGCCTTTAGAAAATCACAAAGTTTTTCAATGACTCCCAATTTCTTTCTGAAATATAGTTATGTTGTTCAGTTGTTTTTCCAGTTGTGTCTGACTTTTATTGACCCCATATAAGGTTTTGGGTTTATTTGGGGTTTTTTTTTGGCAAAGATACTGGATGGATTTAGCATTTCCTTTTCCAGCTCATTCTATAGATGAGAAAACTGAGGGAAACTGAGTTAAGTGACCCAGGATAAGTTAAGTGACTGAGTTAAGTGACCCAGTTAAGTGGCCCAGGATCACACAGAGTTAGTAAGTATCTGAGACCAGATTTGAACTGAGGAAGATAAGTCTTTCTGACTCCAGGTCTGGCATCCTCTCCACTGTATTGCCTAGCTGCCCTAATAATTGTAGGCTTATCATTAAATACTCATATTGTTCTGTGTAATATGACTGTAAATCACGGAACAAACACTACTAACTCCAAAGAAGTGAAAGTGAGACTGTGGGCAATGGAAAGGCACATAGTGGGTATGAGAAGGTGCAAACACATCAATAACATGCATTCATTCCATACTATGTGCCAGGCACTGTGATAGGCCCTGAAGATACAAATACAAAACACACATAACGAATACCTAATTAGAGAGAAATGGAAAAGGATATCATCAAAAAAGTTTGAGCAAAAAAAAATATAATAGCTAACATTTATACACACTTCAATGTTTCTACAGATCTTTTAAAAATAAATCAATGTATCCTCATAATGACCCTAGGATATAAGGCTGTTATTATTCCCATTTTTATAAATAAGGAAAATGAGACAGACAGAGGTGAAATGACTTGTTCAGGGTCACCCAGCAACTATGTGCCTAAAACTGAATTTGAACTCATGTATTTCTGATTCCAGGTCCTGTGTTCTATCCACTGTACTACTGAGGTGCCATCTATAAAAAATATGGGCTAGTCCTGTGGCAAGAATCAGAAATAACCAATGATAGCCCATGTGCTCTGTTGGTATCCTCATGATGCCAAGAGGTAGCAAGGTAGCACTAGACTGGAATCAGGAAAACCTGGGTTCAAATACTACCTCCAACACTTACTAAATGGATTGCCCTGGACAAATTCTTCAATCTCTATCTGCCTTAGTTTCCTTACCTGTATAGCAAGGATAATGATGGCATCTTTCTCCAGGATGGTCAGATGGATCAAATGAGATAATATATGTAAGGCGTCTTTTCAAACTAATTAATTAAAATTAAATCAATTAACTAATTTTATTTATAAATTTATTTATAAACAAATTAATAAATGAAGAATAAATGAATTAGTCAAAATTAATTAAAAATTAAAGCATTATACAAATGCTAGCCATTATTATTATTGTTGCTATGGGTGTTATGATCATCGCCATTGTCATCATCATCAAGAGAAACTGAGGAAGATCCCTAGGATGTTAGGCAAACCCCCTAAGACAAACAAGGCAGGATATAAATATAAATATATATATATATATATATATATATATATATATATATATATATATAAACAGTCACATGGGATGGGGAGGAATAGATAGATCACGATCTGCATTGCTGGAGCAAGGACTCACATAGATGAGATCACAGGTAGGTACATTTTAAGTACTTACAAAGAATCTAAAAATCCCTTGAAAAGTTTTTTACACTGAAATTTTCATCTTTACTGCATGCCAGTGAAATAAGTTGATGGCAAACACAGAACCTCTCTTTGCCCTGGTTTCTCCCCTTAGACAAAGAAAACATTAGGTCCAGAGGACTTCAGAGGCAGGCTTTCTCTTTTGATATACCCTGCACAGTTATTATACAACTTTTCCCAATTGGAGGGGCAGGTAGGATCGGGGGAAGTAATGTTGCTTGCTGGCCAAACCGATCACATCATCAGAACAGAAGAGAGTAGAAAAACCCTAGAACAGATGGTTCATAGCCAATGTTTTGATGAAGTACTTCCTTAGGGCATAAAGTTCTGTGGGCCCTACACCTCTGCCAGTTATTTCACCGTTTGTCTGGACTTAAATTTTTGCTTAGGTAAACCTGGCCCAGCATTCTCAGAAAATCTGCTTGTTTCTCATTTCTCAAAGATTGCAAGGATTTCCTGGACAAATATTTAAAATAACAAACAGCTAACATCCTAGCCCTCCACCATCATCGACTTTCTCTGCCATCTTGAAATCGACAAAGGTGTGATTGATACCAGCTTCAACCTTAGGCAGCCCTTGAGCTTGCCTTTGGAAATCTATTTTCCATGGTGCACATTCTAAGGTTGGCTGTCTGATTTTCAAAGCTTTGCAAACCGCTGAGGAAGAGAGAGAGAGAGAGAGAGAGAGAGAGAGAGAGAGAGAGAGAGAGAGAGAGAGAGAGAGAGAGAGAGAGAGAGAGGGAGAGAGAGAGGAAAAAAAAAAACCCTGGGCAGACAGGAAAAGAGTGGGAGGAGGAGAGGATATGGTGGAGAGCAGAAGTTTGCCTAGAGCTCTCACATGGCTCTGGTTGCTATAGCAACGCTTGCCTTTGTCTGTCCTGTGTGTATATGTTTAGAATATCTCCCTTTTGTATCACCGATCTCAAATCAAGCCCATCTCTTAAACCATGAATACATCCGACAAAAATCGTCTTTAGCTTTTGAAAATTACATCAAGCCCATTATTGCTAATGCAATTTACATGACTGCATTGGCAAATGCCATACTCAGATTTCATCTCCTGAATAACGTGTGGAAATTAAATAATACTTACACCTTTGGAGCATGGCAAACAAAAGCAGCAACCATCTGTGAGACTGTCCACAGTAAAGTAGGAAGGGGAAAAGTTTACCTTCTAGTCACTGCTCCATTGGAATATCATCTCCTTGTACCTTGCTTAACTGGAGATGAGTGGAAGCAGTCATTTCTTCTGAACTCCCTCTGTCTGAAAATTGCCTTTATTATCTCAGCCACTATTGTAGAGAAGGAGGTGATTTTGATTAAGATTTATCATGTGAATTGAATTTCTAAAATATTTTGGTTCAGGGATTTCTATAGACATGCATGTAAAGAGAGGGGGAGTGCTTCAGGGGGCATCTATTGTAATAATAATAATATCTAAATATTTACATATTTGTGTCTTTGCGAAGAACTTTCCATCTATCCATCTATTATTTGATCCACATAAAAACTCTGTGAGGTACGTGGTATTGTCATCCCCATTTTACAGATGAAAACACTGAGGCAGATAGAGGTTAAGTGACTTGGACAAGGTCACCTAACTATCATGTGTCTGAGGCAGGTCTTCCTGATGCCAAGTCCACCACTCACACACTGTGCCACCTAGCTTTCTCTATATACCTACCACTCTTGAGGCAGCCCATTCCACTTTGAAATAGCTCTAATGGTTAACAATGTTCTCATCTTGACATGAAGGTACAATCTTCTTGGAGGTCATCACCAATATCAATGATCCTACCTCAGCCCTCATTCCCCTTGACCTCTCCTTCACTCTCTTACATTGTGTGACACTAACCACTGAGCTTCCCCCATTCTTGGACATCTGCAACACCCTACTGTCCTGGTTTCCCCTTTGCCTCTCTCAACAGAATAGGAATTCTGTATCCCTTGACTCATCCTTCTCCTCTCATCCAATGACTCCCTTCTGTTCTTAAAAAACAAATATTCTGCCCATAGCGAATTCACTCTTTTTTTAGTTTTAGGTATCAGATATTTGTGGATAACTCCCAAACCTGTGTCTCTAATCTGAATTTCTTTCTAAGAACAAAATACATTTCCTCAACTACTGACTAACTTCCAGTGGAATATGCTACTGTATTCAAAAGCAAATTCATTATCTCTGCCCCATCCCAAAGTATCTCTTGTCTGAATTCTCTACTTCTGCTAAGTGTACTTTATCAGGTCACCTATTAGCCTGGTGGGAAGGATTTTATGAGGAAAATTATCTAAGCAATGGTCCAGTCCAGTAAGTACTGATGTATAAATTAAGAACAGGTTTTTTTTTAATTGAAATGAATTGATTGAGCAGCACACATACACATGTCTATGTACACATACAGTACTTTTTTATAGTACTTAGTGTTATATGCTCTCACCATCTCTGAGGAAAAAAAGGTCTTATTTCCTGTGTCTCCTACCCAACTGTACTTTCATTCAGCTTTGTCTGAGCAAACTGTGTTATAACACCTTTACCTAAGGCATTGATCTGGATGCTGCCCCTTGGTCCACTAGAAGGAATAGATGAATTGCCTTGTAGGGTACAAGCTAGAATTGAGAAGGTCTGGATCCTCAAGAACTCTCTAAATGATAGAACACATCATCACAAATACCACTGAAACCACTGTTGGGTGTCTACAGTCTTCCAAGGACCCTGGCTGTTGGTCAGGGAGCTCTGGTGCTTGATGCTGGAGACAGAAGCTAGTCGAAAGATGATACAAGAAGCAGGATGGCAAGTGGGAATCAAGGAATCTTCCTCTTTATCCTCCTACCTGAGAGGAAGGAAGGAGAAGTTCTTAAATGCTCAATTATTGGTGCTCCTGCAATGCAGGGGTTAGCAAGGAGAGGAATGATAAGAAAGAACTGGAATGACCAAGCAGAATACATGCCAGCTCAGAACAGAGTTCTAAACTGAGGCCAACATATTTAATCTCTCACCAAGCCCTGTCAATTCCTCCTAGAATGATTAGAAGGTCATCCATCACAACCCCTTCATTTTACAACTGAGAAAACTGAAGACCAGAGGTGAAATATATCACCACCCTAGCCCAGATATTCAGTAGGAGAGCTAAGATTCTGTTCTAGGTCCTCTACCTTCAAATAAGCTCCCCAGTACTAAGCTCTTCCTCATGACATGAAGGTGATCCTTGTTTCTTGAAAGATATGATGGTGAAGCATGAGCTCTGAAAAACCTGTCCAAGCAGGAGAGGATCTGATACCAGTTTAGCTATGTTTGGAGAGCCTCATCTCCAGAACAACCACAGGGGATTTTTTTTTTAGCACAAAGGCTCAGGATGACTCCCTACTAGGTCACAGAGATGTTGCAATTAGCACTGGTGAAAGGAGCACTCAAATATCCAAAATTCCAGACACTTTTAAGTACTATGGAGAGTTTTGAGTTCTCTCATCATTCTTGTATCCCTCCTTTGGACAAGCTCCAGCTGATCAACGTCCCCCTTAAAGTCTCTAGAACTGAAGACAACTCAACTGTAGGACAAAGAGTTGTTTCCCTTGTTCTGGATGTCATATGCCTGGGGTTACATTACTTCCTTTGGCAGTTATATATCATGCTCTTTGATTACTAATAACGACACACAATTGGATAGACTTTCCTGATAGTAACTGTGTTAGGTGGTTAGTACAAGTCACATTGCCTCCATTTTACAGGTAAAAAAAAAAACCCTGAGGATTTAAGAGCTTAAGTCACTTGCCCATCATCACACAAAGGGAGATAAGAAACCAGGTCCCAAGATGCTCAAAATTCAGCATCTTATGCATTAGGAAAGATTTCTACCCTTGACCACACTGAACTTGTGGTAAGTTATACCCTCAGGTATATTTCAAATGAACTGGTGCCTTCTCAGGTCTCTTTCATCCTGTTCTCGTACAGTTGATTGGTTTAATCCAAAGATCGAAACTAGCATCAAGGTCACAATGTACCCTCTTTCCCACATGGTTGTAGAGAGATTGTTGACAAATTATTCACTACAATCAAATTATACTGTGTCTATGGCATTCACAAGCCCTACCAGCCAAATAATCCTGTTAAAAGAGTATATGAAAATATTTTGGCATAAGTTTGCATGACAGAGATTTTAACTGATTCAAAAAAACATGTAAATGCTTACTTTCTATCGATCAAATCTATTGCTACTGAGTTTCATCTTGTTGAGTTTGGGTTTAGCATTGCATCCTATCAACATCATTTTGAATCTCAATTCATCTACTTCTTCTGGACTGACTGACTGAATAAAAAAGCATTTATTAAGCACTTACTATGTGCGCAGTAAGGTGCTATTCTCTGGGAGGAAACACTTTTTTATGGGGCAGTAAACACTTTTTCAGCTACAAGTCAGACAGAGAAGTCCCATGATCCTTAGGGTGAAGCAGAAAAGCAGATGGTAGCACCTCTTCTTTAAAGTCATTTCTCCTCATAAAATCATATCACTTTCTAAGGTTAAACCAATTGACAGTACCAAGGGCTTTAGTGGTCAGCAGTTTCTTTTCTGGGTCTTCAGGGGCTGTGGCTGTAGGCCCTGCAGGAACAGCTGCCAGGCTACATTTCCACAGGGGCTGATTACTGATGTCTCCAAGCTCTGTGTCAAGTACACATTTGATAAGTGCTATTTCTGTGTCTAAGGTAACAATCCAAATGCCAAACAGCAGAGGGTAGATAGCAGAACTTTGTGATGTCCACTCAGAACTCTCCATCCAAAGGGACCCAGGATCACTAATCAATGGTCACCAGTTATTAGAGCCCAGCTATGAATGTGCCTAACAGAAGACCACAATGCATCCTTTTACCTACATGGGGACAGAGAGATTTGTGTCAAATGACTTGCTAAATTCAAATTACACTGTGTCTGTGAAATTCCTAAGCTCTACCAGCCAAATAATCCTGTTAAAAGAATATGAAATTAGTTTGGCATAAATTTGCATGACATAGATTTTAACTGATTCAATTTAAAAACCATGTAAATGCCTACTTTCTATCGATCAACAAGTATTATTAAGTACCTACTATGCAGAGAGGCAGTGCTGGCCTCTGATTCAGGAAAACCTAGGTTCTAGTCTCATTTCTGATACCTCTTTTTTGGGAGGGGGTTTCATTCTCTTTTTAAAATTTAATTTACTCTTTTTCAATTGACAAAATAGCTATTTTCTAAACCTAAATCCTCACCCCCTCCCCATTAGGAAAAAAGAAAAGAAAAAAGAAAAACAAAACCCTTGGAATAATTATATATAGGCAAGGAAGATAAATTCCCAGGTCAAAAATAGATATTTCTGCTCTGCAACTTGAGTCTATTTCCTTTCCCTCAGGAAGTGGGCATCATGGTTCATCACTGGTCCTTTGGAATCATGGTTGGCCACTGAAGATTGATCAGAGTTATTCAATCTTTTAAATTTGTCCTTATTATTAGTGTATAAACCGTTATCCTGGTTCATTCAGTCTTCCTAGGTGTCTCTAAAAACATGCCTTTCACCATTTCTTTTTTCTCCTTAATTGTACTTTCTTTTTTTTTTCTAATTACATGTAAAGATAGTTTTCAACATTCATTTTTGTGAACTTTTGAGTTCCAAATTTTTCTCCTTCCCCCTTCCCAAGACATCAAGCAATCTGATATAGATTATACATGTACAATCATGTTAAACATGATAGTTCGACATTAATCAAGAAGAACTAGAATAAGGAAAAACTATAAGAAAGAAAAAAAATAAAAGTGAAAATAGTGTGTTTCAATTTGCATTCAGATGTTATAGTTCTTTCTATGGATATGGTTATCATTTTCCATCATGAGTCTTTTGGAATTGTCTTGGATCATTGTATCACTGAAGAGAGCTAAGTCTATCATAATTAATTATCACACAATGTTGCTGTTGCTATATACAATGTTTTCCTGGTTCTGCTCACTTTACTCAGCATCAGTTCAATTAAGTCTTTCCAAGTTTGTCTGAAATCCATCTGCTCGTTATTTCTTACAGCACAATAGCATTCCATCACATTCACATACCATAGCTTTCTCAGCTATTCCCCAATTAATGGGCATCCCTTCAGTTTCCAAATCTTTGCAAAAAGAGCTACTATAAATATTTTTGTACATGGGAGTCCTTTTCCCTTTTTCATGATTTCTTTGGTATGGAGACCTATTAGGGTTATTGCTGGATCAAAGGGCATGCACAGTTTTAAAGCCTTTGAGCATAGTTCCAAATTGTTCTCCAGAATGGTTGGATCAGTTCACAACTCTACCAACAATGCATCAGTGTTCCAATATTCCCACCTCTCCAACATTTATCATTTTCTTTTTTAGTCATGTTAGTCAATCTGATAGGTGTGATGTGGTGCCTCAGAGTTGTTTTAATTTGCATTTCTCTAATCAATAGTGATATAGAGCATTTTTTCATATAACTATAGATAGCTTTAACTTCTTCATCTGAGAACTGCCTGTTCATATCCTTTGACAATTTATCAGTTGGAGAATGACTTGAAGTCTTATAAATTTGACTGAATTCTCTACTTATTTTAAAAATGAGGTCTTTATCAGAAAGACTGGCTGTAAAAATTGTTTCCCAGCTTTCTGCTTTCCTTCTAATCTTGGCTGCATTGGTTTTGTTTACGCAAAATTTAATTTTAATTTAATGCAATCAAAAGTAACCATTTTGCATTTCATAATGTTCTTTATCTCTTGTTTGGTCAGAAAACTTTTCTCCTCTATAGATCTGACAGGTAAACTATTCCTTGCTCTTCTAATTTGCTTAGGCTATCACTCCTTATGTCTAAATTATGTACCCATTTTGATCTTATCATAATATATTGTATAATGTGTTGGTGTATGCCTAGTTTCTGCCACACCATTTTCCAGTTTCCCCAGTAGTTTTTATCAAATATTGAGTTCTTATCCCCGAAGATGGAGTTTGAGGATTTATCAAAAAGTATATTACTAAAATCACTTAATGTTGTCTGAGACATCTCTTGATCCTGGGCAAGTCGTTTAATTTCTTAGTGTCCTAGGAAAATTGTTAAGATTATAAATTACAGAGTACATGCTGACCTACAGAGGTAGAGGAAGTTTCCATATCCAGGAATTCCCTATGCCAATAATCACAGTTTCATTGCTTGCTGCCATCCCTACTATGTACTATGTACCACCACCCCTACTATGTACAAGATAAAGTCCCCATCCTCAAGAACTTACACTCTACAAGGGGACTGTAGTATGGATACAGACAAAAAAATTCAAGATAGTTTGCAGAAGAAGGGAGCACTAATAATGAACAGGGTGGAAGAGGGAAGCTTCACAGAGAAAGTGGCAACTGAGTTGAACCTTGAAGGATAATAAGGATTCTGAGAGGCAGAGCTGAGAAGGTCAGTGTTTCAGACATGGGAAAATAATGTGTGTGATGGTACAGCAGAGAGAGTTTGAATGGTAAACTGGGGAGAAAACTAGAAGTCCACTTTGGTTGGAACATGGTATGTGAAGGGGAGCTGAAGGTGCCTTTGAAACCATCTTTATGTTTATAGAGGGGAAACTGAGGCACTAAGAGGGAAGACCACCTGTCTGAGGTTAGAGAGGTAATGAGTATCAGAGCCAGGATTTCAATCAAGTTTCTCTGATTTCAAATCCAGTGTTATTTCCACTACAGCAAGGGTTCCTAACTCAAGATCCACATATCCTGAGGGTCCCTAAATAGTTTTCAGAGGGTATATGAACTTGGAATGAGGGAAAAATGCATTTTTACTTTCATAAACCTCTACCTGAAATTTAATTTTTCCTTCAGGAAAGAAAGTAAGCACCAAACCACAGTAGTTTTATATTCCACAAGACTGCCAAAGATCATGAAAAGGATTAAGAACCAAAAAAATGAAATTTCTTCTTCAAGAAAACATGTTGACTCTTAGTAATTACCATGTTTGTTCTTAAATGGTCAAAAACATCTCTATAATGACATATTCAAAAATGTTACTGTGTATTGGTGTCAAGCTGACTTTCTAATTCTCTAGATCTACAAAGCCCCCTTTTAGAAAACCCAATAATATTTAACTATCTCCAGTCTTTTTGAACCTTTGGCAAAGCTCCAAGAATTTTCCCAGACTGCCTCTGATTATTCCATCAGTAACCTGGGATGCAATGTAAACCACTGAAGTGTCTTCTTATCATCTTATCTCCCTTGGACTGCAATTTCCTGCTTATATTGTTGAGTCTGTCTTCACTACTTTTGAGACCCCTTTCCTTCTAAGAGAAGACAGATGCAAAGTATGATCTGAGTAGTTCTGTTTTATCACAATAACCCATTAATATTATATCACCTTCCCAAGAGAGTGAGGCTACTCCCTCCTTGTCCTTTTTCATTAACATTTTTTCCCAATTGGGATTGGATTTGGTCTTCCAGATGGAGTTGTCACCAGTCACACAGAGGATTTCCCATTCAATGGCATTCATTGTCATTTGGTGAAGGGTGCCTAAAGTAGATGAGGTTAGGGATTCTAACTGAGCAGGGGACTGAAGATGCCAGGGTAAAGATGGGAGAGTTCCAGATGTTCTTGAAATGGCAAGTTGGGGCCGGCTGTTGGTGAAATCTAAGAACTGGAAGGACCATAGAGACTGTTTGGTCTAACATTTTATTATTGTAAAAAAGGGCTTAGACAATAGAAATGACTTTCTCAAGGTCATAAAGCTGTTAAGTGGCAAACCTAGAATTTAAATTCAATTCTTCTGAGTCCTATGTTTTTTTTAAACTATACCATACTGTCTGTCCTAGTAGGAATATTAAGCTTAAAACCTTGCTGTGCTATTGACAGGATATAGTGTTCTCACTATAGTGGTAAGTTAGAATGCAGCTTCTAGTCCACCAGAGGCAGCTGGTATTGCAGTTCAGAGAGCACTGGGACTGGAATCAGGAAGACCTGCAGTCATATCTGACTTCACTCATTCACTAGCAGTGTGACCCTAGGTAAGTCACTTAACCTTCATCTGCCTCAGTTTCCTCAACTATAAAATGGGGATAATAATAGCACCTACCTTGAAGGCTTGTTGTGAGGTTCAAATGAGATGGTTTTATAAAAGCACTTAACATAGTGCTTGGCACATAGTAGGTGCCATATAAATGCTTATTTTCTTCCTTTTTCCTATATAAACTCATATATTCATGCAGCTCTTATAAGTTCTGATAATTTTTATCATAACCTCCTCTTCCTGATAAGTTAACTCTCCACAACAAGGCTAATTATACAACTCCCTCGGGATTCTAGGGGTATCCCTTAGAGGATGGGAGTATCTTCTAGAGAAGAGACATACTATCAGCTCAAGCCCCCATTTAAGTGCATTCTTTTCAATATCAACCACCCGTTATTAGTTCCCTAGACTAATTTAAACAATTAATATCAGTTAGTTTAATTTTTTTGGTTTTTTTTGTATAAAGGATACTTATTGCAAAGACATAAGAAGAACAGAAGTTACAAAGCATCTCGCCCAACCCCTGAACTGGAGGATGGGGGAAATCACATTCTTCCAGCACCTCATTCCCTCAGCAGAGTAAAATCACAATCAGTAAACTTACTACAAAGCATTTGCCCAATCAAATTCATTTCTAAATGTGGCATAGACAATGAGTGGATGAGTTTGAGTCTCTCCTACCACTGGGCTGGGCCTCTCTTCAGTGTCATGCTTGGTCTTTCACATACCTGCCCATGCTTGTCCATGCTTGGTCTTTCACAAATCCCAGCATGGATTCTAGCTCCCAGATTTCTGGGTCTTGCTTTGCCAATATTTCAGGCCTCAAAAGATCACAAGCATCTCCAACATGCCTTTATTTCAAAGCCAGAAAAATAGACAAAGAGATAGAATCAACAGGATTTTCATTTGTTCCATAGTCATGAACTGGTGGGGTGATAAAAGCTCGAAGCCTCTCTATCCACCGAGGGCTTGCAGAAATTCTTGTTTCCTCACCTGAACAAAATCAGCAGGAAAGAAAATGAGAAAAAGACTCCTAGAATTATTAGTGTCTTTTGGGTGCACCCCAGTTCTGACTCAGTGGTCAAACAGTCTATCCTTTTACTGTAAAATGAGCAGAATGATTCAGTTACAAAATATGTGCTCCCAAGGAGGGGAGCAAGGTGCTTCCATTATATATTAGCATGTATTTCTGGAAGCAGGCTTTCTAGACTCTTCCACATGAGCAAAGGCAATCAGAACATACTATATGTGCCCTGAAGATGGGGCTATATTGGCCAAGACGCCATTACATGAATATGATTTGGAAGTTATAAAGTTATATGCCAGGCATACAACCAAATGGAAAGGAAAGCTTAGTGTTAGACAAATCTTTAAAAAATAAAATTTGAAGAAAAATTTGTTGTTGTTCAGTTGTTTCCAACTCTTCATGACCTCATTTGGGGTATTCTTGGCAAGGATATGGTAGTGGTTTGCCTTTCCTTCTCCAACTCATTTAACAGATGAGGAAACTGAGGCAAACATGATTAAATGACTTCCCTCAGGTCACGCAACCAGTAAGTGTCTGAGTCTAGATTTGAACTCAGGTCTTCCTGACTCCAGGCCCAGATCTATCCATTCTTTCTACTGTGCCCCCTTATCTGCCCAGGGAAAAGATTCATTATTTAACAAATAGACTTGAGAAAACTGGTCTCCAATTTGGCAGAAAAAATGGTATAAACTCACATCTTACACTACATAATCAAGTCAATTCCAGATGAATAAGAGACTTTAACATAAAAGGATGAAAATGAAATGAAATAATTATTTTTATTATAGAAATGAAATGGTTTTTAATTCAAGAAATGGGAAGGGAAAGTACTTTCAATACATGAAAAAGATTCTTTACATCAAAGACAGTACCAGTGAAAGAAAAACAAATTGGGAAAAAATTCTTATAGCAAATATGACATGTAAAATGGTAACACATTAGATATACATACACATATATGCAAACTGTTTAAAAAAAAGTCATGGTGGCCATTTCCAGTTTGTAGTGGAGAAAGGGACAATGCACAAAGAGAAAGCACAAATAGTTAAAAATCATCTGAAAATGATTTAACCTTAAAGAGTTAAAAACTGAAACAATTTTGACACCACATCATACCCTTCAAATTATTCAATATAATTAAGAGCAATGAAATCTGATGCTGGCAGAGATGTGGAAAAAATAGGTATATTTCTTCATTATATATTTACTATAAACCTATAGAATCCTTTGGAATGTAATGTGGCAGTACAGAATAAAAGTTACAGAAATAATACCCATTGACTCCATAATTGCATGCTTAGGACTAAATCCCCCAAATGTTGTAAAAACAAGAAGAAGAACAGGAAAATGACCTAACTGTTCAAAAACTTTCACAGTAGTATTACACATACATACATATGTATACACACATATGTACACATATACATATATGTACATAATTGCAAAAAGATAGAACCAACTATAAATTAGGGAAGGGTTAAATAAATTGTGGTATATGACTGCAATGCAATTAATACAGTTAAGTGGGTGTGATACAAAGAAAACTTGGAAATACTTTTTGAAATCATGGAATGAAAAATGCAAAACTATTAAAATGATGTACATAATAAATACAATCATATGAGGAAAATTGAATAAGAACAAATGGACAAAAATCCTGATGGAGGCTTAGAGGAAATGACTAAAACAATGTTATATATTGAAATTATTTCGTGCAATTGAAAACAGAAACTAAGCAAATATAATTATTTGTACTGATATGCAATGTAAGGTTTATAATAAAGCACTTTTTAAAATACTCAACAATTGTGAAAATCTTAAAGATTTGTATGTTCCCAAGAATACTTGGTTCTTTTCTAAGTTCTTCATTTCACTGTAAAATGTGACTATTTCCTCTGTGCATATGAACCAAATATAAAAACATTATGCAATATCAAGCATTTTAAGGAATTGTCATTATGAGTCACAGAAGACAATGAAGTAGGCACACCTATAGAAGGTTAAATTATTCCATGGTGAGGTTGCAATTCTTAGGTCTGTGATGCACTCAATGTGTCTCAAAGTTTAAGCACTTACATGAAAATGTCTTCTTATTCATGGGATAGAAAAAAGATACACACCTTTTCTGACTCAATGGACTTCATTTGCTTCAGTGAACTATATGAACATGCCCCCAAAATCTCCAGGAAATCTGATCACACCCTTGCACAAGACCACTAATGTGGATCTATATTATTCAAGTAAAGGTCCTCCCATAACAAAGTTACAGTATGGAAGATTTTATTCTATTTAACTCAATAATTAACTTATGGAGCACCTACTATGTTCACTGCAAAAAGCCTTAAGATATGGTTCCTGTTCTCAAAGAGCTTACAGTCTAGAGTAGCAGAGATGGTGACTGGGGGCAAGGGAGGGGGAGGTGGTAGAGAGAATAAGACATGAAAATGAGGAGGATGAAAAAATATCACAGTGGGAAAATGCTTGAGAAAGGCATTAACAGGGAGGTGGAGCCAAGATGGTGGAGTTGAAGGAGAGACCTGCTGTACCTCTCCCCTCAAAACCCATAAATTACCTGTAAAAATGACTAAAAAATTCCAGGGCAGCAGAAGTCACAAAACAACAGAATGAAAGAGATTTCCAGCCCAAGGCAGCCTGGAAGGCCAACAGGAAGGGTCTATCACAATAGGACACCAGGCACAGAGTGGAGTGCTGCCCATCCTTAGCCATGTAGCACAGTAGGGGCAGGACAGGATCAGGCTTCAGGGAGAAGAATCCTGGGTAACAGGTGCAGTCCCAGATTCTTCAACCCACAAATGCCAAAGACAGCTTCAAAGGTCAATGAGAAAGCTCTTTCACCTGGGTGAGAAGGGAGCAGGGTCCTGCTCTAGCCCAGTCTCAGGCAGCTGCAGCCTCCATTTTTGGAGCCCTTGGTCTAAAGACTCTGGGGGAATCTGACAGCTGATCTAAATATCAGCCCTGAGTGGCAGCCCTGGAGTGAGGAAGAGTGCAGGTATGGTGGAGCTGGAGGCAGTTGTGGAGAGGGAACCCTACTTGCAGATCCTGGGAAGAAAAGCTTGTGGTTGCTCCCAGATCAGAGTGCAGGCCAGGAGAGGAATAAGCTCCTCTCCCTTGATTGTGCCACCTTGGAAGAACTGAGAACTCTACAGTATGTCCTCCACTTGAGAAAGGACTCAGAAATCAAATAACTGGCTGGGAAAATAACCAAAAAAGGGAAAAAAAATAAGAATATAGAAGGTTACTTTCCTGGTGAACAGGTATTTTCTTCCATCCTTTCTGATGAGGAAGAACAATGCATACCACCAGAGGAGGACATAAAAGTCAAAGCTTCTGCATGCAAAACCTCCAAAATAAATATGCAATTGTCCCAGGCCATGGAACAGCTCAAAAGAGATTTTGAAAATCAAGCAAGAGAGGTAGAGAAAAAATTGGTAAGAGAAATGAGAGCCATATAAGAAAATCATGAAAAGCCAGTCAACAGTTTACTAAATAAGACCTCCCAAAATGCTGAAGAAAATAACACCTTTAAAAATAGACTAACCCAAATGGCAAAAGAGGTCCAAAAAGTCAATGAGGAGAAAAATGCTTTAAAAAGCCGAATTACTCAAATGGAAAAGGAGGTTCTAAAGCTCACTGAAGAAAATAGTTCTTTAAAAGTTAGAAGGGTGTAGATGGAAGCTAATGACTTTATGAGAAACCAAGAAATTACAAAACAAAACCAAAAGAATGAAAAAAAAAATGAGGACAATGTGAAATATCTCATTGGAGAAACAACTGACCTGGAAAATAAATCCAGGAGAGAAAATTTTAAAATTATGGGGATACCTGAAAGCCATGATGAAAAAAAAAAGCCTAGACATCATCTTTCATGAAGTTATCAAGGAAAACTGCCCTGATATTCTAGAACCAGAGGGCAAAATAAATATTGGAAGAATTCACTTATCACCTCCTGAAAGAGATCTGAAAAGAAAAACTCCTAAGAATATTATAGCCAGATTCCATAGTTTATAGGTCAAGAAGAAAATATTGCAAGCAGTCAGAAAGAAACAATTCGAGTATTGTGGAAATACAATCAGGAGAAGTCAAAGAACTAGGAATAAAACCAAGAATCACCTACCCAGCAAAACTGAGTATAATACTTCAGGGGAAACAATAGTCATTCAATGAAATAGAGGACTTTCAAGCATTCCTGATGAAAAGACCAGAGCTGAATAGGAAATCTGACTTTCAAATACAAGAATCAAAAGAAGCATGGAAAGGAAAACAGGAAAGAGAAACCATAAGAGACTTACTAAAGTTGAACTGTTTACATTCCTACATGGAAAGATAATATTTGTAATTCTTGAGACTTTTCTTAGTACTTGGGTAGTTGGAGGGATTATAAACATATAGACATAGGGCACAGGGTGAGTTGAATAGGAAGGAATGACATCTAAAAAAATAAAATTAAGGAGTGAGAGAGGAATATATTGGGAAGAGAAAGGGAGAAATTGAATGGGGCAAATTTTCTCGCATAAAAGAAGCAAGAAAAATCTTTTTCAATGGAGGGGAAAAGGGTGGAGGTGAGACTTAAAAAGTGAAGCTTACTCTTATCACATTTGGCTTAAGGAGGAAATAACATGCACACACTATTTGGTAGGAAAATCTATCTTACACTACAGGAAAGTAGGGGAGAAGGGGATAAGTGGACTGTGAGAGGGATGATAGAATGGAAGGCAAATGAAAGGAGGGAGTAATTAAAAGTAAACACTTTTGGGAAGGGACAAGGACAAAATAGAGAATAGAATAAATGAGGGACAGGATAGGATGGAGAGAAATATATTTAGTCTTTCACAACATGACTATTATGGAAGTCTTTTGCATAACTACACATATATAGCCTATATTGAATTGCTTGTCTTCACAGTAGAGATGTGTGGGGAGGGAGGAAGGGAGAGAAGTTGGAACTCAAAGATTTAGGAACGAATGTTGAGAATTGTTTTTGCATGCAACTGGGAAATAAGAAACACAGGTAAATGGGTATAGAACTATATCATGCCCTACGAGAAAAAAAAAGAGATGGGGATAAAGGAAGGGAGGGGTGTGATAGAAGAGAGGGAAGATTGGGGGAAAGGGTAATCAGAATGCATGGTGTGTTGGAGTGGGGGGGGAGAGATGGGGAGAAAATTTGGAACTCAAAATCTTGTGGAAATTAATGTTGAAAACTAAAATCAAATAAAATTTTTAAAAAGATATTAACACAACTGTAAAGGGCACTTAACAAATATGGAAGATAGCATGGTATGATGAAAAGAATACTGTATCTGGAATCCTATCTCCATCGTCTAATACCTAAATGACATTGGGCAAGTCATTTTACCTCTGTGTACCTCACTTTCCTTCTCTGAAAATGAAAGGGCTAGATAAGATGACCAGATGACCTCTGGGTCCCTTCTAACTTTAGATCTGTGTTTAAAGACATTGAATTTGATGTTTTTCACCCACTATGGCCTGTTCACATCTGGAATCTTTGTATCTAGACTGCAATTTGAACTGTGCAAAGAGATGATAGCAGAAGAAGTTTTACCTGCTTCTCAGAGAAAAGTCACATTATTTCAACAAGTTACAAGAGTGCATTGCAGAGAAGGGAATGGAATGCATCAAACCTGGGGCAAAGAGGAAGCAGGCATTTATGACTCTGACACATACCTGATTATCAGCCATCAAGTAATTTTGCCTTTTAAGTTAGCTGTAGTGATTTACAGACATTATTCATGATATGACCATGATATAAGCTTGGATAACAAACATTCTTTGAAAATGCCCAAAGTTAAAGTGGACCAAGTATTAGACTTGGAGTCAGGAAGACAAGTTCAACTTCTTCTTCAGACACTTTCTGGCTATGCACCCTTGAGCAAGTAATTTCACCTCTCTAAGCCCCAGTTTCCTCATCTGTAAAATGGATCTAATAATATCACCTATTGCCCAAGGCTTTTGTAAGTATTGAACAATTTACTTAGAGTACTCCCCAAACTTTAAAAGAGTCATATAGATATTAGCTAAGTCACTATGCTTTGTTATGAGATTCGGTTTGGAATCCAGTTTCTACTGCATGATATGTAGATGACCATATGTAGGTCAGTGAGATTCTTGGGCCTCAGTCTCCTCACTGGAAAAATGAGGATTTTTTTTCTACATCTACATCATAGAGTTGTGAATTTAAAGGAGATAATCTATGTAAAATGCTTTGCAAACTTTGAGGTGAATATCAGTGACAGCATTTATTTTTCTTGTCTTTTCTTTCTTCCTTTTCCTTGGAGAGTTATTTGTAATATTTCTATTATGTTGGAATGATTTAAACTCCTTTAACTTCTCAATATTAGTATACTTCATAATGTGACTATTCTGCTTTTTGCAAACATTTCTTCATTATATATTATTGCCAAGTTTGATTCCAGTTATATTATGATGATTATAATGACATGTTATATATGAACAGGGTAAGAAGCTAGTAATGTTGGAGAGATTAGTTAAAAGCTTAATTGGTGCAGAATCATTTGAACTCTGGTTAACGTTGACTTATGAGAAGGTAATAGATAACCAGCTGCATAATAGTCCTGTAGAAACTTCGACATTTTCTTCAATAATTGTAAAAGGTGGCACCTGATGTGCAGGATGAAACCCAGTGGAGCTCATTGTTCCTTCTTGCTATTTTCTTGGAATCCTATCTTGACCAACTGATTTTGCATAGGTCTGTTGTCATTCACTGTATTGAATATTTCTATTTTAGCACATCTACTAAATTAGAGGACTGAAGTTGTGGGAAAAGCTATTACTGATGTTGTAGCCATGCTGAAAAATAAGTATTCCCCATCAGCAAGAGGACAATGTTAGCAGGCTACTTATAGGAATGTTCTATACTGAGGCCATATAAATGTTTCTGGGTGCTGCGCCTAAATACTGAGTTGAAGGCAGATAGAGAGTAAGAGTGGGAAAGACTAGAGAAGTATCTTCATGAAGATGGTGCCAGGACGTTTCTGATGACCTTGTTGCTTTCCCTCCATAGAAATAAATAGCCACCAAGCTGCACAATGGATAGAGTGCTGGACCTGGAGACTGGAGGATCTGAGTTCAAATCCAGTCTCAGACACTTACTAGTTGCATGACCCTGGGATAAGTCACATAATTCTGTTCATCTCAGTTTCTTCATCTGTAAAATGAGATGCAGAAGAAAAGTGGCAAACCATTTCAGTATCATCGCCAAGAAAACCCCAAGTGGGGTCACAAAGAATCAGACACAACTGAAATGACTCACTAACACCACTGATTATGCAATACTCCTTCCAGAATATACCCAGAATCAAAACAAAAAGAAAGTGAGACAAACAAATCTATATAAAGTCAGCTGATCACACTCAGATACAAATGTAGCAAGACAAAATTTATGTCATTAAAAGAACATCCCTCTTATCCCCTCTCAGAATAAATTCTTTTGGTCCTTGTAGGAGACATTCAACTGCTTTATAACGATCTTTCGTACAACTTTTAATTTGTCTAGGTGGTGATGAGATAAATATTTGCAAAGCAAGGATGAACTGGAAATTGAGAAAAGTTTTAAAAAAAGGAATAATTCTAAAACATTTTTCCCCTGGGAATCCATGGAGATGGAAATAAAGGGATAGAGTATGAGAAGAAGTGTCCTATACATTTTGTGGTAGCTTTATTCTTTCTTTTTATAAATAAATTTATTCATTTTCATTTTTCAACATTCACTTCCATAAAATTTTGAATTTCAAATTTTCTCCCCATAAGCCCCACCACAAGACAGCATGTATTCTGATTTTGCTTACCTCCAATCTGCCCTCCCTTCTGTCACCCACCCCACCCCCATTATCTCCTTCCCTTCTATTTTCCTGCAGGGTAAGATAGATTTGTATTCACCATTGCCTATATATCTTATTTCCTAGTTGCATGTAAGAACAACTTCTAACATTCGTTTTTAAATCTTTGAGTTCCACATTCTCTTCTTTCCCCCCTCCCCCACCCACCCTCATTGAGAAGGCTAGCAATTCAACACAGGTTATACATATGTGGTCATGCAAAGGCTTCCATAACAATCATGTTGTAAAAGACTAACTATATTTTCCTCTATACTGTCCTGCCCTCTATTTATTCAATTCTCTCCTTTGACCTCTCCCTCTGAAAAAGTGTTTGCTTCCATAATAAATGTTGAAGATGTGTGAGAGTTGGAATATTAATTCATTGATGGTGGAGCTATGAACTGATCCAACCATTCTGGAGAGCAATTTGGAACTATGCAAAAAGGGCTATAAAAATGTGCATACCCTTTGACCCAGCAATATCACCTCTAGGGTTGTGTCTCAAAGAGATAATAAAAATGGGAAAATAACTCACATATACAAAAATTTTTATAGCAGCTCTTTTTGTGGTGGTCAGGAACTGGAAATCAAGGGGATGCCCATCAATTGGGCTGAACAAGTTGTGGTATATGAATGTAATGAAATATTATTGTGTTATAAGAAATGATGAACAGGTAGACCAGAAAAATCCTGGAAAGACTTATATGAACTGATACTGAGTGAAATGAGCAGAACCAGGAGAACATTATACATGGTAACAGCCATAGTATGTGAGGACTGTTTCTGATTGACTTAGCCCTTCACAGCAATGTAAGGACCTAGAATATTTCCAAAGGACTCGATGCAAAATGCCATCCACATCCAGAGAAAGAACTATAGAATCAGAATGCATAATGAAGCAGACTATTTTCTCTTTTGCTATGTTTTGGTTTTTCTCATGGTTTCTCCCAAACATTTTAATTCTTCTATGCAGTATGGCTAATGTGAAAATGTGTTTAACAAGAATGTATGTGGAGAACCCATATAAGTTTGCATGTCATCTTGGGGAAGGAGGGGAAGAAAATTTAAAACGTATGGAAATGATCATTGAAAACTGAAAACAAATAAATTAATAATGAAAAAAGAATCTTGATACAGAAAAGTGCTTCTGATTACCCCTTCCCCAAATTTGCTGTCTCTTCTACTATATTCCCCTCTCTTATGCCCTTCCTCCCTCATTTCTTGTAGGGTAAGATAAACTTCCATACCCAACTGAGTGTGTATGTCATTCCCTCCTGAAGCCAAATCAAATGGATGGAAGCCTCACTTATTCTCTCTTCCCTTCCCCTTTTTTCCCTCCATTATAAAAGCTCTTTTTTGCCTCTTTTATGTAAGATGATTAACTACATTCTACCTCTCTCTCCTTCTTTCTCCTAGTATGTTCCTCTCTCTCTCTCTCTCTCTCTCTCTCTATATATATATATATATATATATATTCCCTCCAACTATCCTAATACTGTGAAAGGGCTTGTGAGTTACAAATAACATCTTTCCATATAGGAATATAAACAATTCAACTCTAATAAGTCCCTTATGGTTTCTCTTTCCTGTTCACCTTTTCATGCTTCTCTTAATTCTTGCATTTGAAAGTCAAATTTTCTATTCAGCTTTGGTCTTTTCATGAAGAATGCTTGAAAGTCCTCTATTTCATTGAATGATTTTTTCCCCTGGAGTATCATACTCAGTTTTGCTGGGTAAGTGATTCTTGCTTTTAATACTATCTCCTTTGACCTCTGGAATATCATATTCCAAGTCCTCCAATCCCTTAGTGTAGAAGCTGCTAAATCCTGTTTGTGTTTCCACAGTACTTGAATTGCTTCTTTCTTGCTGCTTGTAATATTTTCTCCTTTACCTGGAAACTCTAGAATTTGGCTGTAATATTCCTAGGAGTTTTCCTTTTGGGGTCTCTTTCAGGAGGTAATCAGTGGATTCTTTACCTTTCTATTTTATCCTCTGGTTCTAGAATATCAGGGCCGTTTTCCTTGATAAGTTCTTGGAAGATGATGTCTAGGCTCTTTTTTGATCATGGCTTTCAGGTAGTCCAATAATTTTAAAATTATATCTCCTGCATCCATTTTCCAGGTCAATTGTTTTTTTTTTCATTGAGATACTTCACATTGTCTTCTATTTTTTTTTCATTCTTTTGGTTTTGTTTTATAATTTCTTGATTTCTCATAAAATCATTAGATTCTGTCTACTCCATTCTAATTTTTAAAGACTTAATTTCTTCAGGGAGCCCTTGGACTTCTTTTTTCAGTTGGACCATACTATTTTTGAAGGCATTCTTCTTCTCATTGGATTTTTGAACCTCTTTTGCCATTTGGGCTAATCTAATTTTAAAGGTGTTATTTTCTTCAGCATTTTTTGGGGTTTCCTTTAGCAAGCTGTTGACTCATTTTTCATGATTTTCTTGCATTACTCTCATTTCTCTTCCCAATTTTTCCTCTATTTCTCTTACTTGATTTTTAAAATCCTTTTTGAGCTTTTCCATGATCTGAGATCTATTCAATTTTTTTAGAGGCTTTGATGCAGGAACTATTTTGGCTTTGTTGTTTTCTTCTCACTGTATGTTTTGATCTTCCTCATCACCAATGACATAAGAAAATCCTCTTCACAGAGAAAGTAAGAATCTGTAGTCTGCTTCTTTTTCTCTCATTTTCCCATTTTCCCAGCCAAGTATTTGACTTTTGAGCTTTGTTAAGTGGAGGTCTCCTGAAGCAGCCTACACTTCAGCAGTGACTGCAGCTGCCCTGAGACTGGGGCCTTGCAGGATCATGCTCCCCTCTCAGACAGTTGAGAAACCCTTCCCACTGACCTTTGAAGTTGTCTTTAGGTTTTGTGGATTGAGAAGTCTGAAATCCACAGAAGCAGCCCAAAACTTAGTCCCTTAAGGGTTATTCCCAGTCTGTCCATGCTGACAGGACTCATGCTAAATTGCACTCTCCTCCAAGCCTGGTGAGACATACCCTTCCAATCAACCTTCCAGATTGTGTTGGGCTGGAAATTTGCTTCAGTCTGTCATTATGTGACTTCTACTGCTCTAGAATTTGTTTAGAGTCATTTTTACAGTTTTTTTGAGGGCTTTGAGGGCAGAATTCTAGCTGGTCTCTGCTTCTACTCTGCCATCTTGACTCTGCCCCCTCCCAATACTTTTTTTTTACCGTGATCTTACCGTGAAAATCTCAAATATAATTTACTATAAGAAATCATTACAACACTTTTAAAATGATGGTAACATAAATTTAATTTTAAGAAAGGCTGAAACTGGCACTACAGGCCTATAATCCCTGTCCTGGGAGAGACTGAGTCTCTGGAACTCAGTAGACTAAAGCAATCAAATATCTAAGTCCAGGATCAATATAGTGAGCAGGTGAGCCAGAAGATGGTAGTGGTAGAGACCATAGGTGGCCTGATGAAGAGCAAAAGAGCCCAGGTCAGAAAATTTGAGCATGCCAATGATGAGTGAGATATGACCCGAGAGTAGCCTATGTACTTCCAGCCTGGACAAGATGGGTAGTCCCAGTCTGGATAAATAAAATAGTTAAGTAAATAAATAAGCAAATAAATAGTGAATGAATAATTTAAAGCCATAATAGCCAAAAAAAAAAACCCAAATCCTTTTTAGCAGTTGTGGTAATATGAAATTCTGACCATACCAAGAAAGCCTGGAGAAGAGGGTCTATATTGTGGCATCATGAGAGGAATCCAGATTCCAAGTATGAGAACAAAAGGAAATGCAAGGAGCAAGAATGACTCAAATGACTCTATAAACATTTATTAGGTGATTATCATATGCTCACCCCAGAGCTAGTCACTAAGGACACAAAGGCAATGAAGTCAACAATGAAGTTCAGTATAAGGTAGTTAGGGAGGAAAGACCCTAGAAGTTGGGGCAATCAGGAGTGGTTTTGTGTAGGTGATGCTTAAGTTGTGTCTTGAATGAAGAAGGGCATTCTTAGTTAGAGATGAAGAGAGAGTATATGGAAGGAATGACCAGGACAAAGGTGCAGAGATGGGAGATGGAAAGCAGAAAGTATAAGGAGGTTGGGAAGATGGGTTGGGACTAGGATGTGAAGAGCATTTTATGCAATCTGACAGTGAAAGGAAGGGAAGAAATGATAGTGGTGAAGGGAGAATGACTGGACAGTTGCTGGCTATTAACACCAGATTCTGCTCTGTCCTCCACAAAACAGCAGTGCGAGTACATAGGAGGGAGTGGACCTCACTTAACAACAGAGGAAGAGGGCTAACATTATTCTATACCTTAGGTCTCCTATACAACCTCAGGAAAGTCACTCAGGTGAGCAGAATGCCCAGGGTGTCATGACTCTGCCACACAGAACTAACGAGTATCTAATTAAGAAAAAAAAATTAGTTCAAACATGAGGCTATCAATGAATCATTTGGATGAATTGAGGTTTTCCCCTCTCCATTCCCTTTTCAAACAACAGCTTTGAATCTGTGTTTTCAAGCCTCCATGTCTCCCCACCTTCCTTCAGATAAGGGTACCTTTCAATCCTCTTGCCCAAGGTCAAAAAATATTCCAAGGTTACAGGTTGTCCTGGTTACTGCTCAGCTATGCCTTAAGGCCTCCAAACAACATGAGAAAAAGTAGCCCAGTTCATCAGAATCCCTAAAGTAATAGAGTTCTGTTACCGAGTTTTTACTTTGCTTGCTGGCTGTCCTTCCTGACAACACAATTAGCTCAGGAAGATGAAGGCTAGTTGAGGAAAACTAGCCCAGAATCCTGAGATGACTCAGTTTTTATAGGTTACTGAGAGGTAACCTCAGAGGAAAAAAATGGACCTACGACCTAATCCAGGTTGGGAGTAACAGCATTGGCCTTCCTACTCCACACAGTAATTGCCCTTCCTTTCTGATTCTCAAGAACAAAAGACCAGTGAGAGAGTAGGGCAGATGATTGGGGGGAAAGGGCAATAGAAGAGAAAACAAGCCTTGGTATACATGACCCAAATGAAGCCAGCCTGTAGTAGGCAAGAAAGAGGGGCAGTCATGGTTGGATATCTGCCAGCTGTCAGCACCAGGTGCCCTCCAGATTCTTTTATTTTTGCTCTTTAGAAGAAAACACAGAGAGCCAGTGCTTTCCAGAAATCATGGAACTCTTGTAAGTCTCTCAGGAGAAGTTATCTGTATTTTTTATTTTACCCAAGAGAGCAATGGAGGAAGTTTTTCTCACCTCACCCAGGGAACATTACCTTCCTAGCATGAATGAGAATAGTGTACTCAATAAGGATGAGATAGATAGGAATATCTCTCAGTTTATATTTTTCCCAATATCACATTGCTCAGGTAGTCAGGCAACGACTTGCGTTTTTTGAGTCCAGCCTGACCTCAGCTTGAATGCAATTCTGTTTATTTCCAATACGATTCCTCTTACGGAGATAACACAATGGAGGATTGAAGACAGAAAACTGCTAGCATCTAAACATCAATCAATGTGATCCCAGCATGTTCAGGACCAAAACAGAATATTTCATTTGTTTGAAGAAAAGGATCAGAACAGTTTAAAAGTTCATTACTTCTGGAGTACCCATAACAAAGAAGAGAGAAAACCACGTCATGACACGATCACAGATCACAGATCTGGAGCTGGAAGGGACCCCAGAGGCCAGCCAATGCTACAGGAAACTGAGACCAAGAGAGGTTAGATAGTTTGCCCAAGCTCATATAGGCAGCAATGAATGAGTAGTGGGAGGATTGGAATGCACATTGTTTGACTTTAAATCTAGCACCATTTCCACTACCAGGCCTATTGGTATTCTGAGGGCATCATCAGGGTCAGATGCGCACTCTCCATCCCTTGGAGCAGCAGGGACTAGGCGATTGATCTACAAAGAGTTGTTCTAATTGATCCAATAGACCATGTCTAGAATTTAAGTTTGTCTCCATATGTAGAATGCCGAGAACATAAGCAAAATAAGAAGTAAATGTGTGTTAAACTAAATATGCACACTGAAATCATATTTTATTAATGATCAAGTTGATTTCAATAGTGTGTACTGTTGCTGATTCTAAAGAGTTTCTCTACTTAAGTATTTTTCATCCTATAGTGAAACTTAACAAATTGGAACTGCTTCAAATAGCCCTTGTGGGTACGACTGAACGAAAGTGAAACTGAGGACATATAAATGTATACAAGCACTGTTTTTTCTACAAAGTGTATTGCTACATGGCACATGCTATGTCAAAGGTAGGAGGACCTGATCACATATTTACTTTGACAGAACTGAAAAAAGTGGGTTTTCCAGCTGCCCAGGGGCTGTGAGCAAGCTAGTCTTTGGCTACCCTAAAACAACCTGAGAACTTTACAGTGTATCAATGCAATCACAACAGGAAAATAATGCAATGCAAGGCATGGTGTCATGGATAAGGGAGCCAGCCTCAGTGTCATTGAGATCTGACTTCAAGTCTTGCCTTTGACATATTCTAGCCATGTGACCATGAAATAGTCATTAGACCTCTCAGTGCCCCTAGTACCCTTAGGCAATCCTAAGACTATGAGTTCTAGACAAATGACTCATCTGTTTTGGTGAATGTAGTTTATGCACTGGAAGTTTCTCACAGTAATCAAATCATAGGTCTGGACCTGGTCCCATCACCTGTGAAAAGAAAATAAAGGTAAAGAAAAAAATGAAAGGGAAAGGAAGGAAGAGGAGAAGATAGGAAAGGAATTATATAATCATCATTGAGTTTTTTAACTCAATCTCAAATGTCTCTCTATTTCCAGAATGGTCACTGAAATATTCTTTCACTAGGGTGAATATATAAATGTGGTTCATAACTGTGAAGCTGTGGTTTTGAAAGTGGTTATGGGTACAGTCAAAATAAGGAAACTTGTAGAGTTGGAGTTTCTTAGAACTAGAATTGGAAGGGATCTCAGAGGTCATCTAGTCTAAATTCTTAATGTTACAGAGGAAGAAATTGAGACCCACAAAGTGAATATTACTTGCCCATGATCCCACATGGAATAAAATGCCAAGGATGGAATTTGAACTCAGGACCTCATACTCTGGAACTAGTGGGGGAGGGGGTTGTTTGGTTTTTTTCTATGATACATGTCACCTTTCTGAAAAATACAATAAAGAGGTCATTTTGGAGAACATCTACTACTCATTATTAAGGTAGATCCTATAAAAAGAGATAGAGAATGTCTTTTCTAATAGTGTTCCATTTGGGCTTTATGATGTTGTACTTTTCTCAAATATATCACTGAAATAAGGCCACAGAGGTTGATGGAAGCAGTTTTAAAATGTCAAGAGGGTTCATATTTACAAGAAAAGCAAAAGACAAAGCAAAACAAAAACAAACCATTTGCGGGCTACCCCATCAGTCAAAGAGATCATTAATCTCTGCTCTTGGGGAATCACAAGCCACGAGGTCTCGGCTTCTCTCTGTCTTTCAGCAATCACCCCTATACTGTCTTTCTATCTCCTGCCCTGGGATACTCCAATGTCAGCTGAGACCAAAACATTTGTAAAACACTTTGGAATCCTTGTGATGTCTGAACATACAAGGCTGAAAGAAAAAAGAATCAAGTCTCCTCATTCAGATTATTTTACTGTGGGTTAAGAATCATTGACTTCATAGCTTACAGTACATGCCAATTCAAAAGAGAAAAAGGAAATGACCCTAATAATGATGTAAAAAGGGCTCTAAGTCATGTAATCTTCCTTTCTCCCAAAAAAATACCTACTATTGACTTTCAGAAACAGCTTCAAAATGGTCTCTTCGGAATAAGAAATGTATTCTTTCAAGTTGTCAGGCCAAAGGTGAAAAAAAAATCACCCCATGTTTTCTTTCTTCCCTTTGATATGTGCAATTGAAGGTATTTCTCATAGCAAACTAATATTTTCCCCATCTATCACACCGCATTAGAACATTTTTCATATTAGGTATAAGTATTAAAGGTTCATATTCCATAGCCCTGGGCTTTGCTGAAAAAGTTAAAATGGCAAGCACTAGAGAAAATATATTGGATTTTGTACAATATAAGTCTTCAGAATGCTGGATCCTAAGGGGTCAGGCTTCCTTTCTATTAGAATGGGAATTGCTCTGGGGCATTAAATTAGTGTGCCGAATATACCTTTGCAAGTAGCAATAGAAAGTAGACAGGCAGCATGAAGAAAGGCTCTGTCCCTCACATGTGCTACCTCAAGGAACTCGAGAGGTCCCTAGCAAATCACCTGGGGAGCCAGCTTTCAAATCTCTGTAATAACTGACAAATAGCATGATAGTATTGGAGTACAAGCCTCAGGGGTCAGAAAACATAACCAAGATCTTGTGTGGGCAGGGTGAGTGAAGCGGGGGAGTTGCCCCTTCTATGTCAGATTTCTTTAACAATCTGGAAAAATATTTTGTGACAGGTCCAAAATAGAAGAGATAATTCATGTTCTATTTGGCTACCTAGAGTTGAGAAAGAAGGATACCTTGTATTTCTTTGATGCTTTGTGGCATCACAGTTTGCTTGCCTGTCATCATAGATCTTGGATTTTCACAGAAATAGCAGGCCATAAATGTCCCAGCTCACCTTATTGGCCTTATTGCTGTATATAAAATAGCATTGGTGGTAGTACTAGTAGTAGTTGTAGTAGTAGTAGTAATAGTAGCAGCAGTAGCAGTAGTAGTAGTAGTAATGATGCTGAAGCTACAAACTGGCATTTACATAGTGGTTTAAAGTTTTCAAAGTCTTTTATACATTTTAGCCTATTTGACCATTACAGCAGCCATGTTATGTAGATGCTATTTTCATTTCTACATTACAGATGAGAAAGACGATTTTTAAAAGGTTAAAGTGAGCTGTCCTTTTTTTGTTTTCTTTTAATAGTATTTTATTCCCTCCAACTGTATGTTAAGACAATTTTCAGCATTATTTTTCACAAGATTTTGAGATCTAAATTTTTCTCCCTCTCTCTCTTCCTTCCCCTTTTCCTAAGATGGTTGGCAACTTGGTATAGGTTATACATATGCTATCATGGAAAACATATTTCCATATTAGTCATAGTTGTGAAAGAAGAAACAGATAAAAAGGAAAATAAATAAGTGTGTGTGTGTGTGTTCATCCTTCGTTGCCAAAGAAGATCATGACATCAGAGAAATAATGACATGACTTGCACTTGACTTTGTTTTGAGTAAGGGAGGGCTGTGCAGGTCACTAGCCTCACTTCTCCTCCAGACCCATCTGAATGCAGTGACCAGATATTCATCAGGATGACTGGAGATGACTCAGGATGAGGCAATTGAGGTTAAGTGACTTGCCCAAGGTCACACAGCTAGTGAGTGTCAAGTATCTGAAGTGAGATTTGAACTCAGGTCCTCCTGACTCCTGCACTGGTGCTCTATCCACTGCACCACCTAGTTGCCCCCTCCCCCCAAAAAAGGAAAATAACCACAAAACAGGAATAAAGTGACTGAAAAAGTATACTTCAATCTGCATTCAGGGTCTTTTAGTTCTCTATCTGGACGAGGATAGCATTTTCCTTGAAGAGTCCTTTGTATTTGTCTTGGATCATTGTATTGTTGAGAAGAGCAGAGTCATTCATAGCTGATCATCACAAGATGTTGCTGATATTGTGTACAATATTTTCCTGGTTCTGCTCATTTCCTTTTGTTTCAGTTTGTACAAGTTTTTCTAGGTTTTTTTCTGAATTCTGCCTGTTCATCATTTCTTACTGTGTAGTAGTATTCCATTACATTCATATACCACAACTTGTTCAGCCATTCCCCAATGGATGGGCATCCCCTCAATTTCCAATATTTTGCCACCATGAAAAGGGATGCTATAAATATTTTTGCATATGTAAGTCCTTTTCTCTTTCTAGTGGTAGTGCTGGATCAAAGGGTATGTGCAGTTTGGTTGCCCTTTTGGATAGTTCCAAGTTGCTCTCCAGAATGGTTGGATCAATTCACAACTCCACCAGTAGTGCACTGGTATTCCAATTTTCCCACATCCTCTCCAACATTTATCATTTTCTCTTTTTTGTCATATTAGGCAATCTGATAGGTGTGAGATGGTACCTCAGAGTCACCTTAATTTGCATTTTTCTAATCGGTAGCGATTTAGAGCATTTTTCATATGCCTTTGATTTCTTCATCTTAAAACTGCCTGTTCATATCCTTTGATCATTTATCAATTGGGGAATGACTTATCTTTTTAGAAATTTGAGTCATTTCTCTATATATTTGAGAAATGAGGCCCATATCAGAGACTCTTGCTATAAAAATGGTTCCCCAGCTTTCTCCTTTCTTTCTAATCTTAGTTGCATTGGTTTTGTCTGTGCAAAAGCTTTTAATTTAATGTAATCAAAATTATCAGTTTTGCATTTTGTAATACTCTCTATCTCTTATTTGGTCATGAACCTGTAACTCACTTAACGTTTTTAAGAATTTGGATGCTATACCACTTGGTACATATATGTTTACTATTGATATTACTTCATAGTCTATGGTACCTTTTAGCAAAATGTAGTTTCCTTCCTTGTCCCTTTTAATTAGGTCTATTTTTTGCTTTTGCTTTGTATGCAATCAGGATTGTTGAGGCATATGAGTAGGAGGAGGGTCTTGGTATTAGCATTTCCCCACTCCACCACACTAGGACTCAGGAGCTCTTACTGGCTTGCTGGGGTGTTTCCTGTCCTGGACTGTGCTCTTCTTTTACCTGACTGAGATAGACCTTTCTTGCTGATCTTTCAAGTTTCTTGGGCTAAGAGATTGTTTTGCCTTGTCTTTTTGCTGCTTCCACTGTTCCAGGATTTGTTTGGGGCACTATTTTATGGCTGTCTGGAGGTGAATCTGGAAGAATAACAGCAATTCCTAGCTTACTCCACCAACTTCGCTCGCAAAAGTCTAAGAGGTCATGCAACTGATAAGTATATGAAGTAGAAATTGAATCCAGGATTTCCTGATCTCAGGCCCATCTCTCTCACAGTACTGCACTAAGGAAAAATTGTACTGACAAGTCCTGTACCTAAACAGTGCCTCTCCAGCTGAATTTTTCTGTTTTCCAACCACACACTTAGGGTACTATCTACCATCTGAATGGTGCAGCCACAACTGCAAAACTCTGACCAGACCTGAAAATACATAAAATTCTGCTCTACTTTTCTGCCAAATCACTTACCTCATCTCTCTCTTTTGTCTCTATGTCTGTCTGTCTGTTTCTCTCTCTCTCTCTCTCTCTCTCTCTCTCTCTCTCTCTCTCTCTCTCTCTCTCTCTCTCTCTCTCTCTCGGTCTCTCTCTGCTTTAGGAGATCTTAAGCTATGTAAGCTTAAAACACTAAAAAAAATTACTCTAGCCTGACTCATAGAACATTTGAGCTGGATGAGTGTTTAGAGATCATTCAGTCTGCTTCATTCATTTCAGAGAAAAGGAAAGAGGTTAAGTGACAGCTTCAAGGTCATGCAGCTCATCAGTGACTCTCCTACTTCAGCTATTTCTCCCTGCAGCACATGCTCATGTGCCTCATTTCCCACACTTTTCCTAGGAAGGCACATGGGTAATTTTTTTCCCTTCTGTCCTATTTTATGTAGCTTTCAATGGCCTCTTTTCAGAGATGCAGAGTCACCAGAGGGCCATCTATCACTTTTCAGGCACCCTTTAGCTGTTGGATACACACACTGTTTTGAAAGCAGAAGGCTAGACTTTGGATTAATTATACCACAGTCAGGAACTTGCTGGAGAAATGGCATAAAATCCATCAGGACTGACTGGTTACGTATTGGATATGTCCTGTCAAGCTATTCTAACCTTTATGTCAGAGAAGCCTCTGGCACAAGGGCCCTAAGTTAATTGCACTATGTGTATGCATGTGTGTGTGTGTGTGTGTGTGTGTGTGTGTGTGTGTGTAGTGAGGGAGTTGTTATACTTCTCTTAGCTTACACTCCAAGTCCAAAAATAGTAGGGGTTGGGAGGGGGGGGGATCTCTCAACTGGACAGCTCTCCCCACATTTATTAGCATTGACCATTTTGCTAAAAAAAAAAAAAAAAAAAGCTAAGATGATCAATTAATTTGATAAATTCTATGGCAAATCTCTTGCAGGTTGCCACAGCACTCAGTGCTGCTAGTCACCTTGTCTCAATTAGGGGAGGATCTCTGACTGAAACCCTTCACAGTACGGTACTGGAGAAAGAAGCCTTTGCCTACAGTGAGGGAGGCTGAATTGGAGTACATGTTCTCACACTCATTATTTGTGTGACTTTGCTCAAGACCCTTCTCTTTTCTGGGCCTCCCTCAGTCTCCCCATCTTAAGCTTCTTAAGCTTTTGTAGGTCCAGGTCGCTTTTGGTAAGCTATTCTCTTCCCAGTAAGGAAGGCCATACATAAGACTAGTAATGGGATGGTGAGCATCATCTTCCTCCCATCCTTTTGCTACCAGACCTTCAACTTCAGCTTAACCCCTACTCCTTTTGATGCTCAAGAACCATATCCAAGGTAGGAGACTTAGACAGCCTATAGAGAGATGCTCCCCTCATCCTTTGCAGCTGCCTGAAAGCCAATAGTCAATCCCTTCTTAGGATCTAGGTGAACTTTAACTCATCTCTATGGAAATCTCCTCTTGACTTTGTTTCTTTCTTCCTGTGACAAAGTGTGCTCCTCACAGGTTTAAGAAACCCATCCATGTATTCCAATTATACTCCAACTCAGTGCCTTGTATAAAAGCACTTATTAAATACTTTTTAAACTGAATTGAATTCATGGCCCAAATGCTGGGTACAGTTATATCAACCAATAGAGGAATTTCATCCCTTCCCTAGCTCCATAGACCCCTCACTCTCTAGATGGCAGTTAAGCAAATTAAAGTACTAACCCCTTTATAATGTGGAAGAAAAAGAATATTTGCATAAAGAAAAGTGATAAACTCATCTTGAGAAGAAACATAGTCCTTCAGATAAAAAGTACTAGAGGAGAGGCAGGTAGTTTTGAGAAGCTGAGAGAATGCTGTCCATTAGATAAATGTTCGGAAAGGTCCTGTTTGAAAGCAGAATACTGACTACGGTAAAGAGGACTGCAGTTCATTGTGGTCTGTCAATTCATTTATATATGACTATTGTCATAAATAAAATACAATAGAACATGGATAATATTAATATGTGGTTTTCTAAGTTGATATGCAACCCACAGGAATCCTTATGTATGGTTTAGTGGCCCTCATTTATATTAGAGTTTGATATCATGTTGCCTCTAACATTGGGGTTAGGCCTATCGGCAGGGTGGTGTTTCACATCACAAGTTAGAGAAGAATGAGAAGGCTCTGTAGAAGACAGAGAGAGGGTGAGGATGATGACCAGAAGAAGCTGGAGAAGTTGACTACACAAGGAGTAAGAAGAAGCTAGGGACAGGAAACAAAATTCAGTGAGAAAAGCTGGCTACATTACATAGAACATAAGCTGATAGCAGCTCAGCAGAACTTACAGGCAGTCTATGAAGCTAAAATGAGGAATTATTTGATTAGAATAGGGCACTCTGTCTGTTGGAAGCTGATTGGAGACAAGGAGAATCCTTTGTTATTTGAAGACCTGTCTAGACTTATTTCCCTCTAGCATAACTACAACTTAAGAGAGGGAAAACCTCTTACAGTGTTTCCCTTTATTACCTTCTATATTGTAAGAAAGAGAAAGAAGACAGGCTTGTTGAGAACTCTGTGTGTGTGTGTGTGTGTGTGTGTGTGTGTGTGTGTGTGTATTAAAAGAGTGTAACATATTCTCAGTGCACTGCCCAGGGAAGCTGTGTGCTAAAAGTGCTTAACACTGCTTCAGTGGCCCCAGAGCATCAAAGAAGTAGCTTTTGGCCAGCTAAAGAGTTGTAAAGATTAGAAGCAGAGGGGCTAGCAGAGAAGCAATTTGGCTCAACAGGTGGTACTTGGTATAGACTGTTCCCTAAAGAAATCAGGGTAAGAAGGACTGAAATTGAAAAGGGTAAGTTGCCATGGGTATGTGGGTGTGTGTTTATCCTTGGTTGCCAAAGAAGACCATGTCATCAGAGAAATGATGACATGACTTGCATTTGTCTTTATTTTGAGTGAGGAAGGGCTGTGCAGGTCACTAGCCTCACTTGTTCTCCAGAGCCATCTGAATCCAGTGGCCAGATATTCATCAGGATGACTGGAGATGACCCAGGATGAGGCAATTGGGGTTAAGTGACTTGCCCAAGGTCACACAGCTAGTGAATGTCAAGTGTCTCAGGTGAGATTTGAATTCAGGTCCTCCTGACTCCTGCACTGGTGCTCTATCCACTGCACTACCTAGCTGCCCCAAGGGTATGTTAGTAACTCCCCACCAACTTTCTGTAAGTTTATGTCAACTCCTCCCCAGCATATACTGCATACATTGGTAGGAAAGTATGAGCTAGGTTTATAGGTGGATTGTGATGTTCTGATTATTCTGTTTATGACTTCAAATGAATAAATGTTATAACTCTAATTGAGTTTGCTTTCTCATTTATTAAATACTTCATGCTTAAGGATCAATGGTGTTATTGTAATTGATTTATGTAAATTACCTCCCACACTGGTGGGGGCTCAGGATTTAAAGTGGTGAGTAATAGAAATGTACTACCTATACAAACACACACACACACAGGGCTTACCTATAGGACTCGGGGAGTTTGAGTTGTACTGGTGTGGTTATGGCTAAAATATCCTTAACATCTGAAATGCCATCAGTTATAAATACTTTTCATGCTAAGAATCATTACGGAAAACTGGATAAAACAGGGACATCTAAAGAGAATAGTTAATAACTATGACTGACAATGCAGTAAACCTGATTTGAGTACTAAACTCCAAGAGAGAAGCAGCATACAAATCATGGTGTGTACAGGGAGTAACTGGACCTAAGAAGGTGTACCGAGTTAAAATCCTATCTCAGACTCTTAATGGCTTTGTGGCCCTGAGCAAGTCACTCTTTTCCCATTTTTCCTCTTCTGTAAAATGAGAAAGTTAGCCTCAGTGGTCTCTAAAGCCTCTTCCCACTTTAAATCTATGATCCTAGGATGCCACTATAGCCCCAGTGTGCCTTTCCGTCTCATCATCAAGATGCATAGTGAGTATCATGTGATGAAATTCTTAAAATAAAGCCTCTGGGGGCTAGAGCTATTTCACAGGATGAGAGGAGTTGGCCATAGAGAAACTGAGTCAATGTAGTCAAATAGGCCCTACGTTAAGGAGTTAGTTGCCCTTATTTTTAGATACTTACTACTTCGGCAGTAAGTCCTTTGTGCACATGTGATATTAAGTAAGTCACATCCTTTCTCTGGGCCTCAGTTTCCTATTCTGTAAAATATAGGGATTGGATTAGATCTCCAAGGTCTCTTCTAGCCCAATAATTCCTGAACACATTCCCTTAAATGCTGGTGGGATACTATTTAGTTATCACTATGTGTATGTGTGTGTGCATACACACAAATACAGATATTATAATTTTACACAGACTTGTGATTTCACTGGTAGAGAGAACTCCTTCCTTCAATGTAGACCTAGAACCTCAAAGTCTTAGAAGGTTTTCTAAGACATTGGAAGGTTAAAACTGACTTGTCCAGATTCACACATCCAGTATGGATCAGAGATAGGATTCCAAAACTCAGGACTTGTAGACTTCATGGAATGCTTACCTCTTCTGTATACCTCCTTCACTGACTCTCAATACAGAATCAATTAAAATTTAAGTGAGCTATGGTGATTGAAATGAAATGGAGCAAAGCTCTTGGGTTGATATTTCAATGGAAAATGCCAAGGTTACTCTCTACTTGAATTCAAGTCCTAGTTTGAGTTCAGAAAACAATAGTCGCCTTAATTCTACTATATTTTCAGAAATCAGCTTTTTCTTATCTAAGGTTAAAGCATAATTACTTGCTTTCCATAATGTGTAAAGCAGTACAAATTGAAACAATCACAAGAAATTGCCTTCAGATGGCAGTGACTATGTTGAGTCATCTCCATTTGATTTTCCTTCCGAGGAAGAGCTAGGAGAGTGTAGACTATCCCTCTAAAAATGAGCCTGCACCTTTTCAACAGAAACTTAGACGTAATTTAGTTGAAAGCACACATTTCCAGATTTCTGGTTTCCATCATCAAGTCAACTCAAAGTTCCTTGAGTGTTTCATTCCATTTGGAAAACGTCTTTGACAAACATAGCAGCCACGTTAATTGAGAACAATTACCCCTAACCTAGCAAGGTGACCTTAAGCCAGCTAACAGTGTGTACCTGAGGAAATTTAAGGTTTTCATAATTTAGTAAGTTTCCAATGGTGTAGCTCTGACTCATCACAGAAACTGTTCATCTTTCATGGAGCTCACATACATGGGGTAAATCTGTTACTATTTCCTGAGTTTTAGAAAGCTGTGATTCTGGGCCAGATCTTTATTTTATTTCTAAAACCTTCCACAAAAGTTCTAATTCTTTGGCTTTTGTAGGGTCGGCTCTATCAGATCCTTTGACTAAAATTCTAGGTGTCCTTTATTTTCTGTAAAATTTTTGATGATAATTGACATTTGTTAGTGCTTTACAGGACACAAAGAACACTCTACATACAACCAATGAATGAGGGAGGTACTACAGGTATTATTAACCATCTCCCTTCATTTTCAAGTCCAGAGAGTTTAAAAGACTTGTCCGTGATAATATAGTCAGTGTTAAAAGCAGGATTCAAACTCAGATCTTTTTGGTACAATGAAAAGAGTTGTTCTTGTTCTTTGCCCTTCCTTTTCAAAGAGGATCAATGACATCAGGAGGTAATGTCTTGACTTGTGCATGAATGTGATTTAATTGAGACATAGTTGAACACAGTTGACAGACTCACTCTTCCAAAATCATCAAAGTCCAGTGACAAACAAAATTCTAGACAATTGACGATGGCTGTGGATGCAGGAGATGACCTTGGTGTTTTCAATGTCTGAGCAAGCTCTAAAACAGGCCTGCACAACATACAGCCCATGGGTCACTTGTGATTTGCCAAAGAATTTCCAGTGGCTTGTGAAAAACATAGGTTTGCCACTGCTCACTCTCCCCCATTTGTCATATGACCCACAGCAATCAACCATTGTCAGTCTTTCTCTAGTCTGATCTGTCTGCTGCCTGGAGAAGCCTGTATGTTGGACAGGTCTGCTCTAAATGCTCTACAGGGCCTGCTTTAGCCCCCTCATGGCCACTGGGACAAATTGTTCTCATCTACCTATTCCATCACAGGAAGTCTTCACATGCATGGGGTAGACACCCCCTTAACTCATCCATGGGTCTCTGGTCCACTGATTACTCTCAACGTGGTTTAGCCCCTTTGCTGAGACAGCTTACTAGGGTGTGGCTATTGTGTATCCTACAACTTTCTCGGAGCCACAGATAGTACTACTGAATGAGAAGAATCATCTCTCTGTCCCTCAGTTTCCTAGATAAATGAGTTCTACAGAGGCATGTTGTGGCACAGTACAGAGAGTATTGGGTCTGGAGCCAAGAAGACCTGAGTTCACTGTCAGTCTCAGAAACATACTGGCTGTAAGACCCTGAACAAGTCACTTAACTTCTCAGTGACTCCAGGGAATTCTCTAAGATTAAAAATTGTAGAAAATGGGGCATCTACATGGAACAGTATATAGAGTACTGGCCTCGAAGTCAGAAGAACCTGAGCTCATATCCAGCCTCAGACACTTACTAGATGTTTGACCTGGGCAAATCACTTCATTTCAATTACCTCCAAAAAGAAAAGAGAAAAAAAGAAAATTGTAGTTATAAAGTATGTTGATTGAGGGGGTTTCCTTAGCAGAAAGATCTACATCAAATAAATCACAGGTCCAGAGGAAAACCAAAATTTAAAAAAATGTTGAGGGGAAAAAGCTTATAGCCCATTTTCATCCACAATACAGCCTATCTGTACTGTGCCTACTTTTTCCAGAATCTACTCCTGAACTGACACTCAGTGTCTGCAAAAAGCTTGCTTTTGATACATGGGATATCTGAACCACGTTAACTAACCATTTCTCTAGATTCTCCAAGATCTCTGGCCTTATTATGTTAGCTTATTAGGAAGCCAAGTACCTGGGCCACATCATCTCAATTGTCTGCAGAAATGTCTTCACTGAGTTACGATTTAATGTTATGCCCTCAGCCTTTATAGACGGTCGATACCAGAATGGCCCATCTGAGCAGTGCTTCTGTGTCTTTGGCAAATCAGAGTTCAAGACATTATCCACTATGTGATCCAATACCCGTTAGCCAAAGCTTCAAATGATAAATCATTCCTCCAGTTTAGTTCCAGGAAGAGGTTGTCTCAGCGGATGAATTTGTCTGCTTCCTTCTGTCACACAATCAAAGCTATGCAACCCTTCCTTGGGCTTCTTGTTTCTATTTCTATTGCCAAGTAACTCAGAGAGCACATCTCAGGTGCCTGATAATATCTACTCCCTCTGCTCCTTCTAGATGGTGTCTATTCTGATTTTATCTCTGATTTTCCTGATTTGCATTATTGTTTAATTATGGAAGATGCCATTCCTTTTGGAAGGAGACAGGATGTACATTTTTGAAATGAGTTCATTCGTATTTATTGTCATTGTAATGAGACAATGATTGGAATGTTTTCTTGATGCATTTTAATAGAGAAATGAGTTGACACTAGACAGGTTGCTCATATACTCTACTGGATACAGTCATGAACACTTTCCTTTTTCCAGAGGTGAGCAGCTGCTCTTTCTTTTCTTCTGGTAGCATCACTGTAAATGATGGCATTGTTATGACATCCTATTATTTTATTGATCTGTATCTCCAGTCTTGGAGTGATGACTTTATCATAGCTTCTCTGTTTTTCAGACACATTTGTCATTCTTCTGGAACAATATCAAGGAAATGAAATTAATTGGAAAAATATCTGATGGTTTTTATATAAGGTAAATGCTTTTGTCAGGAACCAGGTAAGCAGGAACGTTGCCCTACTCAAAACAGTAATTAAATGAAAATTTGTAATTGGACATGTTACAAAACTTCTCAGAACAACTGATATGGCGACTGTCAACACGCAGGATTTTTTTTTCTTGTACTTTCAAAGATATTGTTTCCACCACTGGAATGACTATAAAGGTTTGGTCAAAAACCACCAATAAGCATCTGGAGTACAGGTTAGAGATGAACAGAACCTTGAAGATGATGTCGTTCAGCCTCTTCCTCCCTTCCTGCCTCATTTTTACAGGAGAAAACTGAGGCCCAGGGAGTGAAAAAATTGCACAGCTACTCAGTATAAGAGCAGGGTTTTGAATCCAGGGTCTCTGGCTCCAAATATAGCACAATTTTTCTTACCCTACTCAATTTTCCTAAGCACTTATTTGAAGAGATATACTCTCAAATAATGACTCGATGACTAGAAATTTCCCAAAGTTATACATAGAAAACAAGATTAATAAGTGCTTATCGATATCCCCACTTATTTATCTCTATCCAAACTTTATCAGCATGATCTATAAACCCTTGAGAGTAATCTTGATGAAAACATGAGCAGGAAACAGGCAAGCTTTTGTAGAGAGTACTCTGCAGCAGACCATGTCTTCAAAGTCACACAAACACACAAATGGACTGAGAGATATGGAGGGATGCAACATGGCAGAACAGCAAATGCACTAGACTTGGAGTTATGGATACAGAATGTGAGAACTAGAAGGGCTCTTAAATATTGAGTCCAAACCCTTCATCTAACAAGCTTGGGGACATTGACTAACTTACCCCAAACCAGACAGATAAGTGATAGGGCCAGGATTCAAAGCCAGGTCCTCTGACTCCAAACCCAGCAGTTTTCTCCTGTACCTCCCCAGTCCCCCAGAGTTCCTAGTTTAACTTCCAACTCTAAAACTTCAGTGGGTTCTGAGTTTGTAGCTGAGTATTGTTGGTTAAGTCATTTCATAAGCCTCAGTTGCCTAATCTGTCAAGCAGAGCTAACAATATTTGTAACATTTATCTCACTGGGTTGTTATGAGGAATATCATTTGTAAATATAAAAAGCCCCCTTAACAGCTCTCCTCTAATAAAAAAAATCTCTCACGCATATGTTAAGCTCATAGATTGCTTTGTAGGTTGAACCACAGAAATAACTTTGTTCAGTGATTTTTGGATGGTCAATATCAAGGGAGGCAAAAAGCAAGGAGACGTATGCTTGCCAAAAGTGTTCGTAGACGGTGCTTGTAATGACTGACTAAAATATTGACTGTGGTAACTGGATGTTCTAGCACAAGGTAGACAGCCTCAATGTTTAGTGAAGTAAAGAATTTAAGTGATGATGAAGATAACTGAACTCCATTCCTCCCCTTCCACCAAAAACAGTGGTTGCTGTTGCTGTTGCTTGGTATCAAGATTATGCTACCTATTTTGCTAGGTCATTATAAAGGCTAAAAAAGAGACATAGTGCAAGGTTGTTTTTAGAATAGATAATAACAAAGCTCCTCTGATGTCTTTGCAATTCATAGAGAGTGAGCTCCAGCAGACCCTACCACAGGCCTAGCTCCAATGACAGGCCTCATCATGAATTCTATGTCTTCTGTCTGAAGACTAGTGTAGCCAGGTCAATCACCTCACCTGGCTCATCATCAGTACATTAGATATTTTCATCGTAGTTCTCCCATATTACCTACAGGAATCTAGAACAGCTACAATTGGGCCTGGTGCTAACATTGCCCACACTAAAGAAACTATAAACTCTTGAAATAAAGAAGAGTGTCTACCTGTATACATATGTATGTGCTTGTACAGAAGAGACTCAACCATAAATTATCCTCAAAATTACCTTGGTTCTATAGTCAAAAACAATTCTTATGGGCTCCATCCAAGTATAGGGAAGGCTCAAAGAATTCTTTTTTGATGGAATAGAAGACTTGGAGCCTGAAACTTTGACAATACTATCTGAGAAGGCCTAATATCATGCTGAACACCAGCCAACTTTAATAAATTTAAAATGCCAATCATCATTTTTCTAGGGTAATACCTAGAAACAGAAAATGGGAGACCTGGAAAGGATTTTAGATTCCATCTAATCCAAAGCCCTCATTTTACAGAAGAGCAAACTGAGGTCCAGAGAGGGAAGTTATTTGCCTGGAGTCATTTAAAAATATCTATTATTTATTTATAAAATAAATATTTTCTTTATTTCTTCTCAACAAAAACTGCACATTGCAACTGCAAATTTAATAAAATACAATTATTATTTAATTTAATCAAATGATTCTCTTGAACAAGATTTTAACTAAAATGAATGCAATTTAGCCAACAGTCCTGAATTGGTGTCAGGAAGACCTGAGTTCAAATCTCATGCCTTAGATACTTACCACTTTGTATGACCCCGGCCAAGTTGCTTAAGCTCTGCCTCAGTTTTCTTCTCTCTAAAATGAGAATAATGGCACTTGCTTCACACGACTGATATAAGGATCATATGTAAAGGTAACTCTTGTAAAATGTTTTGCAAAATGTAAAGTGCCATGAAAATGCTAACTAGCTATAATTATTATTTTTAACAAGTGTCCACTACAGTCAAAACATTGTGAAGGCGATGGCAGAGACAAGAATAAACAATCTGCTCTCACAGAGATTAACTTTACTTCTTATATCCTACCTAAGAGATGCTCATCTCTTATATATGGACATACATATATTACATACATATGGACAACATCAGCATTATAGAATAAAGAAATTTAAGATGTTTCCAGGTAATGGGAAAAAAATATATACATGAGATAGGCCAGAAAACTTAAAAAGAACGTCTCTAATTAAAATTATTTTAAAATAAATTTTAATTACATAATATATATTATAAAATAATATAATCAATTTTCATCAAGATTGCATTTTCTAAAATATGACATGTTCTTCAGAGAATATTCTGTGCACCTCACTGGTATGTATCCTCCTTCTTTCTTAGGTGTTGCTTTTTTCTCGAATAATTTTTTCTTCTTTTTTCTGGGTAAACCTCCAAGAGTTTCATTTGGTTCAAAGATAAAACTTTGCAACGCAAAATTCTTCAAGCCCCTACTGTGATTTGCTTACAAGCATGAGCACATCTGTAATGTCCAGTTTTGCATAATCAGCAATGCTTGGCAATCTTGCTTCTCTTAGGAGGAAAGGGCAGCTCGAACCAGACCAACAAGCTCCAAAGATCTAATGATGAAGAGCACAAAATTCGCTGCATATCTAGTTCCTTCTCCATTCAATAACTGTTTCCGTTGGAATGTCAATGGCTGGACAATTAACTTTGTCTAAAGCCCTTCCCCCAATCCAATAAACATAGCTGAGTATTTCTGGACCTTTTTAGGAAATAGTCATGTTTGTTTACTCAAAGTCTCAATGTCATCCATAGAAGTGGGATATGAATTCTTGACTTTGGGGAAATTGGAATTCACTTTTCTGAGAAAACTGACTATTGTGCTACCTTTAACTCTGGTAGTTCCTTGAATGGCAACACTTGGATAGCCACTGTGGTAGCTTTCTCTGTTAGACAGTTTTTTCCAAGGGCCTTTAGAGAGGCCCAGTGTCATTTCAAAAGCATCCTTCTTCTTTGTTAATGAAAGGCACTGCAAGATTGCCACCGGAGAGCACCTGAGTGACAATCCAGGTCTGTTTCATAAGAGGTGAGTTAAGTCTAAGTCAAATAGCTTGGGTAATGTTTATCAGAATATGCAAGAGGCATTGTCATAGTCATCAAAGACATTGGCATTCAGCACCTTCCAGGTCTGATTCAATCTGAAATTATAAACTCTAAAGAAAAGTGTTCAAATACACAAAAAAATCAATTATGTTCACAGGACAAAGAAGTCTCAGACCAATGTTTTTTCTCAAAATTTGTTGGAGTTCCTTAAAGATAACTCTTTAAGAAGAAACGGCATAGAGACAGAAGTAGGGGCTAAATAATAATATAGATAAGAGGTACAGTGGATAGAGAGCTGGACTTTGGGTCAGGAAGACCTGAATTCAAATTCCACCTCAGATACTTACTAATAATAAGGCTCTGGGCAAGTTACATAACCTCTCTATGCCTCCGTTTCATGATCTGTAAAATGGGGACAATTTTATACCTACCTCATGGGGTTATTAAAAGGGTCAAATAAGCTAACAAATGTAAAGTACTCTGCAAACCTTAAAGAAATATAAAAATGTTGGTTATTATTATTATTAATGATAAAGGAGCATCCGGCATATATCTAGCACTTTAAAACTTATAAATTACTTTGTTGACATTATCTCATAGAAGACTCACAATTGTTTTGTCAAATAAGTATGACACTTTTTTATGATCCCCTTTTATAGATGAGGAAGACCCAGGCACAGTGCTCTAAACAGTAGGGGTACACCCCCTGCCTTCTAGGAACTGACATTCTAGCAGGGAAGTTAACATGTACACATACAGGTCACATATACATAACACAAAGCAGATAGAAGGGAGGGAGCACTGGTCACTTGGAGGGTCACAGAAGCTTGGTTAATTAGGACAATGCAGATAGGCAATATGGGTAATTCAGGACCACTCTTTCCCATGCAATAAAATGAATGTGTACTTTATTTCTTGAATTACCTAGATAACATTTTCATTTTTCTCTGGAGATGGATTGGAAGAATGTGACTGTTTGATACAAAAATATTGGGCAGATGTAATCTCAAATTGTCAATGGATGAGATGACCACTAGCTAGTGAACTAATTGACTGCTTTCTCAGTACAGGTATTCTGAGGCTAGGGGTCCCTTATCATCTGCAATCACCAAAACTAAAAGAGCCATACATCTACTGTGTGACCATCAAAGTCTCTAATACTTCAAGAATGTGATTTTCTCAGTTTGTAAAATCTTTCTGCCAAACAGATCACAACCCCTCCATGTCTTAGTAGATGGCATTGGTAAGTTGTGATAGCTGTAATTTGTCACTCAATGTCATAGAAGGATCACTGAGAGTTGTAAGGATTCTTAATGTTTATCTAGTTCAACATTCTCATTTTACAAATGAGGAAACTGAGAACCAGAAAGGCTAAGTGATTTGCACAAAGTCACAGAGATAATAATTCACACTTGAGATCTGAACCTATCTTACATCCTACATAAGAGATATTCATCACACATACGGACAAAATCAACATCAAGGGTTAGAGAAATTTAAGATTTTCTGGGTAAAGGAAAAAAGCCACATGAGATGGACCAAAAAATCAGAAAAGAGCATTACTAATTAAAAATGATCAATGTTTTCTAAAACATGGCATGCTCTTCAGAGGAGATTCTGTGCATCTCACTTGTATGCATTCTCCCTCTTTCTTAGGTGTTGTTCTTTTCTGGAATAGTTTTTTTCCTTCTTTTTCTGGGTAAATGTCCAAGTGTTTCCTTTGGTTCAAAGATAAAAAAAACCTTGAAACACAAAGTTCTTCAAGCCTCTACAGTGAATTTTTTTCTCCAGATTTAACACTAGGTATTCCACTACTGTACAGGGTCATGGTCAGTCTTCTGGAAATGATCCTATGTGAACTTAGCAAGATCAATTTGGGAGAACAGTGACCTCATGGGCCCCTGCTAGACTTCTAGAAAAGACTGTCTCTGGAGTCAAAGGACCAAGGTCAGGTGTGGGAAACCTGTGGCCTCAAGGCCACATGTGACCCTCTAGGTCCTCAAATGTGGCCTTTTGACTGAGTCCAAGTTTTACAGAACAAATCCCTCCATTTAAGGAGATTTGTTCTGTGGAGTTTGAATTCAGTCAAAGAGCCACATTTGAGGACTTAGAGGCCACATGTGGCCTCAACGCTGCAAGTTCCTCACATTTGATACAGGGTTTATATCTCACCTCTGATGTTTACTACCTGTGTGACTGTAGGCAAGGCATTTTAACTTTACTGTGCCTTAGTTTCCTCAGCTGTAAAATAAGGGGGTTAGTCTAGATAGTCTATGAGATGTCATCCAGTTGTAGACCTTTCCAACTTGGTGGGATGAATCAGAACTAGCATAGCCTTGGAGAACTAGGAGTCACTTCTAGCCAACAGTGATGCTTTAGAAGTAAACGTTAGGGGAGGGGAGAGACTTCTATATTTTTGTACAGAAATCCAAAGTCCAAAAGAACCACAGGCTGCATGTATGCAACATGGTATAGTGGATAAGACACTGGACTTGGAGTCAGAAAGACCTGAGTTCAAATTCTGTCTCAGATAATAACTGTGTGACCCCAGGCAAGTCACTTATCCTCCCTGAATCTCGGTTTCCTCAGCTTTAAAATGACAGGACTTGTACTTGATAACTTCCCAGGTACAATCTAGTTTTTAAATCTATGAGCCAATAAAAAATCAGAATCATGTGTAGGCTGAAAGTAGTTAGCTCAGATATCACCAATTTAGACATAGGTGGAATGACCTATGTAAGGTATTCAGATAGAGCTATGTCTTCATAAACTTTGTAAAGGCCACACGTGATAAATAAGGCTCACTGAGTACAGTAGAGAGATTGTGAATTTCAAAGTGAATTTTGGGTACTGACATTTAGAAATATTTACATATCAAGAAATAATTAAGCTTTGTTATTGATCTAAGAAAGGGGGAAGAGGTCATGTGTTATAGTAGAAAGTACACTGAACTATGAATGAAGACAAATGGATTCTTAGTTCTGCTACAAACTAGCTATGTGGATTTGGACAATCCATTTTAGCATTTCTGTTCTAATGAGGGGGTTAGACTAATAAGGTATTCTTATACGGGTTTTTTAAATTGATTATCCTATGTATTTTATGCATTCGTGAACCTAATTCTGACAAGGGGTCTTTAGGCTTCACCAGACACTACCCAAGGGATTCAGGACCCAAAAGAAGTCAAGAAACTCTAGACTAGATAATAGCAAAATCCTCTCCCAGAACTACCAGTCTCTTATCTATTCAACAGATATACTAAGCTTCTCTAGTGCCACACTCTGTTCAAGAACACTGGCCCTTGATTGGGGGCAGAGCCAAGATGAGGGAGTAGAAGGATGGACCTGTAGAAGCTCCCCTCCATAGCCCATAAAATACCTGTAAAAAATGACTTGAAACAAATTCTAGAGCAGCAGAAGTCATAAAACGACAGAGTGAAAGAGATTTCCAGCCCAAGGAAGCCTGGAAGGCCAACAGGAAAAGTCTATTGCATTGGGCACAAGGCAGCTCATAGCCTGGCCTTGACTGTGACATGGCAGGGACAGGACTGGAACAGGCTTCGGGGGTGGAATCCCTGGCAGCAGCTGTGGTTCCCAGATTGCTCAACCCACAAATACCAAAGATAGCTTCAAGGGTCAGTGAGAAAGCTCTTTCACCTGTGTAAGAAGGGGATGAGGTCTAGCCCCTCCAGCAGCAGCAGCTGCAGCAGGATCCCTTTTTGGAACCCTCAGCCTAAAGCCCCTGGGGGAATTGAGCCGCTGATCTGAATCTCAGCCCTGAGTGGCTCTCCTGGGTTGAAGAATAGTGCTAGTGTGGTGGAGCTGGAGGTGGTTGTGGAGAGGGAATTGTACTCAAAGATCCTGGGCAAAACAGAGAGCTTGTGGTTGCTCATAGACAAGAGAGCAGGCTAAGAGAAGAATAAACTCCTCTCCCTTGATTGTGCCACCTTAGAGGAACTGAGAACTTACAGGTCCCCAGAGTATACCCGACTCTTGACAAAGAACTCAAAGTCAAGTAATTGGCTAGAAAAATGCCCCCAAAAAAGAAAAAAAATAAGACTACAGAGGGCTACTTTCTTGGTGAACAAGTATTTTCTTCCATCCTTTCTGATTGGAAAGAACAATACACACCATCAGAGGAAGACCTAAAAGTCAAGGCTTCTGCATCCGAAACCTCCAAAAAAATATGTAATGGACTCAAGCCATGGAAGGGCTCAAAAAGGATTTTGAAAATCAAGTGAGAGAGGTAGAGAAAAAATTGGGAAGAGAAATGACAGCAATGCAAGAAAATCATGAAAAGTGAGTTAACAACTTGCTAAAGGAGACCCAAAAAATGCTGAAGAAAACAACACCATTAAAAATAGGCTAACTCAATGGGCAAAAAAGGTTCAAAAAGTCAATGAGGAAAAGAATGCTTTAAAAAACAAAATTAGCCAAGTGGAAAAGGAGGTTCAAAAGCTCACTGAAAATAGCTCTTCAAAAATTAGAATGGAGCAGATGGAAGCTAATGACTTCATGAGAAACCAAGAAATTACAAAACAAAAGCAAAAGAATGAAAAAATTGAAGATAAAGTAAAATATCTCATTAGAAAAACAACTGACTTGGAAAATAGGAGAGACAACTGAAAATTATGAGACTACCTGAAAGCCATTATCAAAAAAAAGAGCCTAGACTCTTATTTCATGAAATTATTAAGGAATACTGCCCTGATATTCTAGAACCAGAGGGCAAAATAAATATTGAAAGAATCCACCGATCACCTCCTGAAAGAGATCTAAAAAGAGAAACTTCTAGGAATATTGTAGCCAAATTTCAGAGTTCCCATGTCAAGGATAAAATATTGAAAGCAGCTAGAAAGAAATAGAGTATTGTGGAAATACAATCAGGATAACACAAGATCTAGCAGCTTCTACATTAAGAGATCATGGGGCTTGGAATATGATATTCCAGAGGTCAAAGGAACTAGGACTAAAACCAAGAATCACTTACCCAGAAAAACTGAGTATAATATTTCAAGGGGAAAAAGTGGTTTTTCAATGAAATAGAGGACTTTCAAGCATTCTTGATGAATAGACAGAGCAGAATAGAAAATTTGACTTTCAGACACAAGAATCAGGAGAAGCATGAATAGGTAAAGAGGAAAGAGAAATCATAAGGGACTTACTAAAATTGAACTATTTACATTCCTACATGGAAAGATCATATTTGTAACTCTTGAAACTTTTTTCAGTATTTGGGTAGTTGGAAGGATTACACACACACACACACACACACACACACACACACACATATGTAGACAGAGAGCACAGGGTGAGTTGAATAGGAAGGGATGATAAATAAAGAAACAAAATCAAGAGGTGAGAGAGGAATATATTGGGAGGTGAAAGGGAAAAATGGAATGGGGCAGGTTATCTCTCATGAAAGAGGCAAGAAAAAGCTTTTTCAATGGAGGGGAAAAGGGAGAAGATGAGAGGGGAAAAGTGAAGCTTACTCTCATCACTTTTGGCTTAAGGACTAAATAACATGCACATTCAATTTGGTTTGAAAATCTGTCTTACACTACAGGAAAGCAAGGGAGAAGGAAATAAGTGGAGTATAGAGGGCATGATAGAAGAGAGGACAATGTGAGGAGGGAGTAATTAGATGTAAACACATTTGGGGAGGAACAAGGTCAAAAGACAAAATAGAATAAATGGGAGCAGGATAGGATGGAGGGAAATATAGTTAGTCTTTCACAACATGACTATTATCGAAGTCTTTTGCATAACTACACATATATAACCTATATTGAACTGCTTGCCTTCACAGTAGGGATGGGTGGGGAGGAAGGAAGAGAGAGAAGTTGCAACTCAAAATGTTAGGAATGAAGGTTGAGAATTGTTTTGGCATGCAACCTGGAAACAAGAAATACAGGCAATGGGGTACAGAAATCTATTTTTCCCTACAAGAAAAGAGAGAAGATGGGGATAAGGGATGTGAGGGTTGTGATGGAAGGGAGGGCAGGTTGGGGGAAGGGATAATCAGAATGCTTGGCATTTTTTGTTGGGGGGTGGGGAGAGATGGGGAGAAAATTTGGAACTCATAATTTTGTGTAAATGAATGTTGAAAGCTAAAACTAAATAAATAAACATAAAAAAGAACACTGGCCCTTTACCACTGAGACTGAACTGTCCAATTAAGCAATATATATGTAAATATACTTTGACCTTCAAGCTCACTTTCAGTCTGACTTCAGGACTGTGTTTGCAACCTCAAGGTATGAGATTCATTCTGAAGTAAATGTGAGTCATAATTATAGAGAATAAAAAAAAAGCAAACATACTTTGCATTCCAAAAAGATTCATGATGAAAAGAAAATTGAGTGCATTTTTAATTACTCATCTGAAACTCCAGAAAGCCATCATTGTGCATTTTCATGGGCCAGCTTTATTCAGTGACACAATGACACAGCAAGAGATGTCACTTTTGTAGCAGAATTGTTGTTTCAAGACCTAGTGCCCTGATGAAATCCCCCTCCTGAATATTCAATTGCACATGTTTCAATCTCCACATATATTTCCCTTACCAATTATTCTTCATGCGCCAGTGAAAAATCATAAAATGACAATGTAAAATTGAATAACAATAAAATGACTAAGATCCACTAAAATGAAATGTAAATATTGAATAAACTGTGGTTTTACAAGAAGCTAAAAACCACCCTAAGTCATCATTAGATTACCAACGATGGAAATGTGTCTACTAAATTTTAGTGGAACATTACAGAAATCATATTATTAACATTATCATTTTGATTTAAACAAGGCCCATTGGACCAAAATGGACCACTCTTTCTTGAAGCCTTTTATTATTTGAGGGAATAATTTGTCCGGGGAAGGGGGAGGGGGAATTCAAGTATTTAGGATTTTTTCCTAGACAGTCACTTAGCACTTAGTAGGAGAAATTAGGGAGAAAATACATTTTTCAAATTCTATATGGTCTCAAAGATACATAAAATTGAATAGATAAAGTAAAAACTCCTCAGCTATTCTTAAAACACTCCATGACCGTTTATGAAATGTCTTCTATGTGCCAAAAATGATGTTGGGTACTGAGAATACAAACACACGAAGGAAATCCTCTTTGATCTCAAAGATCTTGCACTCTCATTTATATTTGTATAAACAGGTGCAGCACAAAGAGCCCTAGATTTGAATAACTGTGAGGAAAATAGACAAAGTATGCAAAGCATTACCTAAGCATGTGTTATTGTTATCAGAATATCCCCTTAAGCATCTTGAATGTAGTAAATACTTATTGATTTGGTGTTCTTTAAAGAGGACTAGCCCTTGGAATGTTGGTTCAGCTGATCTGGGTCACTGCCATTCTATAGTGCTATAATTTTAGAGGCCTCTTGAAGTCCCTCTTTTTCAAATGTTTTTTTTATTCGTTTTTTTATTCTGAACTTAATAAATATAAAAAGAAAAACCAGCAAGCAAATCTACTGTGAAACAGAAAGGATCCTAAATGAAACTAATGTATTTCTATTATGTAGAGCTTGTTTTCCAAGTATATATTAAATTCACCATGTAACTTTCAAAGCTATCCTGCTTGTGTGTAATTCCTTCTGGCCCAACTTCTGTTCTCTTTTCATTTGGAAGAGAGGGAAAGTCTACTATTAACTCCCTCTCCCACCTACCAAACCCCACAATTGAAAAAAAGAGAAAAGAAAAACCAAACACTTGGAACAAATTTCCACATTAGTTTTGTCAGTCAATAAACATTTATTAAGTGCCTACTGTGTGCCAGGCATTGCATTAAAGTGCAAAAAGACACAAAAGGTAGTCCTTGCTGTCCAGGAACACATGATCTCATGTGAGAGATGATAAGCAAACAAATATTTATAACAAACCATGTACAGGATAAATAGGAAATAAGTATAAGTGGGAAGGTTCTAAAATTAAGAGAGATTGGGAGAGGCTTCCTGTGGAAGATTTTAGTTGGGAATTGAAGGTAGCCAGGGAAGTCATTAGGCAGAGTTGAGAAAGTTGAAAAATTTCAGGCACACCAGAAAGCCAGAGAGAATTCCTGGAAACTAACTATGTCATTTGTGGAACAGCAAGAAGGCCTATCTTATGAAGGGCTTCGAACACTGAACAGAGGATTTTGTATTTGATCCTGGAGTCAGTGACTAAGGAATGAGAAAAGGTTACCAGATTTGTCAACTGAGAGATCATTGGTAACTTTGGAGAAGCAGTTTCACCAAAATGATGGAATCTGGAAGCTGGAATGTAAGAGCATAAGAAGTGAGTGAGAGGAGAGAAAGTGGAGGCCCCTATTGTATATGACTTCTTTGAGAAGTTTAATTAGTAGAGATGGAAATATCAAGGGAGGGATCTATAGTCATTAGGAAAAGGGGCAGTAGATAGGGACAGATTGAAGATAAGTGAATGAAAAAGGATGACAGAAGAGGCAATGTGTTGAAGGAGGGAGTTTGGGATGAGATGGGATTGCTTGGGCAGGTAGAAGAGTGAGTCGTGGAAATGAGTATGAGCCTGGAGGAGATGGTAGTGGAAGGTATATGAATGAGATGAGGTAAGGAAGAGGAGAGAATAGGAAGCTCATGGGGAAGGGCCTCAACTTTTTCAGGAAAATATGAGGTGAGGTTCTCATCTAAGAGGTTGGAGATATTTGAGACGAGTCACTGTGCACTGACATAGTGAATTGATAAGGGCTGTGTAGAAGGATTGCCTAGCAACAGGGAGGGCCCAGTTCAGGTTGTATAACATAAATTTGTAATGTCCAAAATTGTATGTCTTGTTCAGCATCTTGAATTTATCACTTGTCGGGAGATTGGTAACATGTTTCGTCACTGGTTCTCTGCATCAAATTTCTTCCCCACCTAGCAATTACAGTTCCAAGAATTCCATCATTCCATGGATAATGATATAAGAACAAGGATTGTAGTGTACTGGACTTGTTATCAAAAGATTTAGGTTCAAATACTGACTTGCTGTGTGAATGGTCACACAACCTCTATGGGCATCAATTTCCTCCTTTATAAGATGAGGTGGGTTGATATGGTCCTTAAGTTCCCTTCCAGCTCTATAAAACCCTATTCTTTTAGATTAAGCATTGCCTTCTTTGAAAATTAGGCTAACATGCTCAGTTACTACTCCTTAGGCCCCTCAGTTCCTTTCCTATCTTACAAGGGAGGTGGGAGAAGCATATGATCCCTGGGCATCAAATAGGGAGAGAGGGGAATGGAAGAGGAACAAATGGGAAACGTTGTGTCTATTCTGCCATTTTGTCCAGGGCTAGAATTAAGAACTTGCTATGGCAATTCAACCCCAAATTTAGGCTTCTGGCTTTTATTAACCAAATACTCTTATATGTGGTCAAACAAAGAATGCTTCTCTGAACCGTGAGGAGAATCATAGAGTTCTCTTTGTGTAATAAAAGATTTTAAAAATAATAAAAAGTTAATAGTTAAGACCCAAATCATCAGGGCTATACCAGCAATTTTTGTTCCTGGCACAAGCACCACAAGTCATTTCAGGGATAAAAGACAGTTCCTGGGATTGGGTTGGGTGGGAAACAAAGCAAGAGGGAGATGTTGTCACTCCAGCTCATCATTAAATAGCTCTCAATTTTAACTAATTAGTCTTGCTATGTGGTAAACTCTATTGTTTCTAGCTGCTGAAGTACTCCAAGTACTGGCAGCAATATAAATTCTACACTGAGTCACCTCACCCTGGTTAGAGTTCTGTACATCAACCCTTTTTAATTTTTGCAAAGACGATTTGTTCCACAGATGTTCATGTCTTGCTTTGATTGCTTAACCTCTTCAATTAAGGGTGAGTTAAAAGATATTACAGTGGTACACTTTTGTGAATAGAAAAAAAATACAACACGAAGATTTTCTTCTAATTATAAGCATGGATTGAACATCGCAATATTTCGTCTGTAGAGTAACTTTTGCTGCAATCTGAATTTTCAGTTCAAAAGGCCTATCTATCTACTGTGATTTTGTCAACATACAAAACAAATCAGATTGTGATATTGTTTAACTGGCAGGTACAGGCATCTATGTGTCCTTAATACCTCTTGTGAATATTTCCACTCTAGCTTTATCAGACTCCATGTTTTAAGCTTATATAGACTTATTTCAGTAATTTTAAATTAATACTTTGTTAGGAATTTTGAAACAAGTTTCACTATTCTACTTGGTGTCTCAACTACCTCTTTGTGGTTTCTGGAATAATGTTGAAAAGACTTTATCTAGAAAAATAGCTAAATGAAAAATCTGCAGTGGGTTACTAAAGCAAACTTATGTGTGTTCTGGTTACAAGTACAGTCTATGGGAGCATTGTTGGTTGCATTGCTATTAAAAAAAGGGCTAGATTCAGAAGCAAAGGAACTGAATTTGTGCCTTGGTTCTGCCATTTAGTTGAGGCAGCTAGTGGCACAGTAGATAGAGGTCTAGTCTTGGAATTAGGAAAACCTGAGGTCAAATCTGTCATTGGACACTTCCTAGCTGTGCGACCCTGAGTAAGTAATTTAACTGCTATTTGCCTCAGCTTCCTCATCTGTAAAATGGAACTCATAATAACCCCAACCTCCCACGGAAGATAAATGTAAATTGTTCAGCACAATGTCCTGCAAATTCATGTTGTTCAGTCTTTCAATCATGTCTGATTCTTCAGGACCCCATGAATCATAGCACATCATTACTGTCCCCTGGGTTTTCTTAGCAAAGATACTGGAGGAGTTTGCCATTTCCTTCTCAAATGGATTAGGGCAAACAGCATTAAATAACTTGCCCAGAGTCACACAGCCAGGAAGTGTCTGAGGCTAGATATGAAATCAGGTCTTTCCAACTCCAGGCCCACTAAACTATCTAAACTTCATTGCCTGGCACATGCTTAATAAATACTTTCCCCCTTCACTCCAATACCTGTGTGACCTTGGGCAAGACATTTCTCTCTCCAGCACTGTTTCTTCCTCTGTAAGATAAGGAGTTTGCATGCATGCCCTTTGACCTAGCAATACCAGCACTAGGTCTGAACCCTAAAACAAAAAGGGAAAGGATGTATATGTTGTTGTTGTCACTGCCCAAGTTCCACTTAGAGTGATTATCAATAGTAACCTTTTCTCTTTCCCTCCCAGTTTGATTTAGTCACTTTTTTCTTTTACTCATTAAAAACCCTTTCCCTGACTACTTCTTAAAGGGGCATATTCACTCAATGGGTGGTACCTCCCTTGAAGTGAGTATGGGTAAAGAATTAGAAGTTGAGGGGATACTCATCATTTGGGAAATAGTTGAACAAATTGTGGTATGTGATTATGATGGAATACTATTTTACTATAAGTAGTGATGAGCAGGAAGCCCTCAGAAAAACCTGGGAGGACTTGTATGAGCTAAAGCAAAGTGAAATGTGCTGTGTACAAAGTTGCAGCAATACTCTAAGACAAGCACCTGTAAATGATTTAGCTATTCTCTGCAATACAATGATCCAAGACAACTCTGAAGGACTTATGATGAAAAATGCTATCTATCCCCAGGGAAAGAACTGATGTTGTCTAAATACAGATTAAAGCACAGTTGTTTTTCACTTTATTTTTCTTGAGACTTTTTTCTTGTCCATGTTTTCTTTCGCAACATGACTATTATGGATATGTTTTGTATGACTGCACATGTATAGCCTATATGGAATTGCCTGCCTTCTCAATGGGAGTAGAGTGGGGAGGAAGGGAGAGAATTGGGAACTCAAAGTTTTAAAAACAGATGTTAAAAATTGTTTTCACATGTAACTGGGGAACAATAAAATACTAAATAAAAGCTTTAAAAAGACAAGTGATTTGATTAGATGGACTCTCAGTTCCCTTTCAGCTTTAGATTTATGCTCCAACCATGCTGGGAACTTAGGTGGCTAACACCATGGCACTGTGATGGAGCAAAATCATAGTGCAAATACAACCAGCCTACCCAATGCTGCCAAGGGGCAGGGTAGGAAAAGCAATTACTAGTTGTTAGTAGATTAAACTAGACTGCCTGACTTGTTATGCCTTTAGACAGTGTGCATTGTCCCTTAGATGAAGGGCCTCAGGTGAGTTTGAGGGCTTAAGAAAAATACCAGTAGACTGTATTCATTTCCTGAGCAAACATTTCTCTGTCTTACTTTCCTATGGCACCAAATGGGAGGGTAGTAACTGGGGCGACAAGTGAAGAAATGGGAGTGTCTGACCCCCTTCCAGGGGTGATTTCTGTCCCATGGTATTGCTTGGTACCATTTCTGGTAAAAAGGAGGTCAGTTCTCATGTAAGATATGCATCTATAATATGAAGGCACATTAGAAACAGCTGCCTTTCTTAAATGTTGCTTCTTTGAATACTTGAACTCATCATCCTGAGAGAACTGAGGGAGAGAAGTATTAAGGAAAACTATCCTTTTTTTTTCAAATGTCTATCAATGACCCTCTCTGAGAGAGAACACTAGATTAGGCAGATCATACATCTGGCTCTCTCTCCCTCTTTCCCCTTTGCTCTCTCCCTCCCAGCTCCTCCATTTGCTCTCTCCTCTCTGTCCCTCTTTCCCATATAACATATGAATAAATAAAATATGTATATATGTATTTGTCATATCTTGTGATCAAATTATATAATTTATATAAAGCATTTTATAAATGATAGAGTGCTGTCTAAATGTCACTTATTAACATTATTCCCATTAGTATGTTCTTAGAAGCTGTAATTATTCATGGTAACAGTGAATCAGGTGATTATGTTCAAATTAAAAATGGTGCTTAGAGCAAAAGAAACCTGTTAACAGTAAACTTGGTCATTTCCATCAAGATTCAAGCCTATTCAAATGACTGACTCCAGTCCCTTTTGTAACTCCAATTATGCACATTATAATATATGACAACTCAATGCATTTTCTATTTTAATACATCACTGTCTGCTCCAGAGTATAAAATTAATATATACTACTGCTTAAGCCAGCCTGAATCCATGAAGGTATTTCTATATTAATCAAATTAGATTCTTAATGACATTGACAGACACTAACAGGAACTGGTCAATTCCAGCAATTTGGGGGATTGTATATTTCCTATCAATTTCCCTAGATTTTAATTAATGATTATAACTAGATAAAATGTTCCCAGATTAATTTTGTACCCAATAATATAATCACAAAATCATGGAATGAGCAAAATATAGCTGATGCAAAGGTTATTTAATGAAATACTCCATATAACTGCTCATACATTTTATTTGGAAATTAATTCAAATTGGATGGAGATAAGAAATGCCACTATCTCTTCTTCAAAGTTTGACTTGGAAAAATGGCTCCAATTTCTCTGCAGTTTCCCCAGTTCATGTTAAGTCCTCTATAGAAGATTAAAAGTCCAACCTAGATGAGGGTCACAAAGTAGGAGAAGACATGGAAAGGTTGATATTTGTGTTGGTGGAAAGATGCCTCCTACTTAGGGACATGCATTTCAAAAAACTTCCTAACATAATTTCAGAAAATCCCCCATTAGAGGTCTTGTACTCAAAAGTATGAGATTTCTGTCCAAAGAAGTAAAAATGTAGTTTCTAGGGACTTCTGGGAGCAGAGACAGGATGGCAGAGTAGAGAAAGCCCTCAGCTGAGTTCTAACAACTTTAAAGTAAGTCTCAAATAGAATTCTGCAATGGCAGAGCCAACAAAAGGTCAGAATGAGACATTCTTCTGGTCCAAGACAACAAAGGAGATCAGAGAGATCTGTGACATGAAGGTAGAGGTTCTCCTGGAGCCCGTCTGGATGAAACACCAGTGGTGGGAATGGGTGGTGGTGACAGAAGCAGCAGAAACTTCAGGAGCTCCCAAGCCAGAAAAGGTAAGGGGACCTGGGAGAAGATGACAGAGGACCCAAGTGCTAGCACAGGACACAGGACAAGGTGCTGTTTGGCAACTCCATGACCTATATCCACTTCTCAGTCATAGTTCAAGGGCAGAGAGGAGCACTTTTGGTGAAGAGGGAGCAGAAGCCCTGAGGAGCAGTATTGTCTTTAGTCTCCAGTGATCAGGGACCCTGAGGAGCAGTATTGTTTCCAATCCCAAGGGAATAGGGGATGTAGAGGAGAAGTAGTGAGCGCAATACCAAAGGATCAGTGGTCTTTCCTGAATAAGGACCAGAGTGCAGACAAGGAGAGCAGTGACTGCACCTCTCCCCAGATTACATGACCTTGGAAGCCCCAAAAACTTCCAAACCCCCAGAACTAGCTATGAAAACAGCAGTGCAAAAAATCCCGAAGTTTGAGACTTAGAATTTTTTAAAAATAAAGAAAATTATAGATCAATTTCCTTAATGAATATTGATGCTAAAATTTTAAATAAAATAATAAGAAGGAGATCACTGAAATATATTACAAAGATCACATACTATATGACCAGGTGGGATTTATACCTAGAATCGTAGGTGGGTTCAACATTAGGAAAACTATTAGCATAATTGACCATATCAATAACAAAAACAATAAAAATCATAGGATTTTCTCAATAGAGGCAGAAACAGCTTTTGACAAAATACTTATTCCAATTAACAATACTAGAAAGTAGAGAAATAAATAGATCATTTCTTAAAATGGTAAGTAATAGATTTCTATAACTAAGGGCAAGCATTATGTGTAATGGGGAAAAACTTGAAATCTTCCCAATTAGATGAGGTGAAGAAAGGATGCCCAATATCCCCACTATTCTATAATATTAGACTATAAATGCTAGTTACAGCAATAAGAGAAGAACAGGAAACAGAAGGAATAAGAAAAGGCAACAAGGAAATAAAACTATCAATCTTTGCAGATTATTATTATTATTATTCTTAAGCTAAGAATACTTGAAGCAATTAACAAACTTTAGCTAAGTGACAGCATATAAAACAAACCCATATCAATCATTACTGTTTCTATTAACAAAAAGCCCCAGCAACAATAAATAGAAAGAAAAATTTCATTTAAAATATTGGCAGACAATATAAAACCCTGGGAATCTACCTGCCAAGACAAACCCAGGAACTATAGAATACAACTACAAAACACTTTTCACACAGATAAAGTCAGATGCAAACAATTGGAGAAATAATCATTTCTCTTTGGGCAAACCAAGTCAAAATAATAAAAATGAGAATTCTACTAAAGTTATTTTAATTATTCGGTGTCATACCAATCAAACTACCAAAGAACTCCTTTACAGAGCTAGAAAAAATAGTAAGAGAATTCATCTGGAAGAGCAAAAGGTCAAAAATATCAAGGGAACCAATGAAAAAGAAATGTGAAGGAAGTTGGCCTGGCAATAGTAAATTTCAAACTATATTATAAAGAGATAGTCATCAAAACAATAGAGTGCTGGATACATGCAATGTATTAGGTACACAATATACAGAGTAAATGACCACAGTAATCTTGTATTTGATAAACCCAAAGATCTAAGCTTTTGAGGTAAATACTCACCATTTAACAAAAGTTGCTGGGAAAACTGGAAAGCAGTTTGGCAGAAACTAAGCATAGACCAATATCTCACACCACATACCAAGATAAGTTCCAAAGGGATAACTTACTTAGATGTAAAGGATCATTTCATAAATAAATTAGGGGAGCATGGGAAACTGTGCCTATCACAGCTTTGGATAAGGGAATTGCTTATGATCAGAAGAGATAGAGGATCACAGGAAGTGAAATAGAACATTTTAATTACATTAAATTAACATTCTTTTGCACAAACAAAACCAATGCAGCCAAAATTAGAAAGAAAACAGGAAAGTGGAGGAGAAATTTATAGCAAGTGTCTCTGATAAAGGTCTCATTTCTCAAACATATAGGCAACTGAGATAAATTTATAAATATAAGTGCCATTCTCTATTCCATAAATGGTCAAAGATATGAAACAGGTAGTTTTCAGAAGAAAAATTCAAAACTATCAATAGTCACATAAAAATGTTCTAAGTCACTACTGATTAGAGAAATGCAAATTAAAACAAGTCTGAGATTACACCTTGTAACTAACATGACAGATTGGCTAACATGAGAGAAAAGGAAAATGATAAATGCTGGAGGGAATGTGGAAAGACTAGGACATTAATGCATTCTTGGTAAAGTTGTGAACTAGTCCAACAATTCTGGAGAACAATTTGAAACTATGCCAAAAGAACTATAAAACTGTACATACTCTTTGACCCTGCAATGCTACTCCAGCCCTGTATCCCAAAAAGATTTAAAAAGGAATAAGATCTATATGTGCAAAATATATTCATATAGCCACTCTTATTTTAGTGTCAAAGAACTGGAAATTGAGGGGATGTTGATCAGTTGGGGAATGGCTAAGCAAGTTATGGCATATGATTGCAGTAGAATACCATTATGCTTTAAGAAATGACAAGCAGAAAGGTTTCAGGAAAAAAAAAACTGGGAAGACTTATACGCAAAGGGAAGTGAACAGAACCAGGAAAACATTATATACAGTAACAGCAATATTTTAAGGACAATCAACTGTGAAAAAACTTAGCTGCTCTGATTAAAACAATGATCCAAGTTAATTCCAAAGAATTCATGATGAAAAATGCAATTCACCTCCAAAGAAAGAACTGATGAACTCTGAATGCAGATTGAAACATACTTTTTAAACTTTCTCTTTTTTGACTTTTTGTCTGTATTTTCTTTTGTTGCATAACTAATATAGCAGTATGTTTTGCATGATTTTACATGTATAATCAATATAAAACTGCTTGTCTTCTCAAGGAGGGATAAGAGGGGGTAAAATCTGGAACTCAAAAAGAATGTCATTTTTTTTACATGTAATTGGTAAATATTTAATGAAATAAAAATATATTTTAAAAAGGATTAAAAACAAAGATACTCTGAGAAATGGTTAGCCAAATGATGGAACATGAATATACTAGGACACAACTGGGTCATGAGAAATGAATATGAAGAATTTAGAGAAGCATGGGAAGTCTTACATGAAATGATATAGCATAAAGAAAGAAGAACCAAGAACAGTATATATTAGATGGCATTCTAGACCTGGTATCAGGAAGACGTGACTTCAAATGCACCTTTAGACACTCATTAGATGTGTGACTTGAGGCAAGTCATTTTTAACCTCTATCTTCCTCAGTTTCCTCATCTGTAAAATTAGAATAATAAAAGCAACTACATTTGAGTTGTTATAAAGACTAGATGAGATTATATTTGTAAAGAGCTTTCCAAACTATAAAATGCTATTTAAATGCTAATTATTATTGCGTATTATGTAAATGGAAAGAATAAAACAGTGGCTGCAGGAGAACATAAGTAATGTGAAAGAACTAGGACACCCACTAAAGAAATTCACCATGTGCCATTCATGGAGTGCCCATAGACTCGGGCATATGTATCTAGTGATGAAACTTCCCATTAACTGTTCCTTGGAGAAAAATCCATAGCCAGGAAAAGTATCATTGCTCCAAAAGTAAACTATGTCTACTAGTTGTGTGACCCTGCACAAATCACTTAAGCCTGAGTGCCTCCAAAAACAAAACAAAACAAAAAAGATAGACTATGTCATCCACCTGAAGATGAGTCATGAGAGAGACAGCGTAGTCTCTAGACCCAGGGCAGAGCTGACTTTGAATACTGATTTTGAAGCTCACTAGCTGTATGACAGTAGACAGGTAGTAGACCTGTCTGAGACTCAAATACTTGATCTATAAAATGGGGACAATAATAACTACCTTGTCAAGTTTGTTGTAAGGACTGTGCATCATACATTTGAAGTGCCACATAGATGACATATCATCACATGATGGTGACTATGGGATATTATCTAGAGCAGTGCAGCAGTCTCCAAAGTACATGTATCCCACAAATGCCAAAGATAATATAGTGGGGTAGAGAAAGAAAACAGGAGAAACTTCTATATCTATTTGTTTTTATCTAAGAAATGAAATTGAGTTTTCTAAACATTTTATATATGACTTTTATATATGTCTTTGCTAGGTCTATGTCCTTGACAAACCTTATCATCATTGTGGTTTTCGTTATTGTAATTATGTCAGATCAGTCATATGTCATGCACGGTGCCGTCGCTTGTTTATTTTCAGTGCGCCATGACATATTGCAGTTGACACGTGCCCAGTTAAGTGGCATTATGAATTATTTCAGGTGTTCTTACCCTGGGGGCTATAGACCCCAAGGGGTCTATGTATAGATTTCAGGGGGCGTGAACTCGGATGGGAAAAATTACATCTTTATTTTCACTAACTCTAACTCTAATTTAGCATTCCCTTACTGTTATTAAAAACACATGATTCTGAGAAGACATTCAGGAGCTCTACCAGACTATACAGAGGATCTATAAGACAAAAAGGTTAAGAATCCCGAGATTATATTATCGCGTTATAATGAAACTGACCATCACAAAATATTCAAGAAGATAAAAAGGATTCCTGCAAAGAAACCCCTTGGAAAGAAAACAGTGAAAAAATAATGTGCATAAACAAAGCAAAGTAAAAACAGTGATGATCGAATCAGAGTTGACAAGAAGTCAAATTAAAACATTCAAACCCATCAAGAGATTCTTTATAATGTGGGTTTTCATCTACTATAAATAAACAATAAGTTGTGTCCTGAATGTTTATTGGACCTTGAGCAATATTAGCTAATGATACTACGAAATCATCATAATTAGTAAAACAATACAAAACTTAACTTGGATTCTCTAAGTTTATTACTTACAGAAACTCTCAAATCTACACACTTTAAACACTCAGAAACTTAACTTTCCAACCTGTTTAAAAATCTTCCAAATGAGGAGTTTTAATGGTTTTAAACTACATATATCAAATGTATATTTACACTCATTGATTGGTTGGTTGGTTGTCATCCTTCATTTTCAAAGGGGACCAAAATGGCATCATCATGATAAACTCAAGTTTCAGTGTATCCGACTGTGACTGATGAGACCAATACGAGCTCGGGATGCTCTATCATAGATTGGGCACAGATAATCCATGTGAATATTTGGGATGGATACTCCAAATCTGTGCATCTTACATTTACTTTGTGCTTTGCTCATAGAGTACAGCACCTTTTTGATTACGCTTGTATAAAAAAGTTAAATACACACTTTCTGATCAGTTTTCAAAAACAACTGGTTGGCATCAAAGAAGAGGTTTACCTATGATTCAATTTAAACAAAAACCTTTGAATAATTAGTGAAGATGATTGAAAAATTAGTTTCAAGATTAAGTGCAGTCAATGATGCCCTTCTTTCATTTGGACCTCTGTATTTTTGTAAAGGATTCTGTCAATCCATCTCTCCCAGTGCCTTACTCTTCCTAAACCCATTCTTTGCTCTCTCTACTCCTTTTACCCCTTAGTATCTTCCCAACCCATCACCCCTGCTTAGGATTCACTTGACCTCCCATCAACCCTTCCATTAACCAGCCCAATTCTACATTTTCCTCTCAAATCTCTTTATGCCCTTGTTCTGCCAACATTCTGCTTTATCACACCTTAATCCTGGATCACTCTATCATCTGATTCCCCTACTCCTATTCATGTCCTGTTGAATAGACCTGAAAGAATTCATGCACCCTTGCTGAGTGGGTCCACTGTACAACTTATGTTATCTAAACTCAACTAGGCCCTTGCTGCAGTAAGGCAATCCTTTCACTCTTCCCTAGTTGATTCTTCATCCCACTCTCCACAATAGTTATTCCAAACCTTCTCTTCTCTCCTCAAACCTCCCACACCATATCCATACTCCATCCCCATAGTTGAGGATCTAACCATATCTTAGATAGTTGAGAAAAGTGACCATTCCCATGAGCTTCCTCCCTTTACACCAAGAGACAAGCATTCATTAAGCCCTCATGTTCCAAGCACTATGCTGGGTACTAAGAATACAAAGCTGAAAATGGCTGTAGGTGGTGTTCTAGGTCTTGCCACCATAGAACAGCAATGATAAAAATGTTTGCATTGAAAAGAAAGGCCTTTGCTTTCATGGCAAAGCATATAGTCAGCAAAAGAGTTCTGTGAGTTCCTGAAGCAATCTGATCTGTTTCCCTAATTCTTTTCAACTCTATATAGCAGGAATTCTTCAGCTTCTTTTGTCCTAGATCTTTTTGGCAATCTGGCTGCTAAAGCCTATGAATCTCTTCTTAGAATAATGTTTTTTAAATTCATAAAATAAAATACATAGAGTTACAAAGGAAATCAATTATAATGAAATACAATTGTCAAAATGTTTTCACAAACAAGGTCATGGAGCAGCTATGGTAGCACATGGCTCTGTAGTGCCTGCTGCTAGGAAGGCGAAGGCTAATGGATTACTTGAGTTTGGGAGTTCTGAGCTGTAATTAGGCTAAAGCCAATCAGGAGTCTGTACTAAGTTTGGCACCAATATGAGGAACTTCCAGGAGTAGATGGCTGCCAGGCTACTTAAGGAGGAATGAATCAACCCAGGTAAGAAAAATGGAGCAGGTTAGAGCTTCCATGCCAATCAGGATTGAGATCAGGACCATGAGAGGCAACTGAACTTCCAGCATGAGGGAGACAAGGAAACTCAGACTCAAAAAAAGCCCCAAAGTTCACATACACCAGGTTAATAATGCCTGCAATATAAATCTATAAAGATTAAATACAAAATAGGAGGCATTTAGGAGAGAATGTACCAGCATCTGAAAAAGTTTCATGGAGAAGGTATAGCTTGAGTTGAGTTTTGAAGGAAATGAGAGATTCTATAAGGTAGAGGTGATGAAGGAGTACATTCCAGATGCAGGATATGACCAGGATAAATGCGTATAGATGAAAGATGGAATGTCATGTATAATAGCAAGAAAGCCAGATTAGCTGGACCATGGAACACAGGAGAGAGAGTAATAGATGAGGCTAGAAAGTTAGGTTAGGTACAAACTGTGAAGAGATTTAAAAGCCAGAGAGATTTATATTTTGTCCTAAAGGTAGTAGGGAGCCAAGGGCAGTTTACTGAGTAGGACCATAGTTTTAAAACTGGATATTGCTGGATATTTTAAATTTTCAAGGGAAACATAGCCATACTTGACATCTGCTGGATACTATTCAAACTTCTAGTAGTCACAGTTTCAACATTCTATGATTTTGTTTATTTGTACTCGGGCAATAACTTCTCAAACTTTCTCATCTGAGACACAGTATCTTCATGAAGTTGGATTTGGAGCAATTAATGTGATAAAAAGCAAGAACTGCATGAAAACCAATGTGGAACAAGAAATGAGGGTGGCAGGGTCCAATTTGATTCCAAGTTTGCAGTGCCCAACAGGTGCATACAGCTCATTAGTAACTGAGCTTATTTAAGAATGAAATAAAATTTTATCTTTTCTTTCAATTTATGTATATTATTTTTTTTCAAACAGCTACTAAGTTGTTAGAACATAAAGACTTAATGAGTTCTTTGAAACTAACTCCTTACTAAATGAAATTTGGCAGCTTGGGGACACAGTGGATTGAGTTCCAGGCCTGGAATCAGAAAGACCCAAATTAAAATCCAGCCTCAGATACTCCCTAGCTGTGTAACCTCAGGTAAGTCACTTAACTTCTTTTTGCCTTAGTTCCCTCATATGTAAAATGGAAATATTAACATCACCTACCTTCCAAGGTTACTATGAGAATCAAGTGGGATAATAGTTGTAAAGTGCTTAGCACAGTGTATGGCACATAGGGAGGGTTATATAAATGTTAGCTATTACTATTATCATCATCATCATTTTCTGGCCCAGGGCTATTGTGGAAAAATTACTGAGACACTAAGTGCATCATGAGCCAAAAATATATGGGAGCCTCCGGAGTATGAGAATGACCTGGTTATACCTGTGCTTAAGGAGAATTACTTTGGCAACCATGTGGGAGATGAATTATAGATGGAAGAGGTTTGAGATAGGAAGACTGTTGCAATAGGACAGGTGAGATGTGATGGGAGCCTGAACTAGGAGGTGGCTGTGTGAGCAGAGAGAAATGGATGGAAGTAGAAATGACATGATTTAGTGACTAATTAAATATACGTGATGAAGGAGAGTGAGACATCAAGGACTAACCAAGGTTGCAAACCTGGATGACTAGAAAGTTGCTGTTATCCTTCATAGAAATTGGGAAATTCCAAAAGTAGAGTGTAGTTAGAGAAAGATAATAAGCTCTGTTTTGGACATACTGATTTTGAGAGGTCTAGGTGCCATCCATTTTCAAATATCCAGTAGGTGACTGGCGTTCTAGGACCATAGCTCAGGATAGAGAATGAGTCCTGATAGGCACTATCAATCGATCAAAAAACAAATATTTATCAGTTACTCACCATGTGTCAGACACTGTGTTAGGCACTGGGCATGTAAAGAAAAAGAATAAAATGATTCATATTTGTGAGGAGCTTATATTCTAATGAGGAACACCACAAGGACATATATAGCATACCGCGTAACTATACAGGGAATAAATACCAAGTAGTTAAATAGAGGGTTGTCTGGGAGAGATGGCACTAGCAGCTAGGGGTAGGATCAGAAAATACCGTGCAGGTGGTGCTACTTCAGCTATATCTTGAAGAAATAGAGGTGAAAAAGGGGTGTGCCTCAGTCATGAAGGATGACCAGTGCCAAGGTAAAACCATCACAGATGAGTGATGAAGAGTTGTGTGCAAGGAAAAGTGAAAAGCCACTTTGGCTGGAGCACAGAATGAAGGAGGGAAAGTAATATCCAATGAGGTTGGAAAGATGTCCTGGGGCAAGGTTGTGA